>LPNX010136324.1:290148-430105 GCA_001517045.1 Pseudotsuga menziesii | reverse complement strand
CTTTTGCCTCTTATTGGTGCAGTTATGCTCAGCTCCTTAATTGGTCTCTTTCTCCCTTTTCGTGACGTTTTCGTTTGAGGGGTTGTCTTATCAGGATTCACTACTGGGGTAAAAGGAATGTTTTCTTGCGCCTCAGATTGTTCCTCCTCAATTAGGGTTCCCCCTCCCCACTCAGGTGAGGATTCAACAGTGACCGGTTCTATCTGTTCCATCTGTTCTTCAATTGCCTTGGCTCTGTCATTTTCAGGTTCAATTGTCGCAGCATTCAATGCTGCCCCAATTTCTCCTTCTGATGGTAGAGTTGCCCTGTTGTCTGCAGTTTTCTCAAGATTTTTATCAACACTTTCCCCCAATAGTTCTACTTGTGTCCCCTGTTGTTCTTGTTCTGATGCAATATCATCCCCCCCCCCAACTGCATTGGAGGGACACCGATCCTCCTGATAATGTTGAAGCTGTGCCTGTTCGGCTGGGAGGCCGAGCGAAGGAGCAGGCTCCTGAGTGCGGGCTGTGAATTGATCCCAGGTGATATTGTGTTGGGCCAGGGTTCTTGAAATGATTAATTTTATAAGGCCATGGTGGGTTAGGGAAACATGTGGATGTTTAGCCGTTTGGACAAACACCGCCATCTGGCGTAGGTTATGGAACAGATAGTATGGAATATTCAACAAAATGCCATGGCGAAGATGGGAAAGCAAAGGTAGTTCAAAATTATAAACAGTTTGGTACCTACCTTCGCAAGTGATGTACTTCTTAAGAAAGAAAGCAACCTGGTCCCATGGTCGCGGCAGTGAGTGCAGTGCAATTCCTCTCTTCGATGATTGAACATGCTCCCCCTCTCGTAGAAATTCCTCTCGTGCGACCATCGTGGGGATTCGTCGTTCAAACCATGCATTTCCCACCATTGGAAGAGCAGTAAATTCAGATATAATGGCCTCAGAAACTTCTATCCGCAGCCCCCATACCTCAGAGTGAGTGTCCTTGAGGTGTAAAGCGAATTGCAAAGTTTCTTCCCTGTTAAATCCGTCTATTCGCTCGAAGAATTCAATCCAGCCAGCGGCTTGAAAGATGGCAAAAATCGCAGGATTGTTTTGGAGTTCCTGCGTGTTCAAAGGTTCATGACGAGCTAGAAGCCCCATAGTCCTGGCGACAGAGTTCTAGAGTCTGAGAGTGGAGGTTGCAGAGCGGGGGATGCACAGATCGCTGAGTGAAGATGTGAGTAGGGAGATGGCAAATTTGGAAAGTGCAGTGCAGAGGGAGGTTCAAAATTTTTATGCCAAATTGGGGAAGGTGGCGGTTATGAGCTTTTACGTCACACGAGGGAATGGATTAATTAAGTCATAATGGTAATACGTATTAAGGCATGACTGATATCATTAAACCCAAATTAACACTTAATCATGTAAAAATCAAAGCCATACCTCGTGCGACTGTGCATCGAATGACCTGCGGGGAATGATGATCCATGTGCTTGCTGATGCTGGAAGGCCGAGCTCGTGCATAGGAATTAAGTTGATCATAATAATAGAAATAATGGCAATAATTCCATAATGCAATCGCCAGTGAAAACGGAGAAAACATCGCGTCACTGGGGTCGGAATTATGCCAATTTGGCCGACATGAGTGGAATAAGTCAGAGCCGTAAATAATAGCGGAAGCAATGTGCTTTGATTAACACAGGAGTTACCACTGTAAAGAACAAAATAACAGTCTGTAATGCTGAGAGGTCCGCCAGATAAAGCGGAATTGAAGTTTCCCAGCATGATATCGCAGCCAATGAAAAGATGTTACAGCTGTCAAGGAAGATCACGGTGTCGGGAAAAAAAATGGTGGTACAGGGAGAAATCACGGCTGCCAGAACAAGCTCTACGGCGCTCGGAAGATATGTCGCAGCCGCGGGAAAGTGTGGGTCAGCCGCCGGGAGTGTATGTTCAGCCGCCGGGAGAGTATGTTCAGCCACCGGAAAGTTATGTTCAGCCACCGGGAAAAAGGATTTTCTGGCCTTTGGGAAAAAAGTTGCGGCTGTGGGAAAGTGTGTTCAGCTGCCGGGAGTGTATGTTCAGCCGTCGGGAAAAAGAATTTTCTGGCCTTTGGAAAAAAAGTTGCAGCTATGGGAAAGTGTGTTCAGCTGCCGGGAGTGTATGTTCAGCCGCCGGGAAAAAAGATTTTCTGGCCTTTGGAAAAAAAGTTGCAGTTGTGGAAAAGTGTGTTCAACTGCCGGGAGTGTATGTTCAACTACCGGGAAAAAGGATTTTCTGGCCTTTGGAAAAAAAGTTGCGGCTGTGGAAAAGTGTGTTCAGCTGTCGGGAGTGTTTATTTTGAGAGAAGGAAAATGCAACACAGGGAACAAAGGAAAGCGTTTCTCGTTCAGCGGCCCATTTTGGTCATTCGCCTAGTACTTCCCTGCAATTTTATTTCTTTGAAAAATAACAACAACAACAAAAAAGATCAAATGCGAAAAGAAAAAAAATCAAGAGTTATATGCTACAGTAAAAAACTTATTTATGTGCAGTGATTTCAATAGTGCGATTTACAGTTCAAAGGTTGACAGAGGCAGAGAGAAGTTCCTTCCCTCGTAACAGCTGATACTCTGGGTCGGCAGCAATCTGCGAAATGAATGCGTCCTTCGAGATAGTCTTACGATACAGTCTTAGTCTGTGGCCATTAGCAAGTAATGGTATACGATTGTCATCAATGGTCACCAGATGGACAGTGCCATTGTCAAAAACCCTGTCAACCAAGTATGGACCTAGCCACCGTGTACGCAGTTTCCCTTTAAAATCTCTTTTGAATCTGGAGTCATAAAGTAACGCCCAGTCTCCTTCACTGAAGACCTTCTTTTTAATAAACCGGTCGTGCCAATTAGATCTCTGTTGCTGAAGCAACAAAGTCTGGTCTACTGCCGCTAACCGCTTCTCGTCCAGTTCATTTAATTGATTCAGCCTTCGCTTCTGAGCTTCTGTTACATCTAGGTTCATTTCGGTGGCTGTCTTCAGGGTTTTAATCTTGAACTCAATTGGAAAGACAGCACTCTTTCCGTACACTAGATCATATGGGGAGAACCTTGTAGTGTCACGCCAGGTCGTGCGATATGCCCACAGTGCTTCTGGAAGCCTGTCATCCCAATCCTTTTGATGACTATTAACTGTTTTAGTAAGGATATTTTCAATAACCTTATTGGTGCTTTCCACCTGACCATTGGCCTGGGGGTGGTAAGGTGAAGACACCCTATGCTGTACATGATACTTCCGGAGCAAGGATTCAAATTGGTGTGACACGAACTGCGGCCCTCCATCAGTGACTACTTCTTTTGGCACCCCAAAACGGGTAAAGATCTCACTGTACAGAAAATCAATTACTGTCTGATCATTAGCTTTAGCCAAAGCTACAGCCTCTACCCACTTGGTCATGTAATCAGTACAAACCAGAATATAGACCTTCTGTTTGGAGGGAGGATTGATAGGGCCAACAAAATCCAGTGCCCATCTATCAAATGGTTCAACTACAAGTTGGGGCTATAGGGGCATCTGATCTGTTCGATTGGGTTGGCCCATCCTTTGGCAACTGTCACAAGACCGAACATACTTCTTGGCATCCCTAAACAGAGTCAGCCAGTAATAGCCCATCCGCAGTGCTTTATGCCCTGTTCTTTTATCTGCAAAGTGCCCTCCACAAGGCCCCTCATGACAGGATTTTCATATAGGAAAGATCTCATCTTCTCTTACACATCTCCTAATCTCAAGATCAGGCCCTGTGTAGAAGAGATGGCCATTTAACCAACAAAACCTGGCACTGCGATGAATAATTTTTCTTTTTTCTCGTTTTGTCATATATGGTGGGAGCTTCCCTGCAACCAAATAGTTAGCAACGTCTGCATACCATGGAGAATGAACTGAAAGTGCAAATAGATGCTCGTCTGGGAAAGAATCCTCAACAGGAAAATTGTCATCACTGTTCGTAAGACGGGATAAAAAGTCAGCAACAACATTTTCCTTCCCAGGTTTATCTATAATAGTGATATCAAATTCTTGTAACAACAAAATCCATCTGGTCACTCTGGCATTGGTAACTGGTTTATTCATTAAGTATTTGATCGCAGAGTGGTCAGTGTGCACAAATGTAGGATACCCGGTGATATAATGTCGAAATTTATTGATGGAGTAAACTATAGCTAGGAATTCTTTTTCAGTAACAGTGTAGTTAAGCTCAGCAAAGGCTAGATTTTTACTAACATAATAAATGGCATAAGGTTTTTGGCCCTCCTGCTGTCCTAATACTGCCCCAATGGCGGTGTCAGAGGCATCTGAGGAAATATGGAAGGGCATGGTCCAATTAGGCCCCCGCAAGATGGGAGTTGTAGACAGCTTTGCTTTAAGTTCATTAAATGCTGTCTGGCATGCTGCATTCCACACAAACTGTGCATCCTTCATTAACAAAGAGAACAAAGGAGAAGCCAGTTTGGAGAAGTTTTCTATGAATCTTCGATAATATCCAGCATGTCCCAGAAAGCTTCTCACCTCTTTCTGAGTTGAAGGGGTAGGTATATTCTGTATTACTTTGATTTTTGCGGGGTCTACCTGTATTCCATTGGCAGAGATAAAATGCCCCAATACCACCCCCTCACTCATCATCATATGGCACTTCTCAATGCTTAATGAAAGCTGAGTCTGTTCACAGCGAGTTAAAACCTTCTTTAAATTTTCTAGTGCCTCATCGAAATCCCTGCCATAGGGAGTGAAATCATCCATGAATATTTCCATGCTATCATTGACTAATTTAGAGAATATGCCAATCACAGCTCTTTGGAACGTTGCTGGTGCATTGCACAATCCAAATGGAAGTACTCTATAAGCAAACGTTCCCCAGGGACAGGTGAAGGTGGTTTTATCCTGATCCTCAGGAGCAATTTGGATTTGGTTGTACCCACTGAAGCCATCTAGGAAGGAGAAGAACTTCTTCCCTAACAGGGTATCAAGTACCTGGTCGATAAAGGGTAAAGGGAAATGATCCTTTTGAGTTGCTTTGTTCAGTTCCCTGTAATCAACATAGACCCTCCATTTCCCATTTTTCTTGGGTACAATCACGAGTGGGGAGACCCACTCACTATCTGAAATAGGGTATATAAACCCTGCTTCCAAAAGTTTCTGGATTTCCTCCTTCATTATATCCCTCAGATTGGGGTTCATGCATCGTTGGGGTTGACACACAGGCCAGGAGTCACTTTTGATATAAATGTGATGAGTGCACAGATTAGAGGGGATACCCCTCATATCTGTATACTCCCAGGAAAACGCCCCCTTGTGTTCTTTCAAGAGGCTGATCAGGCGTTTCTATTCCTCTAAGGAGAGACTAGGATTGATATTCAAAGTCCTTCCAGGTTCTACCTCAATCGGAATGCTTTTGGAATTTTTCACAACCGGGATTATGTTTTTGCCACCAACCAAGGCTTCTTCCGTAAGGTTCTCTTGCTCTTCCTTGCCCAGGGTAGTGTTAAGAATTTGATAGACCTCTCTATTCACTGAAGTGGGTTCACTAATGAAATTGCTAATGGTATCATCTTCTGTCTCGTTTTTAAAGGTTAAGGCCTTTCCTATAGTTAATAATGGCTGGACATCCTCCTCCTCCTCCTCCTGCTCTATCCAAAGGGATGTTTCAGCCTCTAGACTTGGCCGAGTTGGAGGATACAGGGTGAGGTTTTTAGTATCCATACCATCATATATAGTCATGGACCCCGATCGACAGCTGATGCAAGCATCAGCTGTGGCCAACCACAGTCTCCCCAGGATCAATGGGTGTCCCCCCAGCTGCGATTTTGGTTGTAACACCAAAAAGTCAGCTGGGTACTCCCATGAATCTACTGATATAACAAGGTCGTCCAAAATCCCTTCGGGTCTGATGGTGGATCTGTCTGCCAATTCCAAAATAGTAGGGGTCGGTCTAAACTTAGTGAGTCCAAGATTCTTCACAGTTTCCATAGTTATAACGTTGATTGCTACTCCCAGATCCACTAGGACGTTGGGTATCTGTGTCTGTCCTATCTGTACAGTAACGGTAGGATTACCAGGGTCATCGTATTTAGTCACAAGGGCTTTTCCTGTTATCAAGGCCGATAAGTTTCCTATGACATGAACCGTGGGAGGATCCCTGAGTTTCCTTTGTGTTCTTCTTGTACACAGCTCTTGAACTGTTCTAGCGTAAATGGGAACATCTTGGAGAGCTTGAAGGAGGGGAATTTTAACATAAAGGTTCCTTAACTCTCCGAGGAGGTTAAACTGAGGTTGCCCCCCCCATTTTTGGTAGCAGTAGTCTCTCGGGGTATGGTGGCTGCTTTATCAGATGGGAAGGCTGTATCTCGTCAGGTTTGTCGTTGGATGGTTCAGTCGTTCCTTCTAAGGGATGCCCAGTATCCTCAATGATGGGAATTGAGTCAAATGGATGCTGTAAGATCTCCTCTTCTCTATGCTCAGGGGATGAAACATCCTCTGTAATTACAGGTTCTACAATTTTCCCAGATCGTAAATGGATTTCATTACAGGGTACAGGGGAAAGAGAGTAGGCTGGCATATTAACAGTCTCCAATTGGTGGA
Organism: Pseudotsuga menziesii; assembly: GCA_001517045.1. Taxonomy (NCBI): domain Eukaryota; kingdom Viridiplantae; phylum Streptophyta; class Pinopsida; order Pinales; family Pinaceae; genus Pseudotsuga; species Pseudotsuga menziesii. The sequence continues at coordinate 423,521 of LPNX010136324.1, read as the reverse complement.
CCGCTTTATTGTTTGGGTTAGGATTAGGTTGGGCAGGCAGCTGGGGTCGTATTGGTATATTAGGGACAAAATTGTTTTGCAGCTGCAGCTGTGACTGTGGAGGTAAGTATTGAGGATATGGAGGAATTTGAGGGAATTGGGGAAATTGAGTAGAATACGGTGCTTGTTGAGGTAGAGATGGTTGAGGAAACTAGTTCCCAGGATGAAAATTCCTCCATCCAAGAGTCCACGACGTAGGTTGGGGTGGTGGCTGTGTCCAGGGATTCCATGAATTATAGTTTTGCGTTGCAGGTTGAGAGGAATTCCACTGCGTATAATTTGAAGGGAATTGTGTATTCACATTTTGCATATTATTCCAATTCCCCATATTATTCAAAAATGGAAGAGAGTCTGGAGACATACCTTGATTTCGAGGCTGCCACGGTTTCTTCTGTGCGATAAAGTAGGCTGCTTCCACATCCAGGTTTGATGCCTGCAGAACAGCCTTGACTTGAGGAAGTGAAGGGCATTCCTTCATGTCATGGTTAAGCTCACACAGCTGACATATGTTCACTTTGTCAAGCGGGCATTCTCTCAATGGATGATTCTTTCTACATCGGGGGCAGAACACACCTAATGTGAGATCCTCTACTGCTTTTTTTTGTTTCGCCTTCAGGACGTCAATTTCCGAAGAGATGGAGCTCATCATTTCTGTTTTAAAATTTTCAAGTATATTTCCTATCTCTGCACGGGTAGCGCCTCCATTGGATGACTTCTGAGTTCGGTTGAAGACGTCACGTTCCAACTTTTCTCGTTTATCCCGCTTATTATTCCTGGAAGACCCTCTGGAGTATCTTTTGCACAGCTCCACAATTTTGTCAAAAGGTTCTTTGGAGATGTCTCCCTTACCAAGTAGGTTTAACATGTCTAGACAATCAACCCTGATTCCCCGAAGCAAGATTATTTTGAGTACATCCAGTCCCATGTTCATCTACCCAGCTCTCTGCACATTGTACAGCAGTATTTCCACGAAATCTTCCAAACTTTCATCCTCCTTCTGCACCATTTTAAATAGCTCCTCTCTCTTATCCTTGGTGTTACAATATTCCTGATATTTCTCTAGGAACAACTGCTTCATTGCATCCCAATTAGTAACGGTCCCTCCCCCAAGGCTCATGAACCAGCGTAATGCATTGTCCTTCAGGGTAGCAGGAAAAAGTTTTAGTTTTTGGGCATCAGTGATATAATCGTAGCTGCGACAAAGAATATCGAATTCGAAAAGGAACTCCTCTGGGTCTTCCGCCGCCTTTCCATGGAAACGAGGTAACACCGATGGTGAGATATTCTTCATAGGAGCTGCCCCATCTGGTTGTTGAATCGGAAATTGCAATGTAGCCACTGTTCCCTCTGGCAGGGAGCGATTCTCATGATGATAGTTTTCTCCCATCACTTCTTCCTCGTCGGCCCCGTGTCTGTTACTCATCTCTTCTTCTGTTTTCTCCTCTTCGTCTCCTCCTGTGTTCTTCTCTTCATCCTTCTCTTGTTCCTCGTTCTTTTCTTCATCCTTCTCTTGTTCCTCATTCTTTTCTTCGTTTTTCCACTGTCCCAGGAGCTTCTGGTGGTACTGATCCCACTCTTCCTTAGTTACACTCCTCCTGTTAATGTGATAATTCAGACCTCTACCAGCAGGTCCCATTGTAACAGCTGTATCTTTGTCTACAGGGATGGCTGAGGACATCGCAGCTGCTCATGTATTCTCCACCATGGATCCCGACGCTAGCGCCCCAGGATCAGCAGGGTTTCTTCTGTTAGGAGTTTCTTGAAGACGAGCTCCAGTGGATGAATCAGTTCTGTCAACAAGGTCGTCAATGAATGTCCTTCTGCCCAATGGTACTCCTCGACCTCGACCCAAGCCACCTGCACTGTTAGTATCTTGTGGGGTTTTGGGAGTTGGGAATTGATCACGTTTTACCCTTCTAGTATTCATACAACCCAAATCATTTCATCAGAGAGAATAAAAAGAGACTGATTAGAAATAATTACCAAATACAACTAATGATAGTGTTTAATTTTTACCCTTCCCCGGTAACGGCGCCAAAATGTTGAGCACCCTAAATGCAGATAAGTTATTATCAACACACAGAGCTTACGAAATTCATTGTCAACCCGAGGAAGTATTTGTTTCAAAGGGTAAGTGCACAATATATGCTTAAACACCAAATCATTATAGTTAATACTGCTCTTAAACAGCTATGTTCATCCCTCAAACTCTGTGTGATCCCACCAATCTTGTAACTCTACAAATTCAACCTTTTCCTTCTATGCATCAACAAGAAATGAAATCAGATTCAATAATAATTACTGACAGAAAGGAAATCCTATTCATAACCCAAAATAAATGAATTGCCTAATTGATCTAATCACACTTAGAATCCGTAATCATAAATTGTAATCTAGAAATTCGATTGCAATAGACCAAGCTCGACTATTCTAAGAATTGAATTGCAGAAACAAAGATCAACAATTATAACAATCAAGAATTACAAAGGGTTCGTGGGATGTCAATCTAAAACCATGAGATGAACAGAGCTATGTACAGCTATTGAATAAATTGCATAAAGACTATCTACTCAGTCGACTGTTACGCTGTTACAGTTATCGATCTTAGGAAAATGCAATACTGTAAATCACTCATAATACTGCTGCGCACACAGAAAATATGATTAACGAAACACCACACAACCATGAATCAAAAGATCCTACCTTAACTCAGCAATCTCTATGGAAGGCGGGCCTAGCCTTCACACAGAGACGCTAGATGAACAATGTACAGCTCCCTTAAACCAGCAGTAGCTCTTTGTATTAAAAAGGAAGAATTATTACAGATTTCTCCCACTGTCAATACACCAAATGAATTAACTATTTTCCAACCCCCCTGGGTCGAGACAGCTTTCTGCATTTATACATACAAGCGATAACATCCAATCCTATTACAAAGGGCAGCCATGAAGATCTCTGATCTTCAGGCACCCTAAATAACACTGGTTGTTACAAGACGTGGCATGATACAATTACAGAAAATGCGAGAAGACTGTTGACTGGCCTAGAAGTGGCGATCTTCTCAGATCGCCATAATATTCGAGCAGCTATGCCGAAGATCCCTCGATCATAGCACATTCTGTTACGGCTACTCTGACAGGCTCTTGTCTGGAATGTCACGTGCCTCAATAGATGATGGACAAATTGAGGATCCCTTTTATGTCACGACCATCCTTTGTCCCTAGACTTGTTCAGCTCCATCCCCCTGCATTCTGCTCATCTCACATTATCTTCATAGATCACACATATTAGCACAATTTCGAGAGATAAATAGCCTTAATTGTCTACAAGAATACGCATTAATAAGGTAAAACAATAATCAGTCTTACCTTGACAATTTAGGGAATAAAGTGAAGAAAGTCAGTCTGATTGTCGTGCTAAGCAGTGTAAAACAAGGGAAGAAAGGTGATTAAAGGTGGTTAAAAAGGGGCCAATTTTGGACTCAACACAAACTCATAAGAGTTTTTCTTTTTTACTTAAGTTACTTCTCAAAGTCCTGAAAAGGATTAAGTTCCAAAGGCATTTGTACTTCATTAATAAAACAAGGCTAAGTGGGATAGGGCCTCCTATACTTGGTTTTTCTTCCCCATTTGGGGAAGAGTGTTTTTTGTTCTTAGCTTAGATTGATTTCGAGTACTTAGAGTAGTTTCATTTTTTTTGCAAAGTAGATACTAATTGTTAGATTAGCCCATTTTGTTTCATTAACTAGGTTGATTACTTCATCTTTTAATTTTTTGTATCTTTCATAAGTAATTCAACTGTTTAAAGTAGAAATCTCTTGAATCTCACTTTGTAGATCAAGAGTGCTCTCTATTGGAGAGTTGTATTTTCATTGTTTAATAAGTTAATCAATTAATATTGAAATTCTTTTGAACTTGCCGTAATCCAAGTCAAGAGCACTCTCTATCGAAGAGCATTCCCATTGCATATCCTTGCATCAAGCATATAGATTAGCTAAGTCTCTTGAACCATTGTCATAAGACGAGGTCAAGAGCACTCTCTGTCGGAGAGTTTTAATTAATTAACTTAATAAAATTTGCAACTCACACCCCTTTAATTAATTAACCCCCTTCCTTCCTTACTAGAGTATGCTCTGACCGATCTTATATCAAAATACCCAGAAATGGCACTGGATCTCTAAACCCTACAAGAGGAACTTAACTAAAACTTTTCCCGATAACCAATGCATCGGCATTCTTCGATAAATACCGAGGCATGTGGGAAAATTCCAAGTGTGGGCGCCGGGCTACCCAATCTGGGAATTGGTAGTTAAGTTATTGAACACTTACCTTTGACCCCAGACAGGTCTGTCATGTCTTCGAACGGAGCCACTGAAGGTATTGCCGGTTAGGACATCCAACTACCATAAGCGAAGATCACAAGTAAAAGATCTTAAAACTTACCAAGAGCACTTACAAAACCTAACATTCACTGGCATATTTTGGGATTCAAATCATATTTACACTCAAAGCATCTATGATAAGTTGACTCCATAGGCACTGGTCCTATCTTTTACGCACTGCTGATAATCTAGGCCATTTGTCCATCGAATGTTTGATTATAAATCATATCTGTGAATGCTTTATCTATTTCGTGAAGCTCTCAAATATTTGTCTATATTTCAATTCCAGTGATAACAACGTGGATTACTTTTTCTTGTGTTAAATTCATCACATTAATCATCTTCAATCACAATAACTCCTCAACAACACTCATCCACATCCGAAACATCTAAAAATTAACTTAAACATTGATCCATAGAAAACTCTTTGTTAGGGACTACCCCCCTTGTCTTCGTTAGGAGTTAGCCTAAACAGAGGAGCTAGGAGTAGGTGACAGTACCTAGCTCTGTGTTTGCCCCCAAGGTCACACGTCTCCCACTTTCTCAAGTGAGGAGACAGCTTTCAAAAGATTTATGTTGCTGGTGTACAATCGGTGGACAACATCTTTTGGCGCCGTTGCCGGGGACAAATATTTTTGTTCCTGAACAACCTTTGTTTCTTTTAGTTTTTTACCTTTTTATCCTTTTTGGTAGATTTGCTAGTCCAATCACTCTCTGAAATTAGACCTAAGTCGACCTGGAGACTCCACTGTCAATTAACACCTCAAGGTATTCTACTAGAAGAAACTCTGTAGGTTTGGTCGATTTCATCCCTAACCCCGAAAAGGTCTTCAGGAGGAGATTAAACAAACTATCTTCTCACAGGATCCTTGTAGAACTTGGATCTAAGTCTGTTTTAGACATCCATCTTTTATTTCCAGAAAACTTAGAAAATTTGCAAAATAATAACTGTTTCCTTAATCCAATGGGTGAGCTTTTTACTCAACTTAACTTTGCTCAGATAGCAGGTCATCCTCATGATATCCTTGACAAGGCTATCGACAAGCTTATGACATATAATGGCATTGATGCCTCCCTCTCTACTGAGCATCATATCAAGAATTTCACCAGACACTGTGGTGCCCATGTCAGGGGTACTGATAGGCATGAAGATGTTTACATGACCTTGTTTTCCTTGTCTTTGGATGGAAAGGCTGGTAATTGGTACGATAATTTGCTGGACAATTATTTCACCACCTTAGCGTACTTTAAAGATGCTTTCCTTGGAAAGTTTGGTAGCAAAAAGGAGCCTAGACATCTAGTAGCAGCTTTGACCAGCATAAAGAAGTCTGAAACTAAAACAATGGAAGAATTCAACAATAGGTTCACTGAATTAGCAAATTCCATCCCTGTCACTTATTCTCCTCCAGCAGCTTCTGTTTTGGACTATTCTATCGAAGCAGTAAGTGGAAAAATCCAGTACCAGATCAGAGACAAGGAACCTGCTACTCTACTTCTAGCTCAGGGTTTGGCCATTAAAATTGATAAGAATATGCAGTCTTCAGTAGAGTCAAACATCCAGGGTTACTCTATATCATCAACTCCTCTAAAAACTGTGGAACCTAAAGGAAAAGAGCCATCAAACGAGGCATATGAAAAGAATTTCATGGACTTAACAAAAAAAATACAAGACATGGAAAGGAAGTACTTACAATGGATTAAAGAGGTTCAGAATCGGGTCATAACTGTTGAAAGAACTCAACCTCCACCACCTCCTAGAACCTTCCCTGCAAAACCAACATGGCAAAGAAGAAATCCCAGCCATGAACAAAGGCCTCCTCATCAGTTAGAGGCTGCTAACATGGTTGAAACTTACAAATCAATATGTAGGGCATGTGAATACCTTCATGAAGAATCTTCTTGCTATTATGCATGCTATGTTTAGGAACATGGTTTTCCAGAGGGTTGTGGTCCTAAAGCATCATCAAGAGAGCCTGAGTACATAAACTATGTAGATGACATCCATGATATTTCTAGAGAAAGTTGGAGAGAGGAAAAACAATATTTAAGAGAGACTGAGTACATTAACACAGTTGGACAGCTCCATCCTGTCACCACAGAAACCCGGTGTCAAGTCGAAGATTATACTCAACAATTGGATAACCTCACTAAAAACTTTGGTACTAATCCTACAAATGAGCATAATGATGATAGTTTGGAAGGTTTACTACCTTGTGACATTTTTTTTAAAGAAGATGAATATGATCATGAGGAGGGATATAGCTAGAGATGTGATACAAGTGAGGAAGAATCCCTTACATTTGAGATGGATGATAACTATGAGACTTTAATGGAAAATCAAATCTTAGAAGTTTCATGTGATGAGAGTCCTCCATGCTCTCCAACAGATGACAAATATTTGGAAAGTTGGGTCCCATGTGATATCTTTGCAACCCAGCTTTTTGAAGAAGATTGTTTTGAGCAGAATGAGGAGTGTAGCCAGGGACTTGATACCAGTGATGAGGTATCTCTCATATCGGAAATAGATGGCGATGATGATTACTGGACTCTTATTGAAAATCCAACCTATGATATTTTTGAAAATATTTTTGAGAATCTCATCTATGATGTGTCCAGTGAGGAGAGTGTTTATTCTGAGACTTATTGTAAATTAGCTAAAGATGAGATGGAGAGCACTCATTGGTCTGGTGATTTGATCGAGGTGAATACTGAAGCTTTCACCATCAGTGGGATTCCCAAACCTAGCTCAGGATCCTGCTAGACCTAAAGGATGAGATTACCTACATCTAGAGGCCTCCTTCATCTATTCACACCCCTCTCTCCTCATGAGGGCATCATCACATGTGTGGCCTCATCCTTGGCTTGTTTTCAGTGCACAGGTTTGGAGTGGGGCCGCCTTGCTTGGGTGGAGGCCTCCCCTCACTCCCCATTCTCCGATTTAGGTCTGGGCTCTTTGTTAGGTGGCTAAGCTGGTTAGTGTTGGTTTTTTGGTTTTAGGGTTTTAGCACTCTCTCATTTGCTAAATAGAGGCCCTTTCAGCTCTATTGGGATGGAGAATTTGTGTAAGTACACTCTGGAGAAATTTGTAATATCTTTTGAATTTGAATAAAGCAAGAAGACTTTGGAGGTCCATGTGGGAGTTATTTGTGTGCCATGCTTCATCTTGTTCAAGGTGATACCATTCTTAGTTCATTTCTTTTGATTCTTAAGTATATGATCTTGTGATTAGAAGGCTAACAATCTAGCACAATATTATTTGATCTATGCTTTTCTCTTAAGTTTTGTGGCTTTCAGGTATTCTCCCAAACACAAGAGCTCTTATTTGGTTTATGCATTCATTCTACAGGTGCCTAAGGGAGTCTTCTACTTTAAGAAATCAAGAAACGAAGGGCTTGCTTGCCTCATCCATCAAACCACAAACTTCAAAAAATCCATTGGTTACATTGGTTACTACAAAGCGGATCTACATTTTTACAGGTTTTATCCTATCGATTTGCTTTCCAAGTAGTACAAGTATTTTCAATTTATTTACACTTCTAGATCTTGCATTATGATTGGCTAAAGTAGATCAAAGATTCATATTTTGATCTACTTGTTGGGTTTAGATCTACTGCTTTCAAATCTTTAACTTTTACTAGATCTAAGATCCTAATCTCATTTCAAGTTTGTAAATCGATGTTTCTTTTTTGCCTTGGAAAACATGCAAATTTTTCGGTTTTTTTTGTCTTGTTGGTTTTCTATATTTTCCATTAATTCTAAAATCTGGAAATTCATTAAAAATCAGAAAATTTTCAAAATTTTTCCATTTTTTTTTAATTTTTTTACTTTTTCTCGAAAAGCATGCCATTTCAAGCTTACTGTTTTTTGGGCTGATTTTTTACTTTTTCTGTTAATTCTAAATTCTGGAAATTCATTAAAAATTAGAAATTTTTTCAAAAAAAAATTTCAAAAATTTATTTCTTTTTTAATTTTTTGGCTTTTTCTCGAAAAGTGTGCAATTTTGTACTTGCTACTTTTTACTGATTTTCTGCAATTTTCTGCTATTTTCCAGATTCTGGAAATTAGCCTAAAATGTTAAAAATATTTAATTTTAAATTCACAAAAAGTCCCAAGTTGTTTTGTCAAAAATCGTGCATTTTACATAAAAAAACAATGAGCTTGCCTGATCCTTTCCAAGTTTTGATTTTGGGTCTCATTCCATTGTTTTCATCTTTTATTTCATCTCATAAGGCACTTGTCTTCTCATCCACTTAATATTTTCTAATCACAGGTTAAAATTGGTTTTCTAACACTCTTACTAGTCCTTGTTTAGAGCGCTTATCCACAGGTGAACCAAAAGCAAAACCAAACACGAAAGAGCAAGTAGAACTAGATCCAAAGACAAGGATCCAAAGCCAAAAAAGAAGTCATTCTCCTTTGTACAAACTCACAAGAGTTTTTCATTTTTACTTAAGTTACTTCTCAAAGTCCTGAAAAGGATTAAGTTCCAAAGGCATTTGTACTTCATTAATAAAACAAGGCTAAGTGGGATAGGGCCTCCCATGCTTGGTTTTTCTTCCCCATTTGGGGAAGTGTGTTTTTTGTTCTTAGCTTAGATTTATTTCGAGTACTTAGAGTAGTTTCATTTTTTTTGCAAAGTAGATACTAATTGTTAGATTATCCCATTTTGTTTCATTAACTAGGTTGATTACTTCATCTTTTAATTTTTTGTATCTTTCATAAGTAATTCAACTGTTTAAAGTAGAAATCTCTCGAATCTCACTTTGTAGATCAAGAGTGTTCTCTATCAGAGAGTTGTCTTTTCATTGTTTAATAAGTTCATCAATTAATCTTGAAAGTCTCTTGAACTTTCCGTAATCCAAGTCAAGAGCACTCTCTATTGGAGAGCATTCCCACTACATATCCTTGCATCAAGCATATATATTAGCTAAGTCTCTTGAACCACTGTCATAAGACGAGGTCAAGAGCGCTCTCTATCAGAGAGTTTTAATTAATTAACTTAATAAAATTTGCAACTCACACCCCTTTAATTAATTAACCCCCTTCCCTCCTTGCCGAAGTATGCTCTGACCGATCTTAGATCGGAATACCCAGAAACGACATTGGATCTCTAAACCCCACAAGAGGAATTCAACTAAAACTTTTCCCCATAACCAACGCATCGACGTTCTTTGATAAATACCAAGGCATGTGGAAAAATTCCAAGTGTGGGCACTGGGCTACCCAATCTGGGCACTGGTAGTTAAGTTATTGAACACTTATCTTTGACCCCAGACAAGTCCGTCATGTCTTCGAATGGAGCCACTGAAGGTATTACCGGTTAGGACATCCAGCTACCATAAACAAAGATCACAAGTAAAAACTCTTAAAATTACTAAGAGCACTTGCAAAACCTAACATTCACCGGCATCTTTTGGGATTCACATCATATTTACACTCGAAGCATCTCTGATAAGTTGACTCCATAGGCACTGGTCCTATCTTTTGCGCACTACTGATAATATGGGCCATTTGTCCATCAAATGTTTGATTATAAATCATATATGTGAATGCTTTATCAATTTCGTGAAGCTCTTCAAATATTTGTCTATCTTTCAATTCCGGTGATAGGAGCGTGGATTGCTTTGTCTTGTGTTAAATTTATCACATTAATCATCTTAAGTCACAATAACTCCTAAACAACACCCATCCGCATCCGAAACATCTAAAAATTAACTTAAACATTGAGCCATAGAAAACTCTTTGTTATGGACTACCCCCCTTGGCTTGATTAGGATTTAGCCTAAACGGAGGAGCTAGTAGACAGTACCTAGCTCTGTGCTTTCCCCCAAGGTCACACCTCTCCCACTTTCTCAAGTGAGGAGACAGCTTTCAGAATATTTCTGCTGCTGGTGTGCAATCGGCGAACAACAAGTTGTACTAATTTTTTTGTTAAGGGAGGGTGTTTGAACTTTAATAAAACCCCTTATTACTTTATTCTAATTCCCTAGTCAATTTGATTGCATTTTCTCCATTATTACACTATGGTTTGGACTTAGGGTGCTTAGTTGGACCAATAACTAGTTAAATTAGGGCATTCACACCCACATGAGCACTCCAGCTCAGTCAACTATCCACATGTGCACCCTCATCATTTTTGGTGCACTCCCATTCATTGAATGTTTACAGTTTGGTTGACTAGGAGCGCTAAAGGTGGATTTTGTCCAATTTTGGACTACTTTGGTGCATTTAATTCCACCTAGAGCCTCTCACCCACCTAGTTTTGCACACCCATGCATGTCAAAGTGTTACTATTGCTCCATGTCACCTCATACATGTATACAAAGCAATTCATGACCATTTGGGATGATTTGGAGCTTGTTTGGCCCACCTAGGGGGGATTGAGGCCAATTTGGCCAATTTCACATGTGCAACTTTTTTGGGATTCCCAAGCCTCATGAACCACTTCAAATATAATATAAACCTGTTACTAACATTTTTTAATGCTAGAAAGACAAATAATAACATGTTTTAGTTCACATATCATGTGTAAAATGCTTCTCTTTTAATAGTTTTTTGTTAGTTTTGCATCAAATTCAATTTGTGTGTTTATCTAAGGCTCCTATATCTTGCTGTATATAAAATTATCACACTTCCAATAGGATAAATACATCACAGAAGATGTAGTGCCTTCATCAATCATTGTGTGTTTAATGGTGTTGTTAATACACTCCACATGGACAAGGAGATCCACATGGTAAGGAAAATGAGGTTGGACTTCATGGGTTTCAAATTTAATCACTGAGGAAGGATGTGAATCAACCACCCTAAGGGAATACAATAAATCTTTCCTCTGCGAAGGGAAAATATAAAGGACTTCTAAGGCGGACATCGCACAAGGAGTATTGTCGAAATCCTCGACAATGGAATAGTGTTGGGCAGCTTGGGAATTAGGATTGTGCCTCGAATGCTTTAAGACTCCCTTAGGAATGTGAGGTGGAACTTTAGGATTGTCAATATGCAAAGGGACCTTGAGAGTACCAATTTCTTTTCCTAGGTTAGATTGCGATAAACCATAATCTTTAGCTCATGTCACAACATTCTCAGCAAACATCATGTTGATGCACCCATGGCCACTTTTGGTGTGTTGATCTTAGATTTGTCATCATTTTTGGCAGTTAAATTACTCATTTAAACATATGTTTTGTCATCTTTTTGCATATTTTATGTCACCCAGATCACTATTCAGCCCCAGGTATGAACAAATTTAAGATTTATGTAAAATCTGTTTATTATTATCATTTTACAATTTTATTGATTAAAATTGACATTGTTTGAAGCATATTTGATATATTAATTTATATGTATATTTTTTTGCAGGTTATATAGTCTTTTTGGATGAATTAAAAAAAAATATGCATTCATCTAGACATGCGCATAGCACGTCCAGCTCATCATCCAGCTCATTGTGCGATACTCATTGGCAGGTTTCCAGTCATTGAAATGTTGTTACTCCAAACCTTAGTCCTTAGCACACCAGAAAAAACACATCACATTTCATCCTAGATATGCACACAACATCTCCAACTCATGGTCTAGCTCATCGTTCAGTTCGTCGAACCAATCGCGCGTTGTTGAGAATTGATTTCAGCAATTAAGACGTTGGAATTGTCTACAAACTATTTAGTATCCACGTATCTGGGTAATGAAGCTCGCATTCTAGTTGATCTGCCAACCTAAAGCCTTTGTTTGACACCATATCACCAGTCCATGCATTTGAATGATGGAACAGCTCGCGCTCTAGAAGACTCGCCCATGTACGCTGTCTCTGCTCACCACCACTCCATCAGTCGCGTTGAAGAAGGAGCCATATGTCATACCAACCACGCCAAAGAAGGGAGAACAAGTGTGAGTTGGAATTTGATCTATTAAATGGTCATAATGGTTGAATAAATTTAGAGAGTAGTCGACCACTAAAGGTTCGACCTGCTCACCTCTATAAACAATATATATATCAGCCTCCACGCAAGTGCTTAGTTAGTTTTTAAGTTTTTTGGCATATAGTCGATCTTAAAAACTCTGTAATATTGTTTCAAAGTTGAATATAAAGTACATCTTTGCTGCATTCATGATCATTTTTGTGTAAGCATTTAGGAATCTTCACCTCTGATTGCTGAGAGGGCTCCTCATCAACTAGTGGATTTTCATTCTTGTGTATTTTTCGTTAACTCTTTCTTTGAAATTAGTGTAGTTTATTTATAATTCATCGGTGTGATTCGATTTTCTGCAATCTATTCATTTTATCGTTTCCTATAGGGTAGACTATATTTCAGTGCTGTGTTTTTATTTCATAGATTAAAAGACCGGTCGTGCACTTAGTTTGCTCTCAATTTCCTTTTTTTTTCAAGTCTTTTTAGCTTACTGTTCAGTCTAATTTAAAAAAATACATAGGGTAGATTGTTTGATATCTTAGAATCAAGTTGCAGTAGGTTCAGTTTTGTTTCCTTTTGTTTTGTTTTAAATTTATTTGAGTTATATTTTAGTTTGTTAAATTATGCATTAGATAATAATCTTCCGTATAATGGTGAGTTAGTTTAAGCTATTTTGCCGTTGAATTTGGTTAGTAAGTAGGTTTATTTACTATTCCTTATGCATTGCATCTTCACATGCATAAAATCAGTTGAGAAGTAGATCATTTAGGTTATTTTATACTGTTTTCTTTATTTAGACTGTCATTCAGACAATCTATTCAACCTGTCCTTCTGGCCTTCCTTTCAGTCTGTTTTCGAGTTCGTCATTCAGCCCATAGTATTCTTAATTCATTCTAAGCTTGTTTAAAGCTCTGTTTCTTTAGCCTTAGGATTTTGTTTTGACTGTGGTAGTTAGATAATAGTTGCATTTATCATTATGTCCTTAGGTTAGACTGTTTAAAGTGTGACAAAGTTTCTTTCCCTTTTTTTACATGTTTTGAGTTGTGTTTTGTGATTTTGTTTCTTTTGTTTTTAAATTCTCTGTCCAATGTTGTTGTATTTTTTTATAACTATATATTTGGTTTGGTTTGGTTTATTCTTCTGTGTATATAATTTAGGGTTAGAAGTGTTAATTCTTAGTGAAGTATACTAGTACCTTGCAAATTGATCATAGCAGTAGGACCTATTCCTTTCACTAAGTGATTATTAAAGAGACTTTTAGAATAGAATCTTAAGTTATCTTTATTAAGTTTTATACTTGCTTCATAATTAAATCTACTTTATTAAGTTTTCTACTCGCTTCATAATTAAATATTCTTTATTAAGTTTTTAACTTTCATTAAGATCTATTACTTGTTTATAAGGTGGAGTTTCCTTACATTTGAATTCGTTATTTATGAATATTGTCTCTTGTATACTTAGTTTATGAAGTTGTTTATAAAGCTTTCTAATTCTTAGATTAAGAAGTAGGATAATTGATTACTGGAAAGTTTAATTTCTTTAGTATTGTTTATATCCTTGCTTTATAGTATTTGTTTATAGAGTAGAGTAGTATAGCTTGATACTGCTATGGTCTAGTATTTTGTTCCAGTCTAATTATCTTAGTAAGTTGAATTTATAGGAGCTTGACAAGGTTTTTAGTTTGAAAGGTCTTTCGATCTTTTGTTTGTTAAAATATTTCCACGACACCATAGGAATCCATCTACCTTCGCATATACTTTGTGTCAACTCTAAGTCTACCAACCCCGATCGATAATTAAATATTAGGTGAATTAATCAAAATGATATTTTACCCAACATTTTGGTGTCGTTGCTGGGGAGTTGTTTTGTAAGGTAGAGCAAGTAGAATTCCCTTATGAATTTTAGCAATAGGCTAGTGGCGGGGGAGCAGTAAGATGAGAGGTAAGAACCTACGCATCTATTATAACAGGCACCCCCAAAACTAGCAGTAGTAGTAGTGTTGTAGGTTTTCTTTCTAGTTTAGTTTTTCATGAACAAACCTAGAAATTCAAAAGGTAGATACACTAGAACTAGTTTCCCCACACCCATTGCCTTTCAGTATTTTGTTTCTTTCTTTTATGGAAAGAGTTAGTGAGAGTGTGTTACTTATTTTACAATTAAATCACTTTGTGGTGTTGTAAGCACCACCCATCCTACTAACAAACTGACAGGAACAATTGAAAGAGGAATCTCAAAATAACACATGAAGGACTACCTATGTTGTGGGAAGATATGGTAGGAGAGAAGGATGAAGAATTTGTTACCTTTGAATTCCCTATTAGAGATCCAGGAGGAGTGGTACAAATGCAGTGCATTCCACCATCCATTCTACCAAATTTTCATGGACTAGAGGGCAAAGATCCTGATGAATTTTTATTTCAATTGGAAATACTTTATAGAGGATATGATGTTTAAAATCTGAAAATTTTTTCTCTTACTTTGAAAGGAGCAGCCCTCCGATTGTTTATGAGCCTAGGTGGGGATTGCATTCAAAATTGGGAAGACATGAAACATATATTCTTAAAACGATACCAATATTATTGCAGAGTGAAGGAGGACATCTTCGAAATAACCCAGGGAGAAGAAGAAATTTTGGAAAACTATGTCGAACGCTTTCAATACAACCTTCAGAGATAAAAACTAAGATAGTTGGGGAAAGACACCTTGAAAATAATTTTACTCAAAGGAATAAAAAATGAATATTTAGAAATTTTAAGTTTGATGGGAACAGGTGATGTATTTCAGTTACCATATGATGATGTTTGTTAATTATGTAGAAGGTATTCAAGAGGAAAATTCAAGGCTGATAAGAATATACCCTCTTCTCAGTTTTTGAAGTCTACTTGAATTCAACATTATCAGCTCCCTAAATTCACAAATGGATATTTTACAGGGTGGGAAAAATGAGGAATTTGAAGAAACAATTTTCCCTCTGTGCCAAAAGAAACATCTTGCAATAGATTGTCCTTTGGGTAGTCTCACAATTTGTGGCATATGTGACTCGAAGCATTTCACAGATTGATGCCCCTCCTTACCCAGGATGAAAGAAACATATCAAGGAGTTCTAGGATTTCCAGCAGATTTAGTGCAACGGTCATGGAAACTGTGGCCTACATGTAGGGTTCATAGCCCCATCCCTAGATTTCCCCACTTTCATAATCAATCAGTGAATACTGTGACACCATGGCAGTTGTTGCAGCCTTGGCTTAACCCCTACTAACCTTGTTCACAAAGCATTTATGGCCCATCTTATGATCATATGGATACTCTCTCTTACATTGCAACACTTCCTGTTCCTCTACACTCTCCACAATATTTTCAACAATATCCTATTTCCTCAACAGGATCAACTACACAAGCCAATCAACTGCACCTGCCACAATCACCTTCCCATAAACCCCCTCTATGCCCTACATACATTCCTGTTCAATATAGTCCACATTCTAACAACAATAAATCATTACAGTGTGCTTACAGTATTGAACTTCAACATCTACCCACCTTTCCTACATCACTACAAGAAATTCATACGAGATCTAGAGAGGTTATAGATCAAGGAGTTGTAGAAACTATGGAAGAAAAGGAAGATTTACTTTTCCTTACCCACAAGAAGACGAGAGCAACATGGCATGTATCACATTTGATGCGGGAAAAACATTAGAACCTGAATATTCCTCATCACCAAACATAGATTCTTTATGCATTCTAGAGTTTGATGAAAGACCTCTTGGCCTGACAAGTGAAGAAGAGAAACCAAAATACAAGGATTATATTGAGATATGGTTCCACAAGGTAACCAAGACACTGTATCATTATTTCCTTCAATGCTTCTTGCTGCTAAATCAAACAGGTCGGTTGGTTCTTCATATCCAGGTAATCACTACAATAATTTTCTCGTATGTGAATAAAGGTATATTTTTAATCTTCCTTCGAACTTGGTTACAATGGAAGAATTCATATACTTGAATATAATTGTTTTCTTTCTTTCTAAGTAGAATAGGATATTATGTAAATATATTTTATTTTTCTCAAATAAATAAGAGTCATTTCTAACAGCTGACTACATTTATACAGGGAATTTGTTCCCATGATCACCCTGTGGAATTTTGTCAATTAAGACAGGAAAGACTCTTTTCCTTTTTCCTATTTTTTATGAAATTTATAAATGTTTTTGTTGTGAATAAATATGGATCATCTAAAAATTGGTGTTGTAGTGTGATTACAAATATTTTATCTCTATAATAATCTCATGGAGTATTATCTAAAAAGGGAAGTGTTTTAAAAGACTCATAATATATCTTAACTCTTTCTTCTTGGTTACTATCAAAATTGAAGTTTATAGTGAAATTAAAGAATTCCAAGTATATCATCCTTAACCATTTATTCTATGATTTGTTATGCTTTTATATATGGCATTTTGATTCAAACATGTACATTTCTGATTTAATAGAACAGTTGCTTGAGAAACCTACTCTAATCATCATATTCTTCACAATCTTATGTTACACCTATGGATTACTAGTTCATCCTATACTTGTTATCAAAACTTGTCTCTCAAGTATTTTGGTGATAACTCGAGAGTAAGTGGAATTTTTACCTATGGGGAACATTACTTGTAATTTATGAAGAAGAAGGACTATAAGGACAAAGAACGGATTTAAGTTATTCTCTTTTGACATGATCTATGGTTAAGGCCATTATGAAATTACTTATAAGTTTATTTTAAAAAATTGAATTATGTGTTTACTAGGACTTAGCACACTCTAGTACCAATTGGATTCCATATATTTAATATCATTATACAAGGAAAACCTGTCGGGGTACTGAATAGGCCCGCTGACAGCGGGTCAATGCTAAGTAATATATGAAAACAAGGAAGCTCGATAAATGCAAGTAAACCTGTTGAGGTACTGAAAAGGCCTGCTGGCAGCGGAGCTATACTTGCATGGTACCAAGATAAACCCGTCGAGGTACTAAACAGGCCTACTGGCAGTGGGAAAATATCGGGTAAAAGAGATCTAGTTAATGCACCACTATGCACATGATTCGAAAAAATGATAATATATTTAAAAACTAGAATATAGATAAATACATGTGTAGGCCAATTGTTTATGATGTCATTAGAGAATGGTTGTAAGTTGGGATTGAATCCAGCCATCTAATTCAATCAATATCTAGGATATAATTATCCTAGAAATGGGACCCATAGCTATGGAATGTCACACATTCTAGGGTAAACTCAAAATATCCTTGAGATGACAAGAAATATTTACAATGAGGCACGGATGACTAGCTTTTCCTATGGAATTTTTCAATTATACTAGCATTATTCATTTGATATTTTCAACCACTATTTGCTTTTGATAAATGAACATATCTGAGTCATTTCCATTTTACTATTTAGTTTTCCTTTCTTCGCAAACATGATCACAGCATGATAGAAATTTGTATTAAACTATTTTGAAATTACTTAGTTTTCTTGCATGGCTTGAGGACACGCCATATCTTTGGTTTGGGGGAGGAAGAGTATGTTATGAATACTATACTATTTTTTGTCTTTCTGATTATTTATATAAAGATTCATGTATCCTAACAAATGTTTTCAGGATCACGTAAGCAGCAGAAATTGGTTATAGCATATTTTCACAGAGAAATCAATATGGAGGACTGAATGAAGGATCAAATGATGGTCCAAATGAAATACCAAATGACAATATGAATAAAACATTGTGATTTTATAGCACTTATGATTAAAATTTGCCAACCAATTTTTTTTTTTGGCAAATAGTTTTTACCTCCATGTGGGCGCGATTGGACCTTAGAATCTTTTTAATAATCATTTCATTGTTAGAAACCCTATCCTTTTACCCAATCATGCATATAAACTATCAAATGACTGATATTCTTGTTAATCAAGGTTATTATAATTGTAAATGCAATTTATACCTTCGTGTCATACGTTCAACCTATCCAAAGTTTTACTTTGGACATGGTTGAACTAATTACAAACCTTATGAACTCACTCATTAATGCATATGCCCATTGATGGCACACGTCTCAAGGTTTTCTATGATAGAGTGATCTCTTAAAGCAGGCCAAAATTCTTGCTATTCCATTGTTTTCATCACCATCATTTCTATAGAGTTGTTTCAGCCACTTTTTTCCTATACCCTCTACAAAATTCCTGTATCATAACTGTTGAACAATGCCGAATTGTTTCAAACCTGAGAGCTATCAAGTTAAGACTATTGAAGAACTTAACAAAGTCATTAAATTATCACAAAAAATTCGACATGAAAGACATGATATTTTGAAATCACAAGCCAAAAGACTAAATTTTAAATTATCTCCTTCATCTGGCAAGTTGAAGGCAGCTGCTGGCACAGCTGTGCCTTCTTCCTAAGTTATCATTCTTTTTGCTCAGTGGGACATAGAATTTCTTTGGTTTGGGGGAATGTTGATCCCAGATTTTTCATCATTTTTGGTAGTTAAATTACTCATTTAAACATTTGTTTTGTCATCTTTTTGCATATTTTCTGTCATGCAGATCACTATTCAGCCCCAGGTATGAACGAATTTAAGGTTTATGTAAAATCTGTTTATTATTTTCCTTTTATGATTTTAATGATTAAAAATGACATTATTTGAAGCGTATTTGATATATTAATTTATACTTATATTTTTTTGCAGGTTATATAGTCTTTTTGGATGAATTAACAACAAACATGCATTCAGCTAGCCATGTGCACCACATGTCCAACTCATCATCCAGCTCGCTATGCGACACTCATTGGCAGGTTTCCAAGCATTTAAACATTGTTACTCCACGCCTTAGTCCTTAATGCACGAGAAAACACACATCACATTTCATCCTAGATATGCACACAACATCTCCATCTCATGGTCTAGCTTATCGTTCAGTTCATCGAACCAACCGCGCGCTGTTGAGAACTGATTTTAGGAATTAAGATGTTGGAATAGTCTGCAAAATGTTTATTGTCCATGTATTTGGGTAATGAATCTCACATTATAGATGATATTCCAACCTGCAGCCTCCTTCATTTGACACCATATCACCAGCCAATGCGTTTGAATGATGGAACAACTCACATTCTAGAAGATTCGCCCATGTACGTTGTCTCTGCTCACCGCCACTCCACCAGCCGCACTGAAGAAGGAGCCATATGTCATACCAACCACGCTGAAGAGAACCATTTGCACTGAATAAGGGAGAACAAGTGTGCATTGGAATTTGATCAGTTAAATGGTCATAATGGTTGACTAAATTTAGAGAGCAATCTCTTCAGCATATTGTTCATTCTTTTCAGCCTATTGTTCATTCTCATATTAACAAATACATAGGGTAGATTGTTTTGATATCTTAGAATCAAGTTATAGTAGGTTCAGTATCATTTCCTTTTGTTTTGTTTTAAATTTATTTGAGTTATATTTGAGTTTGTTAAATGATGCATTAGATAATAATATTCCATATAATGGTGAGTTAGTTTAAGCTATTTTGTCATTGAATTTGGTTAGTAAGTAGGTTTATTTACTGTTCCTTATGCATTGCATCTTCACATGCATAAAATCAACTAAGAAGTAGATCATTTAGGTTGTTTTATACTGTTTTATTTATACATACTGTCATTCAAACAGTTTATTCAACCTATCATTCTGGCCTTCCTTCCAGTTTGTTTTCTAGTTCGTCATTCAGCCTGTAGTATTCTTAATTCATTCTAAGCTTGTTTAAAGCTCTGTTTCTTTAGCCTTAGGATTTTGTTTTGACTGTGGTAGTTATATAATAGTTGTGTTTATCATTATGTCCTTAGGTTAGACTGTATAAAGTGTGACTAAGTTTCATTCCCTTTTTTTACATGTTTTGAGTTGTGTTTTGTGATTTTGTTTCTTTTGTTTTTAATTTATCTGTCCAATGTTGTTGTAATGTTTTATAAATATATATTTGGTTTGGTTTGATTTATTCTTCTGTGTATATAACTTAGGGTTAGAAGTGTTAATTCCTAGTGAAGTATGCTAGTACCTTGCAAATTGATCATAACAGTAGGACCTATTCCTTTCACTGTGTGATTATTAAAGAGACTTGTAGAATAGAATCTTAAGTTATCTTTATTAATTTTTCTACTTGCTTCATAATTAAATCTCCTTTATTATGTTTTCTACTTGCTTCATAATTAAATATTATTTATTAAGTTTTCTACTTTCATTAAGATTTGTTACTTGTTTATAAGCTAGAGTTTCCTTACATTTGAATTGGTTATTTATGAATCTTGTCACTTGTATAGTTCGTTTCTGAAGTTGTTTATAAATCTTTCTAATTCTTAGATTAAGAAGTAGGATAATTGATTACTGGAAAGTTTACTTTCTTTAGTATTGTTTATATCCTTGATTTCTAGTATTTGTTTATAGAGTAGAGTAGTATAGCTTGATACTGCTCTGTTCTAGTATTTTGTTCCAGTCAAATTATCTTAGTAAGTTGAATTTCTAGGAGCTTGACAAGATTTTTAGTTTGAAAGGTCTTTCGATCTTTTATTTGTTAAAATATTTACATGACACCATAGGAACCCCTCTACCTTCGCATATACTTTGTGTCAACTCTAAGTCTACCAACCCCGGTCAATAATGAAATACTAGATGAATTAATCAAAACGATATTTTACCCAACACAGTGTTCGGTGGGTTTTGATTCCCACCAGAAGTACTTTCGGATTCCACAGTCCTCGAATTCATATTTTGATTGTTCGGTAAAGGATCCATCAACATAGTTGGGCTCTATGCGATGAATTTCTAGGCATCTTCCATACAAGGGCACAAGTGAGTGAGGTGATCTTCCTGTTGATGTATTTGTAACTTTGGAATGTATTCAATTGTATATCTTATGTTTTGTACCCTGATGTTTATTCCAGGAATTATCTGTAATGTATTTGAGTCATGTCATGCCCTGATGTTTCTATCTGGAGATTCAATAATGTAAACAAGTCATGTTAATTCATTGTGGGTAACCCTCCTATTGTTCAAGGGTTAAAGTCCCCGCAGTCCCGGGGCCCTAAGGTTATTAGACTCTCCTAGAGAATTCGGCCCTAGTGAGTTATTTTCAAGTCAAGAATTAGTATAAATAGAGAGTGAGCCTCTCTATTTATCACACACTCACACACACTTAGTTGTAGTACATAGCTGAGAGAGAAGAAGTTGCTGGGGCTATAAAGAAAGAGGCTACTATTGGCAAGAGATCATCTTACTGTTTTGGGGTTTTACTTTTGGTGCTGATTATATATCTGAGGAAGTTGTGGGGTTTTCTCCATTTATGGTTTCCTTGAGGAAAAACATTGTGTTTGATTGTTGTGCTTTTTATTCTCTTAGTTAAATATCCTAATATAATGCTAGCTTAAATGATAAAAATATAACACGGTATCAGAGCTAACCTGAGAAGAAGACACTATGCAGCTGTGGAAACTAGGGCTTCCTACTTTTTGGATATCTCTCCATAGTTTTTCATAAAAAGAAGGTTGGGTTGACTCTCCTCCCTAGGGTGCATCTTTTTGTCGAAGCAAAATATGATTCTGAGCTTTTTCATTTTTGGACCCGACATTGCTGCTGGAAATTAGGGCTTTCCACAAAAGTGGAATTTTTGAGTGATCCCAGGCCTGGATTGATATACTCCTCAAAACCAAAGTTTATATATCAAGATCAAAGCATTTGGTTGGACATAACTCTAGGAAACCCAAACTATAATCTGCTCTTGAACCAGCACTACAGAAATTCAGCTCCAAATCCAGATTTGACATCTTGACCTGGTAAGATCTAAATCTTTTTGTATTTCCATTTGAGGTTCTCAGTTAAGATGTCTCATCATACCAAGCTTGATGAAAATATTGAGGGATCTGATAACTTCTAAGCCTGGAAGTATAGGATCTCCTTGGTCTTGGAAGAAAATGAGTTGGACTCCTATATCAATGAGGAGGTTCCAGTTCCAGAGGGAGATGAGGCTATGAACTTACACAAGAAGAATATAGTTATGGATAAGAGTATTATTGTTGATTCAATTAAGGATCACCTCATACCACAGGTGTCCTCCCTAAAGACACCTAAAGCTATGTTTGATTCCCTAACCAAACTATTTGAAGGGAAGAACATAAACAGGAAGATTACTCTGAGAAACCAATTGAAGAATGTAAATATCCAGAATGCAGAGACTATCCAGTCATACTTTACAAGGGTATCTAAGATAAAGGAATAGCTAAAAGTAGTAGATGAAGAAGTGGAAAATGCAGAGATTGTGATGACCACCTTGAATGGTATACCTAGGGCATGGGACTCTTTCATTCAAGGGATCTGTGCCAAAAAGAAGTTAGTCAAGTTCAGAAAACTATGAGAAGAATGCTTTCAAGAAGAAGCTTGGATAGCAGCTCAAGAAAAAAAGATGGGAAGTGAAGATCAAGCTCTCATAGCCCATGCCAAGAAAACCAGAAGGGGCCATCATCACTCCAAAGGTAAGATTCCACACTCTAGAAGAGATATGTCTACTATTAGTTGTTACACATGTGATGATAAAGGTCACATATCCAAATACTTCCCTAACAAAGGGAACTCAAAGAAGAAAAGAGGAAACAAGAGAAGACATCATACTCATGCTGTAGAGGATGATGAACCTTCCACAAAGAGAATTAGACAAGAAAGTGATGATTCTTCAAGTGATGAAGAATATGTACTGATATCCGCTCTCATGGGAACTATCTCACATGGAAGAAATGATTGGATTATAGACAGTGGTGCTTCCAAGCATATGACGGGATTCAAAGAATCATTTGTGAAACTTGGGCATGACTACCAGTATCCAATAAAAGGTAGTGGTGAATCCTCCTATAAGCTAGACTTTGGAAAGTCTATGAATGTGAAAAATGTATTGTTTGTACCAGGACTAAAGAAGAACCTCCTCTCCATATCTGCATTGGATGCAAAAGGAATGAGGGTTGCTTTTGTAGATGGCCAAGTTCTTATGTGGCCAAAGGGAAAGACTTTTGACGATGCAATAGTGATTGGGGAACAAGAAGGAGGTCTATACAAATTGAAGGGCCAACCAGAACAAGCTTTGGTTCATGACTCAGTAGAACCAAATTAACTTTGGCATACAAGGCTTGCACATGTTCATTACAGAGCACTACCACTTGCAAGAAAATTTGTTGAAGGTATTCCAGAAATGCAGACAAAACATGATGGTGTTTGCAAAGGATGTGCAAAAGGAAAGAACACAAAGAAGACATTTCCAAGTAGCGAGAGCAAGGAAAAAGGAATCTTGGAAATCATCCACTCCAATGTATGCAATCCGATGTCATCTAGTTCATTAAGAGGGTATGTATACTATGTTTATTTTATTGATGATTTTTCTAGGAAGACATGGATATACTTTATGAAGAACAAAGATGAAGTATTCAACAAGTTCAATGAACTCAAATACTTGATCGAGAACCACACAGAAAAGAAGATCAATATTTTTCGATGAGATAATGGCGTAGAATTCACTTCAAATGAATTCAAAGACTTATGCAAAGATTCAGGGATTAAGGGGGAGTTAACCAGACTTGTAGAAAGGAGTTGTAGAATGGAGTTGTAGAAAGGAAGAATAGAACGATCATGGAATCTGCAAGGGCCATGCTTCATGATCAAGATATTCCCATGCATCTATGGGAAGAAGTTGCAAGAACAACGGTGTATGTACAAAACCGTACTCCACACAGAGTACTTGAGAATAAGACACCTTAAGAAGTCTTTTATGGCAAGAAACCAGAATTTAGCCATCTTAGAATATTTGGTTGTCCAGTGTGTATACACATTCCAAAAGAAAAGAGGAAAAAGTTATATCCTTCAGGAAGGAAGGGTATATTTGTGGGATACTCTGAAAGCTCGAAGGCTTACAAAATATACTTCACAAGATTCAAGAATATCGACATCAGCAGGGATGTGACATTTGACAAAGACTCAGCCTACAACAAATCTAGAAAGAGACTTGCTGAAGAACTTGAAGAAATAGAAGCACCTAGAATTCATGACACAACCATGAATGAAGAATATCAAGAATAAGATTGAGAAATAGAAGAACCTTAAGAACCTATAGATCCACCTCAGGAGAAGAATTCTCACAAGAGGAAACCTCCTTGGGTACGAGAAGTTATCCAAGGTGTAGAAAGATATGGGGCTCAAGAAGAATCACATAGAGAAAGGAAAAGAACCAGGTCTTGTTCCAATTATATAGCCTTATTATGTGATTTCATTGATAAAGAACCTTCCAACTATGAAGAAGCAACAGAAAATAAAGAATGGAAGGATGCTATGATCAAAGAGTGCTAATCGATCATGAAGAATGATGTTTGGGATGGTGTCCCAAGACCTGAGGGGAAGTCTGTATTGAATTCCAAATGGATCTACAAGATCAAGCATGGTACAGATGGGAGCATAGAAAAATATAAAGCAAGATTCATGGCTTGTGGCTTCTCCCAGAAACAAGGAATAGATTATGAAGAAAATTTTGCAACTGTATCCAGATACACTTCCATCAGATCAGTACTTGCTCTGGCTGTAGTGATGAAATGGAAGATACACCATATGGATGTCAAGACTGCTTTCTTGAATGGTGTAGTAGAAGAGGAAGTGTATGTGGAGCAGCCACTCGGTTTTGAGGCACACGATAGGGAGTCTCATGTGTGTAAATTGAAGAAAGCCCTGTATGATTTGAAATAAGCACCCAGAACATGGTATGGTGGAAATGACAGCTTTCTATCAATTTTGGGCTTTACCAAGAGTAAAGAATATTCCAACCTTTACTACAAGGTTGAAGATGGAAACCCAGTGATGCTCCTTGTAATGTCCCTGACCCTCCGACCAACAAAGAGGACTTTACCATGCCATTAACCATCCGGCCAACTAGCCCCATAAGTGAAGAAAAATGTTTGGAAGTAAGAACATGCATACATGATTATCATACAGCAAAAGAAAAACCTTACATTCCAGCATTCAACATGTTCATCATAATTCATTAATAGTAAATATGATTGCAGAAACGAAATAGTCAAGAATACTTATCTTATAAATAACTTGTCCCACAACCAGCTATGTCGCTGCAAAGTTCCACCCAACCATAGGCCAGCGTGCTCCTTAATCTCTCAGCAACACTGCCACCCTCAAGTTGGGCATGATTTCCCCAAGGAATAAGGAACAAGCAAGCTTACACATAGCCAAGGATACACAAATCATCCAAGCCAGCATGATTGGGTTTATCAGGCCATCAAGGAGCTAGAAAAAGCTGAATGCTAAGCTAGTGAGCTCATTGAAGAGCTAAGGACACCTACACCAGAACTAACCTAACTTCTAGGGCACCCACACACACCCAACACTAGGAAATCAGTCCCTTCTCTGCTACACAGTCCCTCAGGCCTTGACCTCCCCTTCCAGTGTTACCCCGGGGTTGTGGAGAAGAAATCAAACCCTCTATATCTTTCTGTGTGGTTCCCCAAACAAACCATTTTTATCAGCAAAGCAAGCCCTCATCCCAACTCCAGCACAGTCTGAAGACCAACCACTGCATACATGCAGTTAAATGAGCGATTCATAGCTTGGATAGGGAAATTCAATGCCTGATTCGTTCTTGGCCCTATTGTGGCCAAAACGACTCCATAATAACCACAACAAACCAAAATGTAAATAAACCCACAACAACGGACAAAATGGGGAAAAAAATAGCCCTAGTCTCAACAATGAAGCCACGGGGAAATTACACAGCCCGAAATGGAAGGATAAATCAGACTCTCAGCCTGTGCATGAGGGAAACAGACACATAGACCACAAATTGGTAAGGAAAATACACTCCCATAACAGAAATCATAAATGACCGAAAATAGCACCCCCAGTTCTTTGTGTGGGGAAAAACGATGGAGAATCCCAACAAGTGCATGAGGAAAACAGAATGTCTTTGCGTGAGGATGACCACTTCCAGCCTATGCATGAAGATGAACTAGCTTGGGGAGAATGGGATAATTCCCCAATTCCGTCATGGAGAGAATGGAATACATTTCTTCCCTGCCCATGAAAAGATGGAGAGTCTACTGGTGGAGTGGGCATGTGGGCATGTGGGCAAGGACTGACAGTCCTGCCACCCACCACTTCTCAGCAATAACTACCCCCAACTAACAACAGAGGTTTGATAACCCCCCCATAGGCTCAAGGTTTGATACCCCCCCCCCCTTATCCTTAGGAAAATCATGCCCTTTTCATCATGGTTGCATTGACGTAGCTGGTTGGGTTCATTTTGATTAAAGTGCATAATTACATGATGCCAAAACTATAAGGTGTCGGATAGCATGATATACCATTGGCAATGATTCCAATCGCAGAAACATAGCACAACCAAATCGATGGTGGGGCTTTTTCCCGTAGTTCCACACCACGATTAATTACAATATATACATCATCTACCTTTTAATGCAAACAGGGTCAAAACCAGGGTGTTACATTCCCCTCCCCCTTGGAATAACACCGTCCTTGGTGTTCCAATACTTAGGAATACATATACAATTTACACATCCAAAATTTCAAAATTTTGCAGATCTGTCCTATGTTCAATTATTTACTTTGAACTTTTAGGACCAAGCCCTTTGTCTTCCATGAGCTTCTCCTGCTGGTTCTCAGCTTTCGGCTCATCCCCAAGTCTAGGAACTTTGTGGTTGCTAACCTCTTGATGTTCCCTTGTTGGGCAGTCCCGGCAGTAATGATGTCCTTCGCATTTCCAACATTTCACTAGTTGCTTCATCTTTACCTGCTCAATTTCCTTTGAGTCTTCATGCCTAGAATGTTTCTTAATGGACTGATTGGGTGGATTCCCCATCATTGATCCACTTTCCTTTTCCTCATACATCGCTCCCAGAAGGATTTTTACCTCCTTTTGCAAATAAATAGAATCTTGCAAAATATGGTGGTTCATCTCATTTTGCCTTTTCTGTAGCTTGAGCATCTCTCCAAGATTTTCTTGGGTCTTGGAAATTGTTTAAAGGAGACTTCCAGCCAAGTCCAATAGCTTTTGGTCTACTGCCATGATCAATGTGCATGACTAGATTTCACTTTTCTCACCTATGAAATGCATCATTGTAATTCTTTTATACCAAGCATAATATAGGCATTAAAATCAGTCAATTAATTGCCCAAGTGGCATGGTAGTCCAAGTCTTATCAAGGATACTTTAATACTTTGCATGCCTTCCCAATAGGCACATGAGCTCATTCATGTCCATTCTTGGGCAGGGAATTAACTATTCCATCATTCACAATTTATTTTAAACAAATAAACACATTCTATGCTATGTGTAAGCCTGCTTGTTCCTTATTCCTTGGGGAAATCATGCCCATCTCGGGGGTGGCAGTGTTGCTGAGACATTAAGGAGCACGCTGGCCTATGGTTGGGTGGAACATTGTAGTGACGTAGCTGGTTGCAAGATGAGTTCTTTATAAGATAAGTATTCTTGACTATTTCATTTCTGCAATCATATTTACTGTTAATGAATTATGATGAACATGTTGAATGCTGGAATGTAAGGTTGTGCTTCCGCTGTATGATAATCATGTATGCATGTTTTTACTTCCAAGATTTTTTCTTTAGTTATATGTATGTACATGTTCATGGGGCTAGTTTCTTGGATGGTTAATGGCATGGTAGCATCCTCTTCATTGGTTGGAGGGCCCGGGGACGTTACACTCCTACTGTATGTAGATGATCTGTTTGTAACAAGTATGGATGGGTTGATTGCTGATACAAAGAGAAGCTTGCTGACGAGTTAAAATGAAATAACTGGGTATGATGCATTATTTTCTAGGCATGGAGGTGTGGCAGAATGTGGATGGAATATTCCTCGGACAAGGGAAGTTTGCAGTAGATATCTTGAAGAGATTTGGGATGATGGACTACAAGGCCTTAACCAAACCTGTGGCATCGAACCTGAAGCTATTGAGTGATGCTTCATCTGATTCGGTTGATTCCACGATGTATCGTCAGATGATTGGGTCCTTGATGTACCTAATGAATATGAGACCAGATATTTTCTTTGTTGTGAATGCCTTGAGCCCGTTCCTGAGAGATCCGAGAAATGTTCACTTGATTGCTGCAAAGCATATTCTGAGGTACCTGAAGGGTACAGTTGATTATGGGCTCAAGTATAAGGCTGATCAAAATATTAACCTGGAGGGTTATGTTGATTCAGATTGGGTAGGTAGTGCCATTGATAGGAAGAGCACTTCATGGTGTTGCTTCAGTATGAGACCAGGTGTGATCTCTTGGTTTAGCAGAAAGCAATCCTGTGTGGCACTGAGTACAACTGAAGCAGAGTATGTTGCATCTTGTTCAGCTAGTTGTGAGGTAGTATGGATGAGGAAGCTACTTTCTGATTTATTTGATCTCCAGTTAGATGCTACTTATATGTATTGCGACAGCCAGATTTGTGTGAAGTTGTCAGAGAACCCGGTGTTCCATGACAACTCGAAGCACATCGAGATCAAGTATCACTATATTAGGGATATGGTGTAGAGAGGAGCATTGAAGCTCCAGTATGTTGCGACAGACAAAAAGATAGCTGATGTGTTGACTAAGCCATTGGCTAGAGTGAAGTTTGAGTACTTCAGGGAGAAGCTTGGTGTTCTCCAGACCGAGATTCCTCCCAAGAGGAGGTGATGAGTCTATGATGTGCCTTTCCGACATGGTGAGAGGATTGGTTCCTTCCATGGTTAGATGTATGTGTTGTGCCCTTTCGACATGGTGAGAGGATTGGTTCCTTCCATGGTTGGATGTAAGAGTTGTGACATGGTGAGAGGATTGGTTCCTTCCATTGTCAGATGTATGTGATGATCCCACATACAGCATGAAAAAGGGTTGGCTCTGTGAAGACACATCTAGTATGAAAAAGGACTAGCTCTGTGTAAATACCACATCTATTATGAAAAAGGAATAGCTCTATAAGGACTCATCTAGTATGAAAAAAGACTGGCTCTGTGTAGATCCCACATCTAGTATGAAAAAGGACTAGCTCTGTGAAGACTCATCCAGTATGAAAAAGGACTGGCTCTGTGTAGCCCACATCTAGTATGAAAAAGGACTAGCTCTGTGAAGACTCATCCAGTATGAAAAAGGACTGGCTCTGTGTAGATCCCACATCTAGTATGAAAAAGGAATAGCTCTGTGAAGACTCATCCAGTATGAAAAAGTATTGGCTCTGTATAGATCCCACATCTAGTATGAAAAAGGACTAGCTCTGTGAAGACTCATCCAGTATGAAAAAGGACTGGCTCTATGTAGATCCCACATCTAGTATGAAAAAGGACTAGCTCTGTGAAGACTCATCCAGTATGAAAAAGGACTGGCTCTATGTAGATCCCACATCTAGTATGAAAAAGGACTAGCTCTGTGAAGACTTGTCCAGTATGAAAAAGGACTAGCTCTATGTAGATCCCACATATAGTATGAAAAAGGACTAGCTCTATGAAGACTCATCCAGTATGAAAAAGAACTGGCTCTATGTAGATGCCACATGTAGTATGAAAAAGGACTAGCTCTGTGATGACACATCCAGTATGAAAAAGGACTAGCTCTGTAGATGTACATCCAACATGAAAAAGGGATGGATATGTAGAAATTCCTATGATGAGAAGAATTGAGAGATAGCACCCATGATGATGACCCAGTGATGATCCAGATCGAGTGATGATGATCCAGATCTAGTGATGATGATCCAACAGAGATGATCCAACAATGATGATCTAGATGAAGATGAAGATGACTTGAAGATGAAGATAACTTGAATATGAATATGATTTGAAGATGAAGATGACAAGAACTCATTGATCTAGATGATACAGAGAAGAAGACTCGTTCTAATAAATTGTGTCGAGAGAATACATTCCTGGTTAAGAGGGAGTACTGATGTATTTGTAACTTCAGAATGTATTCACTTGTATATCTTATGCCTTGTATCCCAATGTTTATTTCGGGAAGTATTTGTAATGTATTTGAGTCATGTCATGCCCCGATGTTCCTATCGAGAGATTCAATAATGTACAAAATTCATGTGAAGTCATTGTGGGTAACCCTCATATTGTTTAAGGGTTAAAGTCTCCGCAGTTTCGGGGCCCTAGGGTTATTAGACTATCCTAGATAAGTTGGCCCTAGTGAGTTATTGTCAAGTCGAGAATTAGTATAAATAGAGAGTGAGCCTCTCTATTTATCACACACTCACACACACTCAGCTGTAGTGCATAGATGAGAGAGAAGAAGTTGTTGGGGCTAGAAAGAAAGAGGCTACTATTGTCGAGAGATCATCTTACTATTTTGGGGTTTTACTTTTGGTGCTAATTCTATCTCTAAGGAATTTGTGGGGTTTTCTCCATTTATGGTTTCCCCAAGGAAAAACATTGTGTTCATTGTATCTTGTGTTTGATTGATGTGCTTGTTATTCTCTCAGTTAAGGATCCTAATATATTGCTATCTTAAATGATAAAAATCTAACACTTCCCCACAAATATTGTAAGGGAAATTGACCTTAGGTTTCGAATTCGTGTCGCCCCCCCAACATTGTTATTGTTCTTGTCACCATTAGAATATTTTGTTCCTATTCCCACCCGTTTGATTATTTCTTCCATTTTCTTGTTCTTTCTAGGCTGTTGGTTACCCCTCTACTTTGGAGATTTCACAAAATGTACATCTACCAATTGGGTGGGCTTAGACGAAGTGAATCTTGTCCTGACGTAGGATGGTTAATAGAAAAATTATTCATTTTATTCGTAACAAAGTATATGGTCTTAGCACTTGTAGAGCCAACAATGCCATCAACATGTGGCCCAATTTTGAACTTAGGATTGAAATTGGATCGCAGTGTGTTTAGAATAATATCATATAAGATCCTAGATTGAGCACAAATCAAGTCTAGTTGCTGAGCTCAAAAGATATCATGTTAATCATTCATCACTATAGATGTGTAAACATCCTTCACTATATATGGTAATAATGACTTGATTAACCATTCCAAAAGAAACTTTGGTGGAATGTGAGCCTTAATCAGCCACTTTCCTCTATGCCACTCTTGAATATGGTTAGAAATATGTGTGGCTTTATCCTGTCAAAACGCCAACAAGATCTCAATATAGGAATCGTAATGCATGGGTAGCTAAAAGTGGTTGAGAAAGGTCGTGTCTAGGTCATTGAATATCTAATATGTGCCCTCAGGAAACTCTATATACCATTTCTACACATGACCCGTGATGGTGCATTAAAAAAGTCATAAACGAACGTTATTGAATCATGGCTTAATGAATTCAAAGAGCACCATAGGTGGAAAGTTGTAATGTGCTCAACAAGGTCCCCACCACTCTTACCTTTGAATTTTGGAATGTTCAAAGGAAGCTTGGTGGGAACAAACAGCCATGTTGGATCATGAGATACCGGATCATTGGTCAATCTCGATAAATCAAGCAAGTTTAGCGTAGCTAGAAAAGGGAGCCTAGGTTGTGCCATCTGGTTCCATGCCCCCTGATAAGACTGATTCATATAAGTATGGTTGTTTTAAATACCATGGCCTTGGCCAGTGGGATACTAACCTCTTCCTGCTTGACCCATAAAACGGTACATGGAAATGTTGTAATTCAGGATACCTTGAGACTGGCGTGCTACATAGCCATAATTATAGGAATGATAAGCAAATTGAATCCCAGACACATAAGGTGGTACATAAATTGCTAACACATAAGGAGGCACATAGCCTTGTTATACAAAGGTGTGGATAGATGAGGGAAAAACATGGCTAGAGGTAGTACTCTGACTTGAATGATCATGTGAGCTATGGGGAGGGTGTGACATTAAAAAAACATTTGAAGGAACAACTCTAGTGGATGATGGAGCATAATATGGAATATAATATGTGCTTCCAATGTTCACATGTATAGGGCCATTTCCATGAATGAGGACACTAGTATTAGTCCTAGGTAATGGGTATGAAGAACCTCCCACAACAGGAGTGGAAGTTGTAATATGACTACTACCAAACCTATCTACATGGAAAGGAATGGCAGTGGCCTCAAGCGTAGCACCAGGGTCAACACTAGATCCAAGTTTAACTAATGGAATGGCCTCCAGGATGTCTAGCATGCCAAATGTAAATGGTACAGAGCTAGAGGGTACCGGATGAGTCTCATCGTTCGACCTATGTGAAGAAGATCGACGGTATGTGTTTAAATAGTCCAAAAATTGGGATAGTACATTATATGATGTGTTAACCCAAAAATATCCCACTCAGCTCTCCATGGCCTACACCACCCAAGGACACCACTTCACGACCCTCCATTAGACCCCCACACCCTCAAAATAGCCTAAGGATGAAGAAAAGGGCTTAAAAACCCCAAAACGGAGCCCAAAATACTCTCCTAGGAGTTAAAGCCCCCAAAAGGGGGATAAAACCCTAAAAGGAGCTAAAATTAGGGCAGAAGGGGCTAACTTCCCAAAAAAGGGGCTAAATCCCAGACCAAGGGCTTAAAACCCTAGAACCCCAAAAAAGATATAAAGGAGGGTGGGGGGTCACTCTCAAAACACTTCTCCCTTGCATACTGTTATGCTGCCTGTGGATGCCTTGAGACACCTTTGCCTCTCAAGCCACTGACTCCCTCTCCTCCATCTCCATTGATCCATTGATCCCCCCATCCAAGAGAGGTGCTTCCACAAGCTAGGGCATGGTGGCCCATTTCCACTAGAGAAGGTATAACTTGTCTTTCATGTTTTATTTCTTTGCTTCTTCATTTTATTTTCTTTCTAACCATTGTTTCCATTTGCAGGTTTTATGTTTAACATTGTTTTATAGGTATTTCAATCTATTGTAGCTTAGGATTTGTTTGAAGGTCTTAGGAAGCAGAACCCTAACCCTTGTTTGTAGAGGGGTTCACCATTGCTTCTCTTCTTTCTGTTCTTAGTTTAGTTTACAGTTTTTGTCCATTTACATTCTTTTTTTATTTTCTACATTTATCCATGCAAGAACCTACCCTTCTGTCCTATAGACATAAGGGAGCCATTCCTACCCCTGTAGCAAGGATAAATCCCTGCTACAGAACTGGTGACCATACCAGATCGGTCCCATAGGATCCCTGGTCCAAATTTTTAATTTGCAAGTTTTTTTAATTTTTTTGCCCTAGTTTTCGAAAATTTCCTGTTAAAATTCACTTTAAATCCAATTTATTTTATGTTATCAGTACTACTGAATCCTCTGCTAGGAAAAACCGAGTCAATTTTGCCCCAGTAACTTGCTGCTTGACCCATAAAAGGGTACATGGAAATGTTGTAATTCAGGATACCTTGAGACTGGCGTGCTACATAGCCATAATTATAGGAATGATAAGCAAATTGACTCCTAGACACATAAGGTGGTACATAAATTGCTAACACATAAGGAGGCACATAGCCTTGTTATATGAAGGTGTGGATAGATGAGGGAAAAACATGGCTATAGGTAGTACTCTGACTTGAATGATCATGTGAGCTATGGGGAGGGTGTGACATTAAAAACACATTTGAAGGAACAACTGTAGTGGATAATGGAGCATAATATGGAATATAATATGTGCTTCCAATGTTCACATGTATAGGGCCATTTCCATGAATGAGGACACTAGTATTAGTCCTAGGTAATGGGTATGAAGAACCTCCCACAACAGGAGTGGAAGGTGTAATATGACTACTACCAAACCTATCTACATGGAAAGGAATGGCAGTGGCCTTAAGCATAGCACCAGGGTCAACACCAGATCCAAGTTTAACTAACAGAACGGCCTCTAGGATGTCTGGCATGCCAAATGTAAATGGTACAGAGCTAGAGGGTATTGGATGAGTCTCATCGTTCGACCTATGTGAAGAAGATCGACGGTATGTGTTTAAATAGTCCAAAAACTGGGATAGTACATTATATGATGTGTTAACCCAAAAATCTCCCACTCAGCTCTCCATGGCCTACACCACCCAAGGACACCACTTCGGGACCCTCCATTAGACCCCCACACCCTCAAAATAGCCTAAGGATGAAGAAAAGGGCTTAAAAACCCCAAAACGGAGCCCAAAATACTCTCCTAGGAGTTAAAGCCACCAAAAAGGGGCTAAAACCCTAAAATGAGCTAAAATTAGGGCAAAAGGGGCTAAAATCCCCAAAAAGGGGCTAAATCCCAGACCAAGGGCTTAAAACCCTAAAACCCCAAAAAAGCTATAAAGGAGGGTGGGGGTCACTCTCAAAACACTTCTCCCTTGCATACTGTTATGCTTCCCATGGATGCCTTGAGACACCTTTGCCTCTCAAGCCACCCACTCCCTCTCCTCCATCTCCATTGAGCCATTGCTCCCCCCATCCAAGAGAGGTGCTTCCACAAGCTAGGGCATGGTGGCCCATTTCCACTAGAGAAGGTATAGCTTGTCTTTCATGTTTTATTTCTTTGCTTCTTCATTTTCTTTTCTTTCTAACCATTGTTTCCATTTGCAGGTTTTATGTTTAACATTTTTTTATAGGTATTTCAATCTATTGTAGCTTAGGATTTGTTTGCAGGTCTTAGGAAGCGGAACCCTAACCCTTGTTTGTAGAGGGGTTCACCATTGCTTCTCTTCTTTATGTTCTTAGTTTAGTTTACAGTTTCTGTCCATTTACATTTTGTTTTTATTTCCTACATTTATTCATGCAAGAACCTACCCTTATATCCTATAGACATAAGGGAGCCATTCCTGCCCCTGTAGCATGGATAAATCCCTGCTACAGAACTGGCGACCATACCAGATCGATCCCACAGGATCCCTGGTCCAAATTTTTAATTTGCAAGTTTTTTTAATTTTTCTGCCCTAGTTTTCAAAAATTTCCTGTTAAAATTCACTTTAAATCTAGTTTATTTTATGTTATCAGTACTACTGAAGCCTCTGCTAGGCAAAACCGAGTCAATTTGGCCCCAGTACAAGTTACTGGGGCCAAATTGACTCGGCCAAATCTGACTTTGGACCACAAAAAACCCCAAATATGGGGCAGGGCGCTCTTATCAGGCCTGAAAGTGAGGTGAGGGCGCACTTAATGGCCAAACAAGTATTCCCAAGGTGCACTTAATCCCTTGATAAGTGTGACTTCAACCCAGAAACACAATCCGCGACTATTTCTACATTCTGTGCTACCCCCTTGCCTGTTTCTGAAAAAATCTTACAGCCCCCTCGCTAGATTTGATCAGAAATGTGCGGCCATTCAAACAGAAATTTAATTTCAATTGAATAGAGGTTAAATTTTAGTTTCATGGGGACTGTCAGTGCAGCTCAGCCGCCTCTGTCCAGCACTGCAAGTCACTTTCAATTTTTGTTTTTTGTTTTCTGCAATTTATTTTACAAACAATGTGTAGATTCCAAGTAAATGTTAATGGCTTAATAAAATGAATGTAGATTAACTAAAATAAACCTAAAACTAACTATCTTGCTCACTCTTCCTCCTCTACCTAGTCATCACCCTTCGAGGTATTTTGGGATACAACGAAGGGCAAGCTCATATAGATCTAGGCACTCCACTAATATTGTTCCAAACCATTAAAACTAGATGACCGGGAAGGTAGACGGGGTAGAGAAGGAGGGCTTCTCACGGCACTAAGCATCCTCCCTGTTGACCAACCTTGCATTCGAGAGGTGAACTGTGGATCTACGGATGGGCTTAGTCCCATTGTGTTGAGATCCCAACACCTTGTCTTGGTTGAAGAGGAATATCAGTGTGAGGTAGTCATCTAGTTAGGCCATCAAACATTCAGGGTTAATAACTGTAATTATTCACAATTTCTGATTATTCAATGCTTGCATACACAACCACAATATGATGAATTCATAAACCATGTTGCAGCAACCAAATACTAGAAAAACAAACAAACAAACACACCATACCAAGTAATTAACCCAACTCAGTTCATGACGCTGAGTGAGCCTTAAAATTTACCAATTTACACTAAGTACAAACAAATATGCAGTCTTTGAGGACATAAGTCCCTGACTGCTTCAACTATGGGAAGTACTTGGGATCTTCCCAGAAAATCATTGTGAGGATTACCATAGGAACCCCAAAGTAGATGGCCGCCGAGAGGAATTTCCAAGTGAAATGAGCAACGACCCCTTCCAATTAAGTAGAAACACCTATGAGGAAGAAGACAAGCGCTGTCTTCTGGCAGTCTTGGTGGCCGAGTGACCACCTACAGCCAATAGGAAGCCACTAAAATTAGGGTCCAAACATCATTCCCATCAGTTTGATAAACAACTAACACAATTGATCCCTCACGCTCTTCCTCACGCCTAAGAGGTGAACCACCAGAATTTGGAACACTCAATCGACACCATCAAAATCATTCTCAGTGATCTCCCACACCATCAGAAGGCCACATAGACTCTGATTCTGATTTAGACCCATATCAGTTTGAACCACACCTCCATACTGTACCATCAAGCCCTATGGCAGGTGCCAACCCGGATCCATTTTCTCGCCTAACCTTAGCAAGTGGACCCATGTCCACACCACAACCTATAAGCACAGTCATGTAGACTGTCATTAGTCATCTTCCACCACCCATAGTGACCATCCAAGCTATCCCACTGGCAACACACGGGGGAAGTGGCCCCTTCACACACACTGCCCCTCCTGCCACACAGGGGGGTAGTGGACCATCCACTTACATTGCCCCTACTTTCATGCATGGGGGAAATGTCCCTTCCACCCACATTGTCCCTCCCACAACACTTGGGGGCATTAGCCCATCCACAATGGTGCCAACGCAAGTACCCCCAGCTGTGCAGATGCATTATGCACCTACAAACCCCACCACCATCGCAGCCCCATCCCACATCAACCTGGGGTCAAATCTGCCATTCATGGCTCATCTTAACCTACCTGATTTGGATCAGTTAACAAATTATCCCATCCGCCACCAAGCTTTCTAGCCACCCATGCCAACTAAGTTGCCATCAAACATCCCCAAGTTTGAAGGAAAAGCAGGGGAATGTCCCCAAAACCACATAATGACATTTCATCTATGGTGCTCATTAAACAACATCGTAGATTATTCCATAAAACTGAGGCTATTCCAATGCACCCTTATAGGTGCTATGGCCAAATGGTACATTGAGCTACTATAGGCCAAATACCCAGACTTCAACTCCCTAGCCTTCATGTTCCTACAGTATTTCCAACTCCCCGTCAGATATGACGAGGGGGTGGAGATCCTACTATCTTGCTATCAAAACACTGCCACTCATATAATTGACCATATCCATGAGTGGCGGAGACACTGTAGCCTATGTAAAATCCAACTTGATGATAGAATCTTCTTGGATTGGTTCCTTAAGGCCTTGCTCCCACCCATAGCAAAGGACGTCACATCCGAACATCCCAAATCCGAAGAAGAGGCCATATTGAAATCCCAACAGTTTAACCTGATCTACACTCAATATGGATATATGTACAACATCATTCCAGACACTCCCCATCCAAGTACCTCCTATCATGATGCACTAGGGGCATCCCATGCTGCAAACTACATCATAGGCTCAGTCTCCCAACAGCCACAGCACCGTCCAAAACCACTTGCTATTACACCACAACCAAGCAACACTGCTAATGTTGCTTACCAAAACCAAGCTCCGTACTATGCAAGAATGATGTCCTAGTCCAAATCAACAACTTCCTATGCACAACCTACACCATCGTAGAAGACTCAGGCCATGGCTTGGCCAACACAATAGTATGTGGGGAAAATTCCCACATTTGTGGCACCACCACCCCCACAAATATACTATGCATCACCAGTGCAAATAGTTCAAGCCCCTGCCCACACTCCACCCGCCCCATTGGGATAAGTGTTCGCACAACAAAACCCTCCCAACCATCCTGCTCCCAACAATCAACAAGGGAAAGCTAGGAATAACCAGCCCCGCAACCAAGGCAATAACCAACTGCAAGGAGGTGGTCAACAACCAAACCCTCCCAACAATGCCATGGCAAACTGGCCAGCCCAAAATCCCCCATGACAAAATGCACCAAGACACAATGCCCCATTGCACACAAACCAACCTTGCACACTCTGTGATGTTTATGGGCACTACACATTCAAGTGTCTCCTCATGGCTCATGTGAAGTAGGCCATTCAAAACATTCCCAACGTAGTGGAAATCCTTACTAGCCGCCCTAGGGGAAGTAGACCCCTTCGAATCCAAGTTGATCACATTCGACACAGAGAATGGAGAACCATGCATGCCATCGACCATCACCTTTCAAATCCCAATGTCCATCCGAAATTTGGTTGTGCACTGGTGCATATTGGATGAGGGGGAATCCACGTGGGTTATGTCTACCTTGGTTTGGTAGAAACTTGGATCACCAATTCTGCAACCGTCCTCCACAACTCTTCAAGCTTATGATGGACATCCCACTAAAGCCCAAGGAATCTTCCCCCATGTCCCCATCACATTAGCCGAGAAGACAAT
Organism: Pseudotsuga menziesii; assembly: GCA_001517045.1. Taxonomy (NCBI): domain Eukaryota; kingdom Viridiplantae; phylum Streptophyta; class Pinopsida; order Pinales; family Pinaceae; genus Pseudotsuga; species Pseudotsuga menziesii. The sequence goes on along the minus strand of LPNX010136324.1, from coordinate 384,602 downwards.
GCTGATCGACATAGAAGTCGTCAACGCTCAACTAGACTATAACCTTCTCCTCAGGAGAAGTTATATGTATGCCATACGAGCTGTCGCATCAACTGTCTTCCGTCTCATGATGTTCCCCCACGAAGGGAAGATTCTGATGGTTGATCAACTCACTTATCACCATCCACAATGGTTAACGACACCTGCCAACGTTATCCCTACTATCACCACTATTGAGCCGCAAGGGATGACTACACATGCCAATGCCATCCCTGCAATTAATAGCATGGTTGAAAAACACAAGCCTCCCCATTGTTGAATGTGGACCCTGGGTTGTTTTCTGATACCACCATGACAACTCCTTTCCTATTAGTTTCACCACCATTGACACAAAATGAAACTGCGGACTTGTGCATGGTCTCATCAAACACCGCTGCACCCAAAAAAAAACTGCAGCCGCAGCCCCAACTGCAACCATAACATCATTCGTGGCCACAACACCAACAGTAGCCACAACATCACTCGCAATAGCAGCATTATGCACAGCCGCAACCACAACCACATCCCCACATGCAACCAGCTAGGAGTTATGTGGGCTCATCCCTAGTCCATACAATTCCCTTCCTCTTCCCCCTACCTGGTGTCATGAGCAAGCCGGTCATGGCCACCCTAAGCCTACCCAACTTTACGTTGGGAATCCCAGTGTGGTATCTTGATCCACCAGCTCAACCAGCAATGCCCTAGGTTTTCTTAACCATGGTGCAACCCATCGCGGTTGAGTCTCACCCTCCACCCACTTCGCAAAAGCCAACAGCCGCACCCGCACCTGCCTTGCCCCACCTGAAAAGGGCCAGAGGAAAGAATGCCAAAACCACCACAGAACTACAACAAGTCCCACCTTATGCCGTTTGCGAACAACAGAGCCATCCAACTCGAAATTGCCCTGAAATCCCAGTGATCCATGCACGTTTGGATGCCATGGATACAAACGAAAACATCCCCGTGGTTGAACTCCCAACTGCGTCGATAGTCAAGAACAAGGAATTGAGGACAAACCATGCTTGCACCCTTTGTGGCTTGTATGGACATTACTCACACCATTGCCAAGACCTTCCTGAATTTCAAATGGCTCTCATTGGCCTCCGTCAACATTCCCTTGAGTCTAAGACCACCTTGATCGAAGATGTTCACACCCCACCACCTTCTTCAGATGCCATGTCCATTTACATGATGTCCAGTTCTACAGACCCTCTTATCTCCACCATCACCAACGGTCCATCAGACCTGTCTCTTCCATTGTTTCTGCAACTGCATCTCCATCCACAGCTGCAATCTTAGTCGCAACCTCAGCCTCAATTACCAGGGAAACAGTGGGGTTCATTCTCGATCAACACGATCCTTTTCCTTTTCCTTTTCCTACCATCTGGGATCATGAGTAAGTCTGTCTTGAAAACCCACAATCTACAGGATTTCACACTGGGAGATCCTGTGTGGTACCTTGAAACACCTACCATACCTCTGAGGCCCCAAGATGTGTTGACTCGTGTCCAGCCAATTGAGATGATGTTGCACCTACCTCTAGGTCTATCAAAGACTCCTTCTGTCTCTAGGCCTGCCCCTCTTCCTCCAACAGAGACTGGGGGCAAGGACATAAAAACCATAACCAATACCATTTACATGATCTCTAGCACCAGTTTCCCTTTCGTCTCGTCGGTTGTGGAAGATCCACCTGATCTATCCCGGCACCACTTACGTCATGACGGAGATATATGTAATACCGCCTTCGGTTTTACCCCATTCCCTTTAAACCATGGTGTGGAATTAGTTCTTCCCATAAAAGACCATATTTCGTCATCCCGCCTTGTCAATGACCTTCATCTCAGTAATGGGGCATACCTCTTCGTTGACTCAGAAGGTCGACTCTTGAAGAAGCTGTGCAACGAGGTCCACTGCAAGAGAGCCTATTCCTGATATAACCACTACGAGTCCCTTATAGTGTAGTTTTTTCCCTTTTTTTTGTTTTGCAATGTTTTTACCACAAATCAAAGACCCCCATTTGGGGGCAGCACCATTAGTTGCTAATACAAAGTCACCTAGAGCTTGTTCGAGACACTTCTCACACCTTTGAACTCAAATTTCCACCCTCTATCTCCTGATGAGACCATTGTCTCATGTTTAATAAATCAATTTCGGGACCATTTCCCACTAGTCACCTTGATTTACGAACCATGACATGATGATGCAAGTGTCTATGGACCTGTACTTGTATCACACTTCCTGACCGCTATGCATGCAAGTGTTCGGGCCACCTCCCATTAAGGAATGTAATTTTTAGTTTTTGTTTTAAATTTTTAACACATAGTTGTCTTTTCTATTCACCGCACCTTGCGCGGACCTCTGGACCACTGTCCACAAAATGATTTCTTTTTCTTGCATGTATTTGGCATATAAGTGCCCCCAGATTTGTACTCACATTGTATGTAGTCAAGTCCATCCACCGCAACACACACACGCTCTCCTGACCTCTGTCTGAGAGCCACCTCGGTTTGCATGCCTTTGCCGCACCAACTCACGAGCCTCTACCACAATCTATCACATGCATGTATTGGTATGTTTGAGAGCCTTCTGCTCCATCCATACTACATGGATGACCTTTGGACCTTTGTCGACAGTCCCGAAAGGGGGCACCACCTGTGCCACCACAATTGGTTGACCACACTAGAGTTTCATTTAAGATTGTTTTTTACTCCTTAAAACAATGAAAATATTTCCAAGTGCAGATGCTTCCTTTCCCACACGCTAAAGTATAGGAAAGGGCATATACATCGTCTCGTTTACCTCCTTTTGCAGACCATGTAGACCATCAATGGAAAAGTACCTCCTTGGCACACTCAAGCCAAGACCATTCCCATCTGCATACTTTTATGCTTTCTTGGGTAGAGGGGCTGCACCTTACGAAAAAGCTCACTACTGGTTGTCGTTAAGCTCTTTTCCAGCCATCTCATCAAGAAAATATTATTGAGCAAACTTGGTTTCATTCATGCTCGTAAAAGTATCTAAATGACCGTCCAATCAGTATAGGTTTAACCTTTTCCAACCTGATTGGACTACCAACAGTAAAGAAGTCTCTCATCCCCTACAGGATGGGCGAGCTCTCCTATGTATAGTTTAATCCTTTTTCGGGCACAGGAGACTACCAACGAAAAAGAGACCCCACTGGAGTCTTCTTTGTGCTTTCAGACTCTCTAAAATTGAAAGCACCATTGAGCATTTACCTTCTCGGGCTCGCCAAAAATCCACGAGATCGTACCACAATGGTGTCCCTAGACACCACCCCATAGAAAATAGTTTGGTAGCATTCCCCCTTTTGGTTGCCTTTGTTCAGAGTACTCTACAACGAGTCTTCCTTGGATCCCATCAATTTCAAAAGTGTCTACCTCCTTCAAGCATTTCCCATCTGTAGTGACATTCCTAGTATTACAGTTATGATCCCATTCCCATGAGTCAAGTTTCATTTGCTACCTGGTCCACCCTGCCATCATACTCTGAACAAAGGAAGTTTGAGTCCACCACACTCCCACTGCCCCTGTTCAATTATTCCCCTTCCCCTCCCCCCCCCATTCAGTGGGTCAATCCGCAGATTGTCTCACACCTTTAGGTTATCTCCCTCGTGCTCCTAGTCAAGGAAACATCATTCCCTTAGCTAGGGGTAGGTATCCCTTTGTCGACAGCAACACACATATTCCAGAGGATAGACCCAGAGGTCCCTGTATCCTGGTTTCATTGACATCATTTATGAGTTCCTTGGACCACTTGAGAGGAGTCCTTAGTGCCTCTTGGGATGGTTGTTTCTCATGTGCTCGACTTCAATTCCATCATCGCACCGTTGAGATTCATATAGGGTTGGTACGCATAGTACTTGGTCGAAGACCTCAGATGTCATCTGACTCTATCACATTGATGAGTCTATTCGAGGGACCTAAACAGGTTATTTCCTTTGTGATTTTCGGGTTGCGTTGGAGATAGTATTCAAAAGCCCCAACAATGCTTCGATATACCTTTATGATTGATGCAACATACTTGTACCATGAAGACTCTGGTTCTGAATCAGTGAGTCCATACAGATATGTACCGTTCTAGATCCAGCAGATCGTCAGTCATGAAGATGTAGAATTCCATGAGAATGCCATGGGTCCAATGTACCATATCAGTATTGTATCCAGCCTCACATGGAGGCAACCATTATTGTAACATCATTTGTATATGTTCANTTGACATTGTCATGAGCATGGGGATGCCCGCCTCATCCATATACATGTCACACATTATTTGTATCTCACCCATTGATGGGAACCATATTAATACAAAAAACCAAAATCCACCATGCCCCAGCCCCGGATGCACCACCTCACCGCAGCAAATCCTATGATGTCCGTCGGCCATACATTGAGCTCCTACCCTCACACATCAGGGGGCAATCTGTTAACCCAAAAATCTCCCACTCAACTCTCCATGGCCTACACCACCCAAAGACACCACTTCATGACCCTCCATTAGACCCCCACACCCTCAAAATAGCCTAAGGATAAAGAAAAGGGCTTAAAAAACTCAAAAAGGATCCCAAAATACTCTCCTAGGAGCTAAAGCCCCCAAAAAGGGGCTAAAACCCTAAAAGGAGATTAAATTAGGGCGAAAGGAGCTAAAATCCCAAAAAAGGGTCTAAAGCCTGAACCAAGGGCTTAAAACCCTAAAACCCCAAAAAAGCTATAAAAGGAGGGTGGGAGTTCACTCTCAAAACACTTCTCCCTTGCATACTGTTATGCTGCTCATGGATGCCTTGAGACACCTTTTCCTCTCAAGCCACCCACTCCCTCTCCTCCATCTCCATTGAGCCATTGCTCCCCCCATCCAGGAGAGGTGCTTCCACAAGCTAGGGCATGGTGGCCCATTTCCACTAGAGAAGGTATAGCTTGTCTTTCATGTTTTATTTCTTTGCTTCTTCATTTTCTTTGCTTTCTAACCATTGTTTCCATTTGCAAGTTTTATGTTTAAAATTGTTTTGCATGTATTTCAATCTATTGTAGCTTAGGATTTGTTTGCAGGTCTTAGGAAGCGGAACCCTAACCCTTGTTTGCAGAGGGGTTCACCATTGCTTCTCTTCTTTCTGTTCTTAGTTTAGTTTACAGTTTCTGTCCATTTACATTTCGTTTTTATTTTCTACATTTATCCACGCAGGAACCTACCCTTCTTTCCTATAGATAGAATGGAGCCATTCCTGCCCCTGTAGCAAGGAGAAATCCCTCCTACATGATGCACCAAACTAAAAGGGATTGGTCTCTTCTAGACTCCTATATACACTATCTGGCACATTCCCCACCCTAGGGGGTGGAGAAAGAGAGGGCTCCGAGATCTCATATATATGACTTGTTGCCGCCTTTCACACACCTGGGTCACGTGGCAGAAATCTTCAAGCCACTCAGTGTGTCCTTGGGGGCAAGTCTCGAATCAAGGTTGTCACCTTGTTCTTGACTCCTCCGTTTAGGATCAACTCCTAACGGAGCCAAGGGGGGTAGACCCTGTTAAGTTACTAAGGAGAATTACTTAGTGTTGTGATGTTTAAACTGACTGAGTTATTTAGGATTTTACAATTTAACTATAGATATTCACAGATGGCAAGATGTAAAAGATGAACACATGAAAGCACAATACTGAGACAGAATATACATATAAAGAAAGAAGTTAACCAGTGCCTTAGAATGGAGTCAAAAATAGAATCAATATGCTTGCATGTGCTTGGAGTGAATGTTTTTCGATTGCCTCTTGGTATGTTTTAAGTTAAATGTGAAGTATGAGTTGATTCAATTAGGTAAAGGGGGGACTCCAGATATACCCAAGAGTGCTTGGAGTATGTCCAAAACTAAACCTTCACGGCTACCCACAAGGAATATGTGGGCTGAAATGGAGTCTCTGGGGCTATTGTTTGTAACGCACCCATTAGGGTGTGACAGAGATCAGCGCCCCGAGGTCACTTTTTAGTAAGTTCCCGCTTCCTTTGGGTATTTTTCCACCGTAAAGGTTTGATCTAGGTGTTGTATTTTCACCTGATGGTTTGTCAGTTGGGGAGAGTGAGTCCTAATTATACTAGTCACCCAAGTGCTTTTGATACAGCTTGACTGATCGGACGAACCGCAGCCAAGTGCAGAGCATACACACTGGAGTCTTGTCAATTTTAATAAGTTTTAAACTGAGTGTTCTTGTTTAAAAGGAAAACCCTCCAGGAACCTCTTTCGATCGAAGTGGATCTCAATTAGGGAATCGAGGAGGGGTTAATTTTACAATTGCTGATAAATAAAAGGTGAAAAATAAAACAAATACACAATTCTGGTTTTCTAATTAGTCCTACCATGAATCTCTTTCCCCTTTCGGATCAATCGAGAAATCGTGGGGTAAGTATTATGATTACTTTGAAATGTATAATATGGAGTATTATATCAATAATGAACTAAAGTATACTACCCTATAGATTAGATCAATTCTAGTTTAAAAAAATAAATAAGCAGAAAGCGACGAAAAGGACACCGACGTAAATCCCCCCAGGGGGGATGGGGAATGGGCTCGAAAGAGCCTAATCCAAAAATGATTTTATTTATTAATGGTTACAGTATCAAAGTACTGATATATTAGAAACTTCTTGGTCCTTATACAGGCTGAAAACAAGATTTTACAACTTTGGAAAAATTTTGAGTTTTTAGGGTAAAGGGAGACCCCTGGGGGGATTTGAACACTCCTGAGGCCACTTCCGGACAGAAGCTTCATTTATTTTCTGTCAGACCTTCTAAAGGACAATGATCATGTTAGAATAACATATGCCCAAAATCACTTTAAGAGTACCTTTGGATCAGCCTAACTTATCTCAAAAAAAATGAAGTTAAACTAGCTAAACAGGCGAAAAAGGAACCAAGGAAAGCAAGATTTCCTTGGGATATTGGCTTGATGTTTGTGCAGCCAATTAAATATGCACTGATATTGTAGAATATTAAATTTTATTGTACAGAAAATGAAACTACCTTAACAGCAAGCTATAAATTTTCACTAAAAATGCTTGCGACAATATGGTAATTTTAGCTAGATCTCTTGAAATTGAACTTTATGTGCAAAACAAAACTAAGATATAGAATTTGGAAGAGATATTAATAATTATATCTATGTGTATTTTTATTAATGAGATAGATCAGAGTAATAAGAAACCTTTAAAGTAACCAGTTTGAGGAAAATTTAAGATTTTTTAAAGGAGAGAAAGGGGAAGAAATGTGCTTGTTGTTGAAGCAGATCTGCAGAGGAAACTTGTTAGTGGAATGCAAAGGGGAAATTTCTTCACAAAAATTTTGGATGTGTAGTGGATTCAAACTAGATCCACAGCTCGTCCAATCCTTTCTACCTGAAAGCTAAACACACAATCCTGTACGAAACCTCATGAGATCTGGATATATATATGAAAAAGAAACAAGAATTACATGCAAATAAACTTATTAAACATTTATAATCAAGATCCTCTAACATATATTCTATGAGATATAAGAAAATCAAGTAACCTTACTTGCCCAACTATACTCCTATTGATTCAGCTGAATCGTTCAAGCCAGATAGGGTTCAGATGCAGAAATTGAGAGAAAAGCCGGCAACATCAATAGCCGTAAGATAATTCTTAATCCACACATATGAGAGCATTACACCATTTGGCCTCCAAATCTTATTTATTTCAACAATCAAAAGATTACAACAGTATTACAATGGCAAGCCCTTCATTCCAGCTCTAACTAGCTTGGAAGAGGGAGCCTCAAGCAGGATATATACAAAACATAGGCCATCCAGCCTAGGGGGGCACAAATCCCAAGGAGATAGACCAAATATGCTGATGGAGAGTCCATCAATGCCTGATCTATGTCTAGCTGAGCCAGATCTGAGTCTCACTAAGTGCAACTGTCAATCAGGGGGCTGATCTGACTGACACCTCAACCTGTTGACTGAATCATCAACCAAAACTCATCCAGTTGAGCCAAAAACGTGTGGAGGAGAGAGGGAGGGCGAAATTCCCCATAAAGGAAGCTGAAGATCAACTCTGGATCTGATTTGATCATCTCCTTTAGTCAAGGATTTGTCAGATCGAGTGAATCTGCTTCAGATCTTATTGATTTCAATCAAATTGGCTGAGAATCCATTGATCTATGATTTTGTATTTGCTCCATTATTCATCAATTTATTAATTAAAATAATCAATAGTTGATTTTTGGGGTTTTTTGACCTGAGTGATGGAAAATCACTCAAAACTAGGAAATAGTGGGTCCATGGGTTTACATGGTGCTCTTAGCTTGAAAATGAGCACCTACATGATTGAAACCGATTATTTGGCCCACTTTTATTACAAAATCATTTTTTCCAATTAAACTATTAAAAAATAGCCTAAGTTCTGGAAAAATTTAATTTTAATAAAAAACACTAAAAAAACTAAAAAATTGAACAATTGAAAAACACCTAGGGGGACTTAGACATGTTCATATGACTCACAAATGAAGTCTAGCATGTTTATACATTGACACATAGACTCTAATAACCTCAATAGGCTTAAATTCCAAGCCGACCACCCCAACTTTGGAGGTATGGAGTGAAAAACTCAGAAATTATCAGTCGTTTGTTCAACAACCAATAATAACCAAGGGAAAAAACACCATGGGCTGATCGGATTGACAAATGAAGTCTAAGAGACCGAGTCTTTTACAGACACTATCATGCTAGAACATTTATTACAATTTCCCCATGGGGTATGAACATGTGATATAGTACAACAAGCACTTCCCAGAAGTACTTCCAAAGGTCTTTTTGAAGTCCGAACAAGTTAACCCTGTCCGGTTCACCAGGCTCACTTGATAAAAACCACTAAGTACAACTTAGGTGGTAACATGACTCATAGTGATATTTGTGTGTGAATCAAAGTGAGTATGATTCTTCCCAAACTATCTATCTCTCTTCTGTGAAGGAGGAGTAGACGTAGAAGGCAGAATACCTACTAAACGTCTAGAACGACAAAATTCCTCTCTCGGATCCATGATGACTCCACAAAAATAAAGAGACTACAACTAATTATGAACCCTAAAGTAGTCTAGCGCAAACAGAGCACACTCCTAAGAGAATCTAAGAAAAAATGCAAGAAATCCAAGGGGAGGATAAGTGAGCTCTCAAATGTAATAGGTATGTCTTACTTAGGAGATGATTGAGACTCCCATACACTACAAGCAAAGGTGTGTAACCAATTATAGTTTCCCTTGGCTTCAACATGTAAAGAGACTATGTTTTCCGACCCCTACCTAGCCAGGACACTAATAGAATAACCTCTACAAGTTCCCCCTACGATACCTAGGTAAAGAAACTAAGGTCACCCCAATATAACCAATGTCTGGGTGGACAGTCACAGGAAGGATCTACCATATCAGCAGGGTATCAAATCCTGAATCTCGAAATTACCAAATGGTACCTCAAAATACCCCAAGTATGAATAATATCCTGGAAATATCTCTGGTGCTGCACAGACATTGGCCAAGGGCTATCCCAACCACAAACATGTTCATTTCCTTATGCTTAAATCCTGTGTAAGAGGAGCCTCCTAAGAACACTAATTATACCAAGGATTTCACTCTCTCACCTGGACAGACACCTACTTGTTTTTTTTAGTAGTCTTGGAGAAATTTACTCAGAAAAACCTATTCCAAGACACTAAATCCTAATCTTGTTGATGTACCCTATCAAAGAAAATGTGTAATTCATTTTAAATTAAGCGTTGATTTTAGGGGTTGTGATTACTCAAAGAAAATTACTGTGGAACCAATGATGTTATGACTCAATAGTGAAAGTAAATACACACCTAACAAACAATGCCAAGTGCAATTTTGTGTTTAAATGAGAAAATGGGGTATGCCACTACATGAGATGCATATTTTTTCTTCAAATGGTAATGCAACCATTCCTATATGACAACCTGATTACTAATAAACTAATCAAACCTAATGCAAGTACCATGAAAATGCAAATGCAAAACTACATAAACATGCCAAAAATAAAATATTTTTGTATTTTGAAATAAATGATATGTGAAAGTAACAAAATACTCTACAACTCTTAGACCCCGCAACAACTAGCAAACAACAACCAAGAAATATACTGAGATAAAAGAAATATAATGCACTAATACCAAAAACAAAAAAGGAAATAAGATGACAAGAACAACTTCTAATACAAAAGCGAATAAAAAAGGTCTATGGTCCAAAATAGAGGCGGTAGTGTTGTACAGGACAATACACTCTTGTAACCTAGGGTCTGGGGTTACGAACTTACTATTAGACTTGCAGACAATCAAATTTTACAGAAAATTGAATGAGAATAGGAAGATGTCTTGTCCTACTTGGTTTATGACGATTGATCCAAGCTTGGTCTTCTCTTTCTCCAATATTCTCCAAAGCTTCTAGGGATGCTTCTCTTCACCTACAAAGAGCCAGGTCTTCAAGAAATATCTCATACATATATAGATCAGAGGTTAGATGAAAAACATATTAATAATATAATTGAACATATTCAGTAAACCAATATATATGAGATAAGCACAATACAATATTGGAAGAATAATTCTCTTTATTAACAAATAGTGAATAGGTAAGAATACAACCCAGCTTCTGACACAAGGACTCCTCTGCAACCAAGGACTCTGGGTTTTGCTGCTCCAAGACTCTGAAGTTATACCACCAGCATAGATTTTCTCTTCTAGAATTGATTGATTAGCCCCATCCCAAGGCCTCTATTTATACTTTGGGAAATAGAGTGGTTTTGAAGGTTAGGATGGTTGAGACAGTTGGGATAGTTATGGATTAGGGCCCAACTAATCTCATCTAATCATGATTTGTATTTTTTAATGTCGAATTAAGGTACACACGAGTATTGATATAGGAAAGGCGCGTATGAAATGTGGATTGCTCAAAGAAAACTCACGTATGCAATGTATACGATGGTTGCAATTCACATAGTCGTGTATGATACGCGAGTTGCAATGCACATAGTCATGTGTGTAACCCAAAACTCAGAATAAAAATATATAAAGCTAGTCTGAAGACAATGCATCAAAGGTCATGCACATCTATAGTTTTTTGGCCACTTCAATCCAAATTTTCCTTTTGTGTACCGACATGCTGAATGTTAGCACTCAAATGAAGAAGTGCCATTTTAGCTATTAACATATGCCCCCTAATGTGTGAGTTCAGAGGGAAGCGATGGACGAAATACACTACAATCTGTATCTTGGAGAACTCAGAATTCCAAGGTACCAGAGGAAGTACCTGAAACAGATACATATCAATGTCATATACAAAATCATATATGAGGATGCCATGTTCAATATACTGGAACACTAGATCCTTTACAATATTTGATTACATCATATGATATGGGTACAAGACCTCATATATTACAAAGGTGGATCGAAGCCACAATATACAATGACGAGTCTTCAAAATCTGGAAGTTGTGTAGGGGAAGACAACAAAATATTTCACAACTTAGGTTATAGATGTGAACCTAAGGTCTTTATCAAAATCCAAAGGAACCAATACAATCCAAGCCATGTGAATAGATGTGCTGAATTCGAACATGGAAAGGATTCAACAGACTGTCAATCAATAGTTGAAACTGACAACTGAAGCAAAGGAGTTCACCAATGATGATAGTGAATCCTAAGGTAACATCGTCAAAACTTTAGGTCTTCTACTTCAGGAAGTGCTGATGAGAAACCATGCTATAAAGAGGAAGGCAATAGATCCTCCAACGGATCATGAGAGTGACTAGGAACAGGATAAGGGAAGGTAGACATAAGTAATACTCAGATAGGATAATGATGGAATTAGGATAATGATCAGATGTAGGGATAGATCCTTGAATAGTGAGCATAACACAGAGATGACCCAAGGAAGCTTTTAACTTTGCAGATATGACAACTAGACTTATCTGTCATGTAGGAGACATGATCAGATTCCCCATGTATAAAGGACAAGTGGAGGAGTAAGAAACGTAAAGTGATAGTTGAGTTGAAAGTGTACACTAAGACATGAGTATCATAAAGTTTAGAGAGTGTTATGTTCAAGGAGGAAATGCTGCCACCATCTATAACCCAAAAATAATACTTCTTCCTTATCTTTCATGTTAAATTTTAATGAGTCTAGGAAAGTCAACTCACGTCTCTCTTCATTTTTGACAAGCTTGAAGAGGGGAGAGAATAATGCTTGATAATGTCACTGATTTGTGGATTTTACAAGCCCAAACTAGTACATGCTCATTTGTGTTTTCATGTTTAGAGAGTCTGAAACTCTGAAGAAGACTACGGGGGGTCCTTTCTTGTCCAATTTAGTCTCCTGAGGCCAAAAAAGTATAAAACATACCATGGAAAAACTCTCTTAGCTTCCAAATAAGTAAGGCACACCTTTTTCATACTTGGTCAGGGAGGTCTGAAAAAGGTTAAATTACCACCTACCCAATGCTCCTTCAAGAGGAGCTTATAGCTTGATTTTTACAAGTGTGAAGGAAAGTAAGATCACTCAGAAAGATCCATTTGATTACGAGGAATGGGGATTACAATAGTAAACTTGATGCTTTGTTCTTTAGTGTTTAACAAGCATGACAAAGGCATAAAGTACACTCGAAATCTTTTTCATGTTTAGGTCTAGAGCATGAAAAAGAGAAAACTAAGCTCATATTGGGTGCTCCTTTTTCGTAAATTTAGTTTCTCAGGTCTGGAAAAGTAATAAACCTATGCCTGAGAATAATCTTCTCAATTCCGTAGAAAAGAGAGCAATCATTTCTTGTATTATTCCACATGGTATGAGAAAGTGATAACCTACCACCAATGTTGATGCCCATTCACATATTCTTAACGAGCCTGAATGGAAAATTTTACTCGGTAGTCAAGTCTATTTTGAGGAGTTAGAACTGGGCCTAAAGAAACTCCATAAGGACAGGGAGCCTTATAAAGGGGATAGCTTGTAAAAGGTGACCAAAATGACTCAATTTGGCGTGAAAAATAGCTAAGGAAGCTTCCCTAAACCTATGACAAATGCAGCATGAGTACCAAAAGACAATAAATGTATTGTAAACTAGGGTACTCATGGAAGCAAAGCCCTATACACGGAAGAACAATGGTAAAGACAAGGTAATAATGGTTAAACACCATAGTCCGTGGTCAAAGTAGTGATCCTAGGGTTAAAGCGGATTAGGTATAGATGAAAAAATGTATATAAATGACCAAAATCCTATCCTATATGAGTGAATAACAAATTTAAGTAACCTTGGACCTGTTGCAGTAGGAAAACATGACATGCCATTAGTTTGATTTTCATAGAAATTAAAAACAGTAGGTTAAAAAACCCACATTTTGAAACTATTTCTATAAATAGTCCAAAAATAGAAATCAAAAACACCATTTCATATTTTTACCCAATATAGGCAATTTTTTAACTCTGACTTCAATTGCTCAGTGTGGACAAACCAGTAGACAATTTTCAAATTTGCAAGTGTCAGGTAAGCTAGCTCTTCATTCTCTTCGATTTCATCCATGTACAATTTCAATTTTATGCAGAATTTTAATGTTTTAAGCCTGCCTTAAGGGGGTCATGTTGTACACATGGGTAGGAGACTTACACAGTTGCGTACATGCGTTTTACATGCAACTTACCCAACAGAAACCCGCATGTCACACGCGACATGTCTAAAAGACAGTCGCGTGTACTATGCGACATAGGAAAAGTCCAAATAGGGCCAAAATAAAAGTTTTTTTTATGAATTTTAATGTTTGATGATGGCTTCATGGAAAGGTTAAAACATGGTATTGGAGTGGAGGGAGCGGGAACATGAAAATTGTTGATGTATTTATAACTTTGGAATGTATTCATTCATATTTCTTATGTATTGTAACCCGATGTTTATTCTGGGATGTATTTGAGTCATGTCATTCCCCGATGTTCCGATCGGGAAGTTTCTATAATGAGAAAGTCATGTCAAGTCATTGTGAGTAACCCTCCTATTGGTCAAGGGTCAAAGTCCCCATAGTTGTGGGGCCCTTGGGTTATTAGACTATCCTAGTGAAGTCAACCCTAGGTGAGTCATTGTAAGTCGGGGAAATAGTCCCCACCATTGTGTTACCCTCCTATTGGTTGGAGGAGGCACAGTCCCCACAAGTGGTGGGGCACTAGGGTTATTAGACACTCCTAGAGATTTCGGCTCTAGTAAGTAATTGTTAAGTGAGGCCAACATGATGGATTACACTTCAAGTGAACGGAAGAATATAAATAGAGAGTGAGAGCCTCTCTATTTATCACTTGCAACATACCACTCACTCACTTAAGTGTGGTGCATTAGTGAGGAAGGAAATACACTGGGACTAGATAAGAAGAAGACTACTGCTGTCGAGAGTGCATCTTATTGTTTTGGAGATTTTACTATTTTGGTGCTGATTCTATCTCTGAGGAAGTTGCGGGGTTTTCTCCTTTATTGTTTCCCTGAGGAAAACTCTTTGTGTCTCTTTTCTCTTGTCTCTTGTGATGTACTTATGTTTTATTGATGTGCTTGTTATTCTCTCAGTAAAAAGATCCTAAGATCATAATGCTAGCTTATATGATGAAAAACTAACATGGTATCAGAGCTAACCTGAGAAGAAGACATTGTGCAGCTACAGAAGCTAGAGCTTCTTAATTTTTGGGTCTCTCTCCACAATCCATCAGCAAAAGTATGCTAGTTTGACTCTCCACTGAAGGGCGCATCTTTCTGTCGAAGCGGAATTTGATTCCGAGCATTTTCAGTTTTCGATGCGGAAATTAGGGTTTATACAGAAGAGGAATTTTTGAGTGATACCAGCATAGGATTGTTATTCTCATCAAAACCTAAGTTTAGAGACCTGGATCAAGAAATTTGGTTGGGTACAACTCCGGGAAAGACAAACCCTAGTTTGACCCCGAGTTAGGAAAAACCCTAAATACTAAAACTGATACGTTTTGGTACAGTCACTATATTCTGAGGTTGGAGAAGTATCAGAAGATGAAAAGTGCAGGGGCCGAAGATAACATCCTGATGAACACTATGTCCAAAACTCAGCCTCATATTCGCTATATTCTGGGAGATATGATCCCTCCCAGTTAGGGTTCCAGCCTCTTCCAAAATTCATCCCTAAACAGGACACCTGGGGAGAATTGCAATATCTTGGGATACAGATTTCAAAATTGAATTATTGAAGATGTTCCAGAAATATCATGGACTATAATTTCGGTGGTCCAAATATCAGACTCAGAAGATGAACCAGTGACACGTGTCATGCCGTACAACTTCGATGTTCTGAACAGTCCTGTAACAAGTCACCTTGGGAAAAGGATCATAAATACCAAATGGTGAAACCAATTCTGATTAAACCTATGTTTTTTTATCAAGGACATGTGAGGTTACCTTAGTGAGAAATTTCATACACCGAAGAGTAGAAATTTAAGAGATATCACAGAAACAGTAACAGGAATTTCTGCAGAAGAAATTGGAAAATTAGGGCTTCCTGTTCCGGGAGCTTCCCTCCACTGTTTTCAAAAAAGGAGTACATTGGACAGCTCCATTTGAAGATATCTATCTGTCTATCTAATCAGATCTGAAAGATTCCAAGTTTTGAAAATTAGGTTTTCTGTGACAAACCCTAGATCAACCAGCTCCAGAACCAGGACAGACACCTCAAATCGGTAAGATCTAATACTTTGCAATTTTCATTTGAGGTTCTCATTTTAAAGTGATATATCACATCAGCTTGATGATGAGCTTGGTGAAGTTGAAAGATTCCAAGTATAGAAGCATTTTATCTCTCTGAATAAAATGGATTGGACACCTACATGAGTATAGAGGTTCTAGTTCCAGAGGGAGATGAGGCTCAAAGCCTTACTCAAGAAGTACTTGGTCAAGGCCAAGAAGATCATTGTTGATTCAGTCATGGATCAACTTGTATTACAAGTATCTCCCTAAAGACACCGATGATGTTTTGATTCCTTGACCAAGCTATTTGAAGGGAAGAACAAAAATCAGAACATGACCTTAAGAAACCAGTTGAAGAATGTGAAGATCCATAATGCAGAGACCATGTAGTCATAAGGGTATCTCAAATCAAAGAACAACTTGAAGCGATAAAAGTAAAAGTGAAGAATGTAGAAGTGGTGATGGCCACCTTGAATGACCTCCCAGGATCGTGGAATTCATTATTTCAAGGAATGTGTTCCAGAAGGAAGTGATTACTTTCAGCAGACTCTGGGAAGAAGAAGAAGAAGCTCGACTCATAAGAAGAGAAGAGAAGATGGAAGCAATTGAAGATCAAGCTCTCACCATCCAAAGAAGATCCCTCAATCGATGAGGAATATAAATATATCAACTCTTGAAGAACTTCTTATCCATCCTAGCATTTGGATAAGAAACGATGCTATTATGAATGAAGAAGACGATGAAGTCGAAGGCTGAAGAATAAGTCTACCCATGAAACAAATAAAGATAAGTATTCAATTTTCATTTCATGATATTGTTTTGTTATCCATTTGTTTATATTCAGTTGATGTGTTATGTATGATAGGATGTTTGTATTAATGACAGTATACTACTAATATGCATGTGATGGGTAAGTAGCTCATGGTGCTATACAACTCTCCATTGTTACTTATCTAGAATGAAACCTCTTTTCTGGCATATTGGATTAGTGCACAATCTCAATATTGTCCTGGTAGAGATGGAAGGCATCTAGAAAGTTTTCGTGAGATATGGATGAATGTTGTATTGGCTAAAGTAGTTGCATGATCATATATTTATGCATAAGTATTTGCCAGTATGAATATTCCTTATGAAATGTTTCTAACCATACAAATGAATTTGACTTGTAGGAAAGATCGCATACATAATCACCTACAAGCAAAGAAGGATGAGACTTGTTCCGAAGAACAAGTGATGATAGTTCAAAATGAAGAATAATATGATGAATGCAGTGACATCATTGATGCAGAATATTCCAGCTATGAAGAAGTAACCAAGAAGACCAGTTCAAGAAGAATGATGTCTAGGATGCAGTATCAAGACCTGAAGAGAAGTTCATAGTTCCATCATGCAATAGATGGAAACATCATGGGATACAAAGCAATATTAGTAGCACGAGGCTATGAAGAGACATTTGCAGCCACTGGAAGTGAAGTCACATGACATGCATAATCATGTGTGAAAATGAAAGAAGGCCTTGTACGAGTTCAGAAGACACCCATGGGATAACACATACATGATGAGCTTGATGAATATCTTAACCATTGCTACAAGGTTGATAAAGGATGACAAGCTCATATATGGATGTGAGAAGACCTTTTGGAAAAGTTCAAAATAGAGGATTTTGGTATCTACTTGTCACTCCAGTACAGAATGTTTAGTGCATAGAGTACAGAAGACAGAGGGAGTATGATGCTCTGCTTCAGAGGGAGTGACTGCAGAATATCATGTGTTTCAACATGGTACGACAGGATGGATAGATTACTGATGACTTTAGGCTTTACTAAGAGTAAAGCGGATTCCAACCTTTGCTTCAAGGTTGAAGATGTAAGAATAGTGAAGCTCTTGTTATGTGTCGATGCACTATTTTTCTAGGCATAGAGGTGTGGAAAAATGTGGATGGAATCTTCCTTGGACAAAGGAAGTATGCAGTAGAGATCCTGAAGAGGTTCTGGATGATTGACTGGAAGACCATGGCCACACCTATGGCATCGAACATGAAGCTGTTGAGTGATGCTTCATCAAAGACGGTTGATGCTACGATGTATCATCAGTTGATTGGGTCCTTGATGTACCTGAGACTAGATATTTTCTTTGCTGTGAACACATTGAGACAGGTTCACCTGATGGTTGCAAAGCATGCAGGGGTATAATTGATTATGGGCTCAAGTATGATGCAAATCAAAAGATTAATTTGGAGGGTTATGTTGATTCAGATTGGGCAGGCAGTGCCATCAACAGGAAGAGTACTTCAGGATGTTGCTTCAGTATGGGATCAGGAATGATCTCTTGGTTTAGCAGGAAGCAATCCTGTGTGGCACTGAGTACAGCTGAAGCAGAGTATGTTGCAACTTGTTCAGCTAGTTGTGAGGCAGTATGGCTGTGGAAGCTACTGTCTAATATATTTGATCTCCAATTGGATGCTACTTGTATACATTGTGACAACCTGAGTTGCATGAAATTGTCAGAGAATCCAGTACAAGTCGAAGCACATCGAGATCAAGTATCACTATATCAGGGATATGGTGCAGAGGGGAGCAGTGAAGCTCTAGTATGTTGCAACAGAGGAATAGATAGCTAATGTGTTGACGAAGACATTGGCCAAAGTGAAGTTTGAGTACTTCAGGGAGAAGCTTGGTGTTCTCTAGATCAAGTTTTCCTCCAAGGGAAAGTGATGAGTCCCAAAGCCATTCTGACGAGCAGGTCAGATGTAAGGGCTGAGCCATTCTATCATGGTGAGAGGATTCAGTTCCTTCCATGTCAGATATGAGTGCTAAGATGCATGGCCATTCTATCGAGTAGGACAGATGTAAGGGAAATTGCTATTCTAGGAATGGAGGCACCGGGTCAGTTACCAGGATCACTCAGTGTAGGACTGAGTAACCATTCTAATGTGATAGAGGGATGTGTTCCCACTTGATTAGATATAAGGGCTGAACCATTCTGTCATGGCTAAAGGATTAATTTCCTTCCATGTCAGATGTGAGTGTTGGCCATTCCGACGAGTAGGTCGGATGTAAGGGCAACTGCCATTCTCTAGGAGAATGGAGGCACCTTGTCAGTTACCAGGTAGCTCAGTTGAGGACTAGGGGCCATTCTGATATGACTGCTGGGATGTGTTCTCGTAGGATTAGATGTGAGTGCAAGCCCTTCCAGCACTGTGATAGGATGTGTTCCTGTCTGGATGGATGTAAGTGCAGAGCCTTTCTGAAGTGACTGAGGGATGTGTTCCACGTGCTCAGATGTAAGTGCTGAAATCTCTCATCATTGTGATAGGATGTGTTCCTATCTAGATGGGAGTCTTCCATCACTGTGATAGGATGTGTTCCTATCTGGATGGATGTGCCCTTCTGACGAGTAGGTCAGATGTAAGTGCTGAAATCTTCCATCACTGTGATAGGATGTGTTCCTATCTGGATGGATGTGCCCTTCTGACGAGTAGGTCAGATGTAAGTGCTGAAATCTTCCATCACTGTGATAGGATGTGTTCCTATATGGATGGGAGTCTTCCATCACTGTGATAGGATGTGTTCCTGTCTAGATGGTTGTGCCCTTCTGACGAGTAGGTCAGATGTAAGTGCTGAAATCTTCCATCACTGTGATAGGATGTGTTCCTGTCTGGATGGGAGTCTTCCATCACTGTGATAGGATGTGTTCCTGTCTGGATGGATGTGCCTTTCTGATGAGTAGGTCAGATGTAAGTGCTGGGTGAAGACCTACATGATGGGTAGGCCTACAACCATCATGAAAAAGGGCTGGATCTGTAGAACTTTCTATGACAAGAAGAATCATGAGATAGCACTAGTGATGATCCAAATCGAGTGATGATCAAGATCGAGTGATGATGATCCAGATCGAGTGATGATCTAGATCCAGTCCAGTGATGTTGATCCAGATCAAGAGATGATCCAGATCGAGTGATGATCTAGATCCAATGATGATGATCCAGATCCAGTGATGATCTAGATCCAGTGATGATGATCCAGATCGAGTGATGATCTAGATTCAGTGATGATGATCCAGATCGAGTGATGATCCAGATCTAGATGAAGATGACTTGAAAATGAAGATGACTTACAGATAAAGATGAATTGAATATAAAGATGACGAAGACCTGACGATGACCCAGATGATACAGAGAAGAAGACTTGTGCTAATAAATTGTGTTGAGAGAATACCTTCCTAGTTAAGAGGGAGTGTTGATGTATTTGTAACTTCGGAATGTATTCATCCATATTTCTTATGTATTGTAACCCGATGTTTATTCTGAGATGTATTTGATTCATGTCATGCCCCGATGTTCCGATCGAGAAGTTTCTATAATGAGAAAGTCTTGTCAAGTCATTGTGAGTAACCCTCCTATTGGTCAAGGGTCAAAGTCCCCACAGTTGTGGGGCCCTTGGGTTATTAGACTATCCTAGTGAAGTCGACCCTAGGTGAGTCATTGTAAGTAGGGGCAATAGTCCCCACCATTGTGTTACCCTCCTATTGATTGGAGGAGGCAAAGTCCCCACAAGTGGTGGGGCACTAGGGTTATTAGACACTCCTAGAGATGTCGGCTCTAGTAAGTAATTGTTAAGTGAGGCCGACATGATGGAGTGCACTTCAAGTGAATGAAAGAATATAAATAGAGAGTGAGAGCCTCTTTATTTATCACTTGCAACATATCACTCACTCACTTAAGTGTGGCACATTAGTGAGGAAGGAAATACACTGGGACTAGACAAGAAGAAGACTATTGGTGATGTAATCAGAGAAACCACAGTATCGAAATGACCAAGTCACCAATAACCTATCACCACAGAAATTTGGCAAAAGAAGAAGACTACTGTTGTCGGGATTGCATCTTATTGTTTTAGGGCTTTTACTGTTTTGGTACTGATTATATCTCTGAGGAAGTTGTGGGGTTTTCTCCTTTATGGTTTCCCCAAGGAAAACTATTTATGTCTCTTGTCTCTTGTCTCTTGTGATGTGCTTATGTTTTATTGTTGTGCTTGTTATTCTCTTAGTAAAAACATCCTAAGATCATAATGCTAGCTTATATGATGAAAAACTAACAAAAATATGGAGCAAGATGCACTCCAAAGTTCCCCCACTATTCAATATTTGTGGCAAAGTGGGGCAGCTAAAGTTCTTTCACACCTCACCTATGCAGGCCAATGTCCATTTCCTAGAGTTTCTAATTGGCTACTGGGATCATGACCTTGGTGCCTTTGACCTACAAGGTGAGATTATAGAAGTGGCATTGGAAGACATATACTTCATAATGAGTTTGTCTCGACAGGGAACACCTGTCAACCTCGAGGGTACTGACGGGGTCGGTGACCTTATGAGTGTTCAGGAACACTTACTGCATGCCCGACAGTTAGAAAAAGGGGTCCTGCATCCATATTGCACATATTAGTAACTTACCATTGTAGGTGCTAGTAAGCGTAATAGTGAGGGTTGCAGGATTAGCATCACTTCATCTTGCTACTTGGAACCAGATGAGAATTGTTGTAGAGTGCCTATAGGGAGCTGTATTTGACTAGGGCTTAGGAATAATCCCAATAATGAAGAAACAACTCTCTGACTACAAGAGAGGCCGACAGAAGAAATTTGGATATTCTAGTGTATTGGTGGCTTTCTTCTTTGGGAGAGTTCCCATCATCAACCCTTGGGTACCTCTTCCAGCCTTCTCTCCCCATCATCCTAGACTGAGCAGGTGGGGAGAAATTTTCCTTCGCCGAGGCATTGGTGGCTTGGTTTAGAATGTCTATGATGATGACTTCTACCTATGGTGGGGATGACAGCTACTAGCATTGGAGCAGTTTCCATATGCTGGATTGGATTTTTGAAGTGACAACAAACTTGTCCTCCCTCCAGGAGGAGTATGGGGAGCATTAGTTATTTTGGTTTTTCAAGTTTTTAATTTTTTATGAGTTTTTTATCATAAAGATATATACATATGTATAATATTTTTTAATCCATTTAATGTTTAAAATGCAAATATTGGACCTGTCCACCATTATGGGCATCCTCAGATGTATGTATGACCGGTGGCAAGGGAGGATCAGGGTTTGAACAAGGTACTTGAGGGTAAGTTGTCCAGGCTTACCCAAAGAGTCCCAACTCTACATATTTATAAAATCCCTACCATTATGCAGGAACTAGTTTTTGGTATTCCACCCACCTGGATACACCTTATGAGAAGGGTATCCAGGGCTATACTTGTCTACATAGAGTCCGCGAAGGCTACTGCAGCTGAAGAAGTTGAAGAGGCCCTATAACAGGATGACTAGGATGACCAAGGTGACAGGGTGGTTAGGATGACCAAGGTGCTCAAGATTAGACCTAGGGGCATTTTATGGATTACAATCCAATTTTTGTATATTTATACAGCTATGACTAGATCTGAGGATCAAGAACTCGACCTATCTATATGCACAGTTATTCACACACACACACACACACATATATATATTTCCAGTCTATTTACATGTGTTTTACAATGTGTCTGTTGTATATTTTTATGGAATGTGTGTTAAGTGCCAATCTAAGATATAATTCACATATGAATCAGTTAATGAATTTTGATTTCTTTGAATATGATTAAATGTAATAAAATCAAAATTTCTTTCTAATAACCTAACTTGCAAAAACTGACGTAATAAAATAGGGTTTCGCGCCTGATAAGCTCGATTGAGCTGGGAAACCACCAGTTGAGATTCAAGTCTAACTTACAACTAAGTGATGCCACGTGACAAGGCATCCCATAAAAGCTCAATGAAGGACCTGTATTCTATTTATCCCTTTGATATATGTTATGGGGGTTACCCACTAATGTTAGGCCAGCCAACAGAAAAGGTCTAGCCAGCTAGTATATTGAAACTCATTATAGAACTATCCTTCGCTCAGATGGGATAAAATGAAAGGGAAGATATTTGAACTCGATATTTCCTCTCCAGCAAATGAAAGCTTGCTTCAACCACATTATGGTAGCAAGACATAGGCAAGCACCTCCAGAGGCAACTAGCTGTTCTGAGGGTGAGTAAATAACACATGCGGTTGAAGCCAGGTTGCAAGTGTGATGACTAGCGCCATATGCAAAACCTATGAACCACTCGAAATACATCTATAAAAACCAATAGATGATATAAGAACACAAACTAGCTAGCTACTGTACATAAAGTTACATACAAGAAAAAGTGTTAATCCTAAGCATAGTACTTCTTCAGGTAGAGCCCATTTCTAGGCTCAGGAAACTTATTCCCTTTGAAATCAGTTAATTCATACTCCCCTTTCTTCAGAAATTTTGACACGACATAGGGTCCTAAACACATAGACCTGAATTTACCTTCCCCTAGGGGTTCTTTGTCCTGGTCCCAGAGAAAGACAAGTTCCCCTTTAGAAAAATTCCTAGGTTTGACCAACTTATCATATTTTTTTCACCCTATTTTTATGAGCCTTGTTTGCATTCAGTACATCTCTACGATGTTCATCTAGATGTTCTAAGTGTAACAAAAAATATTCCAGTTTGGTCGTGTCAGGTAACACATGAATGTCAATTTTTAAAGATGGGATTTCACATTCAACCGGGATTACTGCTTCCACCTCGTGAACAAGTTGGAAAGGTGATAACCCTGTGGCAATTTTCACATTGGTTTGAAAAGCCCAAAGTGTAGGATATAGCATGATGTTCCAATTTGACCGAGCTGCATTAATAGTATGCTTGAGAATAGTCTTCAATGTATTATTGAATGCCTCGACTTGACCATTCGCTTGTGGGTAGAAAGATGATGAATGTTCTTGTTTAAACCCTAGCATAGTAGCCAATTCGGTCATCATGTTGTTTTAGAAATGACTGCCATGGTCAGTGACAATCTCTTTAGGAATATGGAAACACGCAATAATCTAGTTGAAAATGAACAAAATTGCAGTTTCCCTGTCAGCTTTGAACATAGGCATTGCCTCTTCCCACTTTGTAAAGTAATCTACAATGATAATGATGTATGTGTGCCCCCTAGACGAAACTGGGTTGCACGTCACGTAATATATCCCTCACTTGGTGAAGGGGCCCACTACGATGATGGGAAATAATGGAGCAGGATGTGACCACATCTTTCTAGTGTAAAGCTGACAAGGATGACAGTTCTTCACATATTCCACACAATTTTTAAAGATCGTGGGCCAGAAATAACCGGCACGTAAAATATTTTAGGCCGTTGCTAGCCCAGATAAATGACCCCCACACGCTCTGCTATGGGCATCAGTTAGGACAATCGCAGCCTCTTCATGGGTGAGACATAGTCACAAAATAGAGTCTACCCCTCTATGATATAAGGTATCCCCAATGATGAGGTAGTTTTTCGCATGTAAGCATACTTTGCGTCGTTCTTCCTGTGAAAAGGTTGCAGGACACTTTAGAGTATGGAGCTAAACAAGTATATCTCCATACCAAGGGTCAAAGGTGTAGATCAAGAAAATGTGCTCATCTGGAAATGAGTCTTCTTCAATTGCTACATCTTCTTCAACTGGAAATTCTGCAATAAGCTCTACAAAAACTAAGTATTTTTTCGATTTGGCGGATTGAAAATCCAAGTCAAACTCCTGGAGAATGACTATCCATTTGTTAAAGTTGCCTCCAACTATGCATTGGTACAAGACATATTGGAAAGGATTAACATCCACCACTAATTTTATAGTCCTCAGTAAGATATAGTGACGTAACCTCTGAACAACATACACAGCTGCTAAGGCCAACTTTTTGACATGGGAGTACCTAAATTTAGGGCCATCTAAAGAATGGATAAGATAATAGACAACATGCTCTTGGAGCTTATCATCTTCCTAGACTATCACTACTCGAATGGTTGACTCGGATGCAACCAGATACAATATAAAATCATGAGAGTAATCTAGCAGATGCAATAAAGGTGCCGACAACAAAGATTTCTTTAATGCCTCGAATGCAAGTTGTGCGGTCGCATCCCATACAAATGGGGTGCCTTGCTTCAATAGGAGCATGAAACCTTTGGTGATCTTGGCATAATTTACGACAAAATGTCGAAGAAAGTTACACTTTCCTCACAAGCTTTGAAGTTTCCTGATGGAACGAGGAGGAGGCATATTTACAATGGCCTCAACTTTCAATGGATCCACTTGAATACCTTTGTTAGAAACTATGAACCCAAGAAGCCTACCTGAATCGACTCAGAAAACACACTTGTGGGGATTCAAATGTATTTTGTAATGGTTGCATCGTTCAAAAATTAAACACAAGTGATATGGATGATCGATCCTCTTATGAGAATGCATCGGAAAATCATCTAGGTAGGGTTCGACAATAGACGTGATGTCATGAAAGGAAAAATTCATTGCTCGTTGAAAGGCAACCCCTCCATTTTTCAATCGAAAAGGAATTTTCTTGTATGCAAATGTACCCCAAGGAAAGATGAAATTTGTTTTATGTTCTTCTTCCGGCTTGATTTGAATCTGATTATACCCGAAGAAACCATCCAGAAATAAAAAAAACTCACTTCCCGACACAAGAATCAATGATTTGATCTATGAATGGTGTGGGGTAGTTATCCTTAGGACAATATTTGGTTAAATTGCAAAATCCAGTACATACACGTATCATCCCTTTCTTTTTATCGATAGGAACAGGGTTGGATACCCATTCCATCAAAGCTATCGGGTAAATAAAACCAACTTTCAGTAGTTTTTCAACTTCGACCTTAACGGCTGTCACTTTACATAGATTAATAGGTCTAAGTTTTTGTCAAACTAGTTTGGCATCAGGATAGGTTCAGATTTCATGTTCAACTATCGATGGATACATGCCTAGAATCTCCTCATATCACCAAGAAAACACATCGCAGAACTCCTTAAATAAGGTCGTTTAGATAGCAATCTCCTCTGGAGAGCAGTTTGCACCAATATATACATTTTCCACAACATTGGGGTTCGCAGAGATTTTGATACGGGTAGTAACAATTTTTTTTTCCATGTTCCCCTCGGCAAAGATTCCCTCCCTTGGTAAAGGATTGATTGGTATATCAGCATCACCTGCCAGTCTCACATGGAACTCTTGATTTTCAATCCTGCTTAACTTTGGAAGAAAGTAGGATCTATGATGAAGATATTTGCAAATCTTATCTGGCTCACTCATAGCTTACAGAATGGCTTCGTCTGAAGGAAAAATCATGTCTAAGAAATCATAAATATAGAAAGAGTTCTCTACCCAAGCAGGAAGATAGGCTTCTTCCGGCTCCTCTGAGAATGTAAGAGGAACCGACACGGGATCAACAGTGGTGTTAATGATAGCTTGATAAGCTACTTCCATTATCAATAAGGGAAATTCAGGTTCATAAAGGGAAGGAAGAACCTAAGGATCCATTCTATCACCAAATATTGCAATAGAATTCCCTACACTAGTAGAACCTAAGTAATTAATCAAGGTTGGGCTATCGAATGTGCCAATTAACGATGAATACATTCCATCCCCTAATCTCTCTGAAGCAGGTTTGACTTGATCAACCAATGGCATGTTGGACTCATTAGTTTCCATACGACCCTTCCAAGTGAAAGTGAGTTGGTCTATAGTAACCAACTTCCCTTTGTGCGGAAACACTACCACCTAAATAATGGCCGATGAAATTACACACATAACATAAGTCCAACATCTCCCCAGAAGCAAGTTATATTCCAGCGACTATCAATTACCTCTACTTCAATAGACACTTCCTTCCTTGCCAATTTAATCTCAAAATCTAGTAGGATACCATGTAGAAGAAATGACCTTCCGTCGAAAGCAGTAAGTAGGGTGTTTATTGGAACTAGCTCTGGAGATCTAAGAGCCTTCTAGCAAGACAATGACATGACACATGTGGAAGCACCTTCACCGATAACTAACCTTCCAATGGTTTTTATACCATGGATGACATTTTTTGACAAAGCCACATGATACGGCAAGATAATTTTGACATCAAACAAATAAGATTCGCCATAAATCTCGATGAATCCATACTACCTAAGGCTGCTAATAGTTCATCTCGTTGGGCAAGACAACTATGTAGCACCTCCAAAGCTGATATTGCATAAGGGATTTTGGATAAATATTGAACTACAGAATAATTGGCTACAACCCTAGCATTAGGATTGTGCAATGTTTTCTTGAATACACCTTTTGGTATCTTAGGCATAGTTTCGACAGGTTTTTCAATTGTGAGAGGGTTAGAAGTTTTACCTATAGACTTACCCTTCTCAGGATCCTCCGTCTCATAGTTCTTATTTCTAGTCTAGAGTAATGTCTGGGATCAAACCATGTTGATATAATTTTGGTCAAGGGCATTAGCAGTGCCCCCTGCTACATTAGAAACTGAAGCTGCATTCTGTCCTTGGGGAAATGGATCCTTTAGGACAGTCAATTGTTGATTTTTGAGCAACTTCTAAGCTTGATCCATAAGAGGGCATTGATGGTTCAGGTGATCTTCCTGGCACAACTTATAGGGAAATTTCACCTTCTTCTTCTCTTCCCCCGCCCCGCCATCAGCATTATCTGTGGATTTTGGCTTGTTTTGGTTTCCCTCACCTTTCTTCCCCTTTTTCTTTTTCCCACCGGGATGCTGATTTCCCTTTTGGGAGGATTGAGCAAAAATGTTTGCATTTGGGATGAGGGGGAAGCCTTTGTTGCCTTTGCTATAGACTATTTAACGAAAAACTCATGGATTTGTTTTTCCAAAGATTCTACAGTGGGAGATTTAACTGAACCAACCAGGCCATCGGCATGAGGTCCAGGCTTAGGTTTCTCGACACTATGTGTTGGTCGCGGTGCATCAGGGATGATTTCATATAGATTACCATACTTAGAGTATATCAAATTTAAATGCTAGGTCTTGAGGATAGCCTCTTCCTCATTAGTTACTCCTAAAGTGGATACATCCTTAGATATATATGGCAATAAGGACATAAGGAACCATTCTAACAAAAACTTAGGAGGGATAGTGGCCTTACTGACCCTCTTCCACCTTTGCCACTCTTGGATATGATCTAAAATGTGAGTGGCTTTGTCCTGCTGAAAGGTGGACAATAAGTATGTGCTGACATCATACCAGACAGGAAGTTGGAAATGGTTAAGGAACACATTAGCTAAGTCCCAAAAACTATCAAACGCAATAGAGGGAAGTTCAATGTACCACTTTGCTGCAGCACTTGTCATATTTGTTTGGAACAATCTCAACCAAAAGGTGTCATCGTTTAGTAAGTTGGAAGAGCACCACAAGTGAAAGGTGGTGATATGAGCCCATGGTTCCTCACCAAATTTGCCTTCGAATTTTGGAATATCTGAGGGTAATTTGGTAGGAACAGGTGGCCAGGTGGAATCATGTTTCACCACATCATTCATTAACTTGGACAAATCTGGCAATTTCAAAGTTTTTAGGAAATGAATTTTGGGCCTAACCAAATCCTGAAAAGTATGAGCTTGGGAAGTAGAAGGAATTGCCCCCTGATTGCCAAAAGTAAAAAATGGAGTTACTCCCAGCTATCGGTTGTGAAGTAGTCAGATTACTTTGAAAAGGATTCCACCCATAAGACAGTGGATTATTCATATGTGGTGCAGTGTATGTGGTTTGAGCCGCTCCAGTTGAAACTGGAGTTTAGAAAACATGAGCAGGTATGCCTCCACTAAAAAGTGAGAAAGGAGAGCTTGTGAAAGGATTCAAAACCGGCGTTTGGAAACCTTGACCATAAGAGTTATAATTTCCAAATTGCAACCCTACATATGCAAGTGTGGGGCCTACATACGGAGTGGATGGGGGAATGTTCCCCCCATTCCATGAAAAACCCTGGACAAATGAAGAGGATCCAACCGGACCACTCTGAGTAGTGTATGAAAAAGAGGGTGAAGCAGAAGGCGCACTAGGAATCCCAATGACCACCCCACCAAAAGTGCCTACTACATTTGTGGAATTTGGTGGTTGAACCACCCAACTAGCTAGAGTTAAGGGAGTAGTAGGTATATTTGTTCTAGGAGTACCAACCGGGGTAGGTGGCACTCCTTCAGTTGGAATAGATGAGATGGGGGTAGATCGACTCTCTCCTACACTAGCCATAAGTCTACTTACATGAACACCAATCACAGGTGAATTAAATGAACGAACTTGGATGATCACCGAATTGTTTAAGTTAGTAAGAGGTGAATTAAAGTTTCTTGCAAACTTGTCAACCTGCAAGTATTCTATCTCTACTATGGTTGTATCAACCTGGTTTTTCCTAAGTTTTAGTTCACATGGAACTTCACTAATTCCTATTGGTTCAAAAGAACCATCTGTGTCTAATTCCCTCCTTTGAGGGGGCGGTGGAGGCTCCACTGTAGTAAACAAAGGAAGGTTTTACAACCTTCTTGACCTTCTGAGAGGTTGGTCCTCCACAATTAAAAATTGACTCTTCACACACCCTAAGGTTGTCTAAACACAAACAAACCACACAACAATCACTACAAAATTTCTTAACGCCACAACAGACACAAGGGGTATAAGATATGCTTTCCAGAATAAATATGAGAGACAATTACTTGACGTCCTGATAGATGTTCTTAGGCACAAGTGGAGGAATCACCCACCACCCTCCCACACCTTCTACTGGGGTTACCTTCCAATCCTATCCAAGGTCAACCAGAAATAGTCTTTGGGTGTACATGTGTATGAACCCTAGATGTCAAAGAGACTAAACGCTACCGCAACTATACTAACAGTCTGGGGGGACAATCGCAAGCTTGGTTCGTATGCATGGACAGGGTAGAAAATCCTGAAAATCTGTCAACCCCGGCACCGCACGGGACCTAAAGGGTGGTATTGACAGAAGTCCCCAAATGCACAAAAACCTTAGTCTACACTTTGACAAGGAATCAAAGGGTTATCTCCTCAGTCCAAGCCTCCACGTGGCCTCATGCCTAACTCCCATTTGAGAGGAGCTTCCTAGATACAATCAACATAGAAGAGGGTTTACCTATTGATTGGCCAACTACGTCTAAATTTAAACACTTGTGGAGAGTTAAAACTCCCTATTCCACAAGTCTAGCCTAAGCTAGTTGGTGTATGAACCTATAAAATAAAACTTACTAATAATTTTTAAATTATATCGTTCATTTTAAAAGGTTCTTTTGGTCAGAATATAAATGGCGTGAAATACTGTGATGTTATAGACTCGATAAGAAAAATCAAAATGATTTATAAAGAAAATTCCAAAGTAAATTGCAACTACTTAAACCAAAATTATTTTCTTTTTGCAAATATTATCTAATGAAAATAAAACTAAATGCGATAAAACTAAATGAAAAGAAAACAACTAAATACAACTAAATGCAAAAGTATAAAATGTTTTTCCTTCACTTTTTTCAAATTCTTCAAAAACTACAATGCAACTAAATGCAAATTTTTTAGCAAGTTGAATAATTGAAGCATATAATTAGTGAAATGAAGTATAAAGGACCCAAAATTACCTACTTCAATCAATCAAGAAGAAGACTCAGAAAAAACCTGACTTGGAGAAACTATTGAACCCAAAAAATTCCACTAGATTGACAAAAGAACAAGTGGCAAACTGACACCACAAAATGCAGTACATAGTATAAAGCATCCAAAGCCCTGATCACTAACCTAGACACAAAGAATGGAACTTATAAACCAAGATTGAGGACCACCTTCAAATCACAAGATGAAAGAAATTCAAACAACAAAAGGCTCAAAGGCTTGAAAACAAGAAAACGGTGTGATGCACAAGAATTTAGACTCGCAGAGTCATGCCAACAACAGAAGACTTCCAAGCAAGCAAAAAACCAAAGAATATAGGGACAAGCAAAACCTACCTAATTTGTATGCTTCTATAGGATACATGCGACTGTGTCTGCAGGAAACACGCGTATGACATACGACTGTCTTATAGAGAAACCCGCGTATACAAGTTCCTACACGCAACTGTGTACAACAGAAACCCATGTGTATAACTAAAAAACTTTTAAGGAAAAAATACTAGTAAAGGATTCTAGGAACACTACACTGTAAATCAAAAGCAATATAAAAAGGACCACACTCAGAATCAGAATCAGAATAAAGACTGGTAAAGAACCTACAGGATGAACCCACGGCAGGTTGGACTCCCTAGTGGAGTCACTAGTTTTTTTGTATAGGACAATACACCCTTGTAACCTAGGGTCTAGGGTTACCAACTTAGTATTAGACTTGAAGACATTCAACTTTTATAGAAAATGGAATAAGAATAGGAAGATGTCTTGGCTTACCCGGTTTATGACGGTTGATCTAAGCTTGGTCTTCTCTCGCTCCAATATTCTCCAAAGCTTCTAGGGATGCTTCTCTTCACTTGCAAAGAGATAATTATTCAAGCAATATCTCATACATATATACATCATAGGTTAGATTAAAAACATATTAATAATATAATTGAACATATTCATTAAACCAATATACATGAGATAAGCACAATACAATATTGGAAGAAGAATTCTCTTTATTAACAAACAGTGAATAGGTAAGAATACAACCCAGCTTCTGACACAAGGAATCCTCTGCAACTAAGGAATCTGATTTCTACCACTCCAAGAATCTGAAGCTATACCACCAGCATAACTTTTCTCTTCCAGAATTGATTGGTTAGCCCCATCCCAAGGCCTCTGTTTATACTTTGGGAAATATAGTGGTTTCGAAGGTTAGGATGGTTGAGACAGTTGGGAAAGTTATGGATTAGGGCCCAACTAATCTCATCCAATCACGATTTATATTTTTTAATGTCGAATTAAGGTACACATGAGTATTGATATAGGCAAGGTGTGTATGACACGTGGGTTGCTCAAAGGAAACTCACATACGCAAGTTACACGCGGATTGTAATGCACATAGTCGCGTATGGTACACGAGTTTCAATGCACATAGTCGCGTGTGCAACCCAAAACTCAAAATAAAATATATAATGTTGGTCTGAAGATAATGCATCAAAGGTCATGCACATATATAGTGTTTTTTCCACTTCAATCCAATTGTCCTTTTGTGTACTGACATGATGAATGTCAGCACTTGAACGAAGAAGTGCCATTTTAGTTGATAACAAGTAGACAGACACCAACAATAGCTAAGAAGACTCAACAACATTCAAAGTTCACGCAGCAACTCTTAATCATCCAAATCAAATTCAAAATAGAAACATACATGACTGTTTGAAGAAATTATACGTGTATACATGGCTATTCAGGAAAAACCTGCATGTATATGCAACTGTGAGGCAAAAACTCACATACAGGAAGAAAGAGGGGGTAAAATGATAAGCTAAGACAAAAATCACTTCCACAGGACACTAATGGGAAAACAAACTTTTGAGCCCGAAATAGAAACACAAAGAAATGAAGAGCAATTCAAGCAGATTGTGCACCCAATCCCCAAAGAAAAACAAGGAACCTCCCTTGTGGAGTCACCAATTTTGTTATAGAGAGAAACTTTCTATGGCTTGGGGTAGACCACAACAGATTAAAAGAAACCAAAAATCAATCCATTTCAATATGCAAGAGAAATAAATGCATATAACACTAAGGGATCTGAAGCGTACCCTATTCCAAACAGTTGATGTAGTTTAATGTTGAGTTCTTCCAACATGCGTGTACTAACAATTCACTCTCAACAACAGCAAACAAGACAAGCGTGCTATATATTAAAGTGTTAGTCCTACTCTAGAATATATAAGCCATCATGTATAAGAAAATATAAATACATCGATGGACTAAATATTCCTAGTTATACACATGTAATGGACACGAAATGGATATTTCTATGAATAATAAATAGAGATAGAACAGTGACAATCTCTGTCGGCACCTCATCGAAAGAGAGAAACTAATTCCTCCACTTGGGCCTCCACCACTTCAATCCTCCATCTCAATGGAAATATTACAAAGAAAAGGAAAGCTTGGGAAGAGCAGCAATGTGTGCTCCAAAGGGACAAAGGCATGCAGACTCAAGCATAAACAAGTGAGGCAACAATGAACTATAGTTTCCTTGCTCTCCAAAATTATCCTCCTTCAATGCATCCAAGAGGCTTGATATATATCCCTCCAATAGGAAATGGAGGGTCGAGTCCGAGCATTTTCTAGGCATATGGAAGGCCAAGAGTCAAGTTATTCAGGACTCTATGAGGAAAAATCCAAAAGTTTTTGTTTTTAAGCAATTTCCTGATGTACACAGGTATTGGATCAAAAGATGCATGTACATGTGGGTATTGGATTAAAAGTCACATATACACATAAACAGGTGTTTTTTGGGTACTTTCTAGGTTGATCAAAGTATAAATTGATCAAGGGGGGCCCAAGGAGTCTGCAGAGGGACATGGAAGGCCATAAAGGTGTGATCTACCAAGTGTGGTAAAATCAACTATAACACCGTCTCAACCATTCTGTTGGTTTCCCCCGATATCCTTTTCTTTCTTCTTGTGTGAATTCTAATGCTTTCAAAATCCACCCAATATTGGATCTTACGTTTCATTGGTTCCCACAACATATCCCTTACCAAAATTATTTGGGTCCCGGCAATAGAACCATTTGTCGGATTGTCTCCCTTCTCTAAGGGCCCTGACCCAGGTTGAGTCCCTTCTTATTAGTGCAAGAAATCCTAAGATATCATTTCGACATAGCAGAGCTCAGTCAAAAACACCTACAATGTAGATGCAGTCTCACCCGATATATTTTTCTAATGGGTAACTACTAGAACCAAGTTTTGGCAGTTGGGTGGTGGATTTCTGGTACCTCAGTCCCTTATCAAGGTGCTAACTAAGATTGTGGGTGGATAATTTATGCTTATTGTGAATAGTTAGATAGTGACCCAACTTATCTTATGAAATTATTATAACAACAACCTTTGTGCAGCATAATCGTATTCAATTGATATAGTGCTACTGATATACATCTATTCATTCATAAGAAAATCTATAAGAATTCATTAATGCAACATTTATACATGTAACTCAAACACATTCAACATTCACGCATATACACAGAATATAACATGGAAACCCATCTGGGAAAAAACTAGAAAGGTGCTCTTCATCTGGCATGAGATATATATGCTCCTTTTGTCTATGCACTAAGATACAGACTCTGTTCTAGAAATTCTTATCTATATTTATAGACTCTTTCTTCCTCTCATGCTCTCTGATCTTCTCTTCTGATCTTTTTCTATTCAACTCTACTAATGATTTTCACACATCCTGGATCGACTCAACCTCTCCTACACTTATGCGCTCTCAGCTACAGATTCTTCAACTCATAGGCACTCAACAAACACTAAGATACAACAAAATACATATAAACTAGCAGTATAATAGAACAGAGCTAACACCAGAGCATCTAACCCACATACAGCTTGGGTTCCTTCTTTTATATACTCTTTTATAGGCTCATTAATGACCCTTTACCTATCACGTTCTCAGTCGACTTACTATACTTATCCAACAGGTTGTCTTTGCTATTCTAATAACACCTAACAATAGGAATTAATGGCTGGACTTACAAAGATAACTTCATACCTGTGGTTTTCGCCAGCTCTAGTCGAACTCATACCCATGATATTTATGGACTGTTAGTTTCTAACCATTATTCCTTACTGTCATTTTCTAGTTGTTATGCAACTTGCACGCCCTCTAGTACTGTTATTCTACCGCATCTTCCCTTGTCACACTCTTTGCTTCTGGTGCACATATTCCTTCTTCTTCATTCATGTATCTGCTTCTGTCGTATCTCCTTTCTCCTCTTATTTCTTGTCATTGCTTCTATTGAGACTCCTTTCTCTTATTCTTTAGCTCTTCTGCATACTTAGGAAGAATTCTAAGTGAATTCTACTTTCCTTTCCCTAGGCCCAACACCTTTTGTTTCGTCATCTTGTAGATTGTCTCACACCATGCAAATATACTCTTATCAATAGGTTCATAAACTAGTTCTACTTGTTCTTCAAGAGCTAGAAAATTTGAGGACTCTTATGGATTCTTCCTCTCAACATTTGAATGGGGAACTAGAATTTGGATCCTCCATCATGGGAATCTCATTCTCCTTCATGTATAAACCTTACTAAATCTCTTTAGAGCACTTGAATGGATCCTCTTCATGGAATGTCACATCTATGTTGATTTCAATGTGTCTTTCACCAGATACACATATTGTTGAAGTAATACATCCTTAGTACATAGTTTAGACCTTGGGCTAACTTCATTTTCCTAAATTGCAATGATGTCCTATGGTTTAGAATTAGGAGAGTTAATATAGTAATATATATAGTTATTTTGTCCTATTCACACCTACAACAGCGCCCTATTTGGTCAACCTAGCCCATGTGCACCCTTATTAATGAATTGGGGAACTACCTCCTTGATTTTGGGGATCCAGGTTTGACCAAGTGCGCTAGTAGTGTATTTGGCTTATTTTGGCTCTCTTATGAGCATTTATTGCCACCTAGAGCCTCCCACTCACCTATATATTTTCACCCACACTTTTCTAAGACTCATTAATGACCCATCACACCTCACCCATGTTCACACCTTAGTTCGTGACTATTTGGGCTAAGTTGGGTCTCCATTGGTCCACCTAGGCGGGATTGAGGTCAAATGTCACCATGACACATGTACAACTCTAATTGGATTCCAGAGCCTCCTGAATTTGTCCAATGTACTACAAATATGTATCATACACATATTCATGGTGTGCTGTAATAATAATGGTTTGATATTAGCACCTTTCACATGTGTTATTCTAGCTATTTTTGTCTCTTTGTTTTCTCCTGCATGTTTTGTCAAACACTTTGATGGTGAAATTGTTCTAGCTCCTAGATATAAATTGAGATGAAATTCTACATGGTATCAGAGCTTGTTGGAGCTGCAACAAAACTTGTGAGGTTGAGTTGTTGTTTAGGGCATATTTCCAGTTTATGTGAGTGTTTTTCATTGCAGGTTTTTACAACAACTTCATGGATTCGAAAGTTGTTCCTCTCCTTTATCCATTCAACTATTCTGAATGGAAGTCGAATATGTGTGCATATATCAAGAGGAAATGTCTCTATGATGTTTCCATTGGTGCTGTGAGAGAACTAGAGTCCTTTCAAGAGAAGGATGCATGGCTTAATGACAATGATAGAGCCTATGGAACTATGTGTCTAGCTATACCTCCTACAATGCACTACCTCCTTGATTCTGTAGATTACCCATTCAAGATTTGGAGAAATATAGATGAATCTCTTGGCATCTAGCAAGAAGATGTGAGCTATATGGAGAGTAAGAAAATGGGCACCTCCTTATATGTTCTTCCTATGATACCGACCTCATGCATTTCTCAATAAGCTATTTGAAAGAAGAAGAAGAAGTAGCCAAAGATTCAGCAAATGATCCAGCTTAGGTTTATGTTGATCACAGTTTTATCATCATTTTTTGGTTAATAATTTACATGTTTGACATATTTTTTGTCACCTTTTGGCATGTTTTCTGTCATGTAGTTCACTATTCAGCCCCAGGTACGACTATATTTTGGGTTTATGCAAGTTATGATTTATTTCTATTATTTCACGATTTTATTGGTTAAATCCAATGATATTTGATGATATGCTAACATATGAAATCATTATTGCATATCTTAGTCTTCGTTGAGCCAACAAATAGACAATGCATCCATTCTAGATACGCGTAGAAAATATCCATCTCACTGCACATCTCATCATTCAGTCCATCGAGCTAATCACGCGCTAGTATTGATAGATTCCCAAGAGTTAAAGTATGTGATGGCCTATAAACTACTTATTGTCCATGTTCTAGAGTGATAGCATGAACCCCATTCTAGAATATTTCTAGAATGATGCCTCTGCATGACACCCTGACACCAGCCACGTCAAAGCAGAGATTGTATGCCACATCACACGCCATAGAAGAACCATCTTATGAAGAAGGAGGAAAACACTGTGTGTTGGTTATTCATTTAGTTATTTGTCATAATTGTTGACTTATTTTAAGATCAGTCGACCACTAAAAGGGTCCACTTGCTCGCCTTTGTAAAACGCTATATATATACAAACACTTCTATGTGAGAGCAAGTTAGTTAGCCATTTTATACATATAATAAGTCAGTTCCAGAAACTCTGTAATACTTTTCTTCAATTTAATAGAGATTCTACTTATGTTGTGCATGATCATGTCTTAGTAGCATTTAGCAAGTCATCACTCTGATTGCTTGGAGGGCCCCTCATCAACCAGAGATTTCTATTCCTATGTATTTTCGTTATTCCCTTTTTGAAATTAGTATAGTTTTATTTGTAATTTGTTTATGCAATTTAGTTACTGTAATCGTTCATGTCATTTGTGTCCTATAGCATAGATTATACTTTGATATTATGTTGTTAATGTAGTTTCCTTTCGTGAGTTAAGCAACTGGTTGTGCACAAATTTGCTTTCAATTTCCCTTTCAAGTCTTTCCAGTTTACTGCTTGGTTTGTGTTGATAGAATAGTTTGCTTTAATATTTATAGTAGGTTCAATTCTGTTCCTTTATATTTTTTTATGAATTCATTTAGTCATATTCTAGCTTGTTTAATAATCAAATAGATAATGATGTTTTTAATTATGAATTGAGCTTAAGTTATTTTATAGATTCAATTAAATCATTAGGTAGATTTAATTCATGTCCTTTACATTTCGTTATCATGTGCATGGATGAGCTGATCTCAAAATCATTTAGATTGACTATTTCTTGACATTTTAGTGCTTTTTATGTGCAGACTGTCATTCATACAGCCTGTTATGCCTTCCATTCATACCTTTGCTCCAGTCTATTATCCAGCCTTTCATTCAGCCTCTAGCGTTTTTAATCTGTTTTTAAGTCTATTTCTTTAGTTTTTCGATTATGTTTTGTTAGTGATAGTTAGACAATGGTTTTGTTTCTTCTTAAATCCTTATATGAGACTATTTAAAATACTTGTTAAATTTTTATTCCTATTTCTTCCTTCTTTTCACCCTATGTTTAGAATTATGTCATGTGTTTCGGCTTACTGTATTGCTTTGTAATTATATCTTTAGCTTGAATTGATGTCACCCTTTATTTTTATATATAGTTTACAGT
This sequence comes from Pseudotsuga menziesii, assembly GCA_001517045.1. Classification (NCBI taxonomy): domain Eukaryota; kingdom Viridiplantae; phylum Streptophyta; class Pinopsida; order Pinales; family Pinaceae; genus Pseudotsuga; species Pseudotsuga menziesii. The sequence continues at coordinate 346,647 of LPNX010136324.1, read as the reverse complement.
TAGATATGTCAATACTAGATAAATATGTTAGTACCTTGTAAATTGATCATAAGCAGTAGGATCTATCCCTTCCAATTAGGTGGTTACCAAAGAATCCTATAGAATAGGATTTAAAATAATATTTATTAATTTTTCTACTTGCTCCTCTTTATTAATTTTTCTACTTGTTTATAATTTATGTCTACCTTCTTGTAGTATTGTTCTATCTTTTGCAGTTAGGAGTTATTTTATTATAAATCATCATGTTTACTATCACTTGCAACTGGACATTTCTTAGTCTGCACATCTTTGTAGAAGTTAAGTTAGATTTGATCGTGTTTAGTTTCTTCACTTCCTTTGAAAGTCACTTTGAAAATTTTCCTACTCATGTTCCACTCACAGTGAATCCTTATCCTTAGAACAACCCAGGAAAATGGAACTAGATAGCTTAGTTTAAATCATTATGTACATCCGATAGTTGCATGTATATTTTTTCTTAGAAGCATATCTAGTTGTAATTTTGTGCAGTTAGTCTCTAAGGTTGTTTAGCAATAAAATATATCTTCTTATAGATAATAGTTTATTGTCATAGAATAGCATTTCCTATATCTTTATCTTATAGTAATTGTTTATAGAGTAGAGTAGTATAACTTGATACCACTCTGGTGTAGTACTCTTTTCCAGTTCAGTTACCTTGATAGTTGAATTCTTAGGAGTTTGAATCAGTTTTTCATTTTGAAAGGTCTTTTGATATTTTGTTTGTTAAAATGTTCCCACGACACCCTAGGAACCCCTCTACCTTCGCATATACTTTGTGTCAACTCTAAGATTACCAACCCTGCTAAGTAAATATTAGGTGAATTAATCAAGATGATATTTTACCCAACAGTTTCTTCCTCTATGGCTTCCTCTCTTTGTCAAGAAGATATGTTTCATGAAGATAGCATACAAGTTGCTGCCATCACTACTGTTGAAGATTTATCTATCCATTCTACACCCTTCTCCTCTATTTCTTTTGTTACGAATGGGGAAGATGTATTTCTAGTTGATGTCCATAGTGAGCCTTCTCTAGAAGATGGGTTTTCTTCACATGAGAGTATTGGTTCGAAATATGGAGATGTTTGGATGTCAAATGAATATCTCTCATTGCTTCACACTATTTTTCCCATGTATTCCTCCACCATCACTAGTAGAGTTCCTTCAAGTTCATATGAAGATGGAGAAGCCTTTTCCATGACAATGGCACATTTGGGACTCTTGTTTCACATTCTTGCAGTTGATTACAACATTCATTCGAATTTTATGCTTCAATATCCTTATGACTCACTTAGGGTCACCTATTATCAAGCATTTTCAGTCTATTTCAGGAATGACATCGTTTTTGGTTGGAAGTTCAACTCTGAAGAGAACCATTCACTCTTCCATCAGTGCATTTCAGTTGTTCTACATGGTCTAAGGATTCATCATGCAAATGTTCCTGAGTTGGTTGAGCACATTCCACTTCTTCCCAAGAAGACGATTCCTCCAGACATTTTCATTTAGTTTGGAGTATACGCAGATTTTGTTTCTTTGTCATAATCCATTTTTCAGGGGAGTTTTTGTCCCATGAGGTTTTCCTCCTTACATCTGTTACATGGATCATAGAATTTGTAAAAGAGTGACTTGTGCCTTAGTTTCCAAGGCTTCAAAATCATGAGAAGTACTATGTCTGGATTAATGGAGGGTGTTGGAGCAGTAATACATCCTTAGTATATAGTTTAGACCTTAGGCTAACTTCATTTTCCTAAATTGCAATGATGTCCTATGGTTTAGAATTAGGAGAGTTAATCCATTAATATATCTGGTTATTTTTCATATTCACACCTACAAAAGCACCCTAGTTGGTCAACCTAGCCCATGTGCACCCTCATTAATGCATTGGGGCACTACATCCTTGATTTGGGGGATCCAGGTTTGACCAAGTGTGCTAATGGTGTATTTGGCCTATTTTGGCTCTCCTATGAGTATTTATTTCCACCTAGAGCCTCCCACTCACCTCTATATTCTCACCCTCACTTTTCTAGGACTCATTAATGACCCAGCACACCTCACTCACATTCACACCTTGGTTCGTGACTATTTGGGCTGAGTTGGGTCTCCATTGGTCCACCTAGAGGGGATTGAGGTGAAATCTCACCATGACACATGTACAAATCCAATTGGCTTCCATAGCCTCACAAATTTTTCTAATGTACTACAAATATGTATCATACACATCTTCAAGGTGTGCTGTAATAATAATGGTTTGATATTATAAACTTTTACATGTGTTATTCTAGCTATTTTTGTCTCTTTGTTTTCTCTTGCATGTTTTCTCAAACACTTTGATGGTGAAATTATTCTAGCTCCTAGATATAACTTTAGATGCAATCATTACACATATTATGTAGGATTTGGATGATTCTCCATAACCAACAAAGGTCCATTTCTTTCTGGATGGCTCCATCTTTGTCCTCAACTCTTCAGAACAAGTCTCGTCATTCTTCTCTTGTATGCCATAACATACAGTCTTTCCTACAAGTCAAATTCATTCAAGTGATTAGAAACCTTGCATAATCCAATCATGTTCAATGCAATGAAAAATGGTTCATACAGTTTATGCAAACATTTTAACCAATACCTCAGCACAACCTCTATTTATATCTTATGGAATGTTATGCAACACTATAGGCTACTTACTCAATCATAACATGTAATATATGAGCTTACTATTCATCAATACAATAAAAATTATAACATATGCTCATTATTTTATACTATAACGTACCTCCTATATATAAATCTAATGGAAAATATATTCAAAAAAATTCAGATCTAATTTATAAGATCAAATGATACTCAAATACAAATACTTATCTTTTATTGTTTTTTGTGCTCCCTCTTTATCTCTGCATTCTTGTAGAGATTACTGGATCCCTTATATATTTATCTTCTTTCTTGAGAGTAGCTCAATACAACATGGATCTTCATATATCACCGATGACAATCTCCTCATCTAGATACTATGCAATCATTGGTGCACTAAAGTAAAAACTCTTTTCGACAATCATCGTCTTCTACATCAGATGAATTCTTTCTTGTAGGTGCATCTTCTATAGCAGTAGAAGCATGAAACCTACCCTTGAACTTTGTTATATTCTTTTCTTGGAACTTTCTAGCATAATTCCCTTCTTCTTGCAATTGTAGCACTTTATCTTCAACTTATAAAATTCCTTGTCGAATACCTTCTCCTTTGCATGAGAAAACTTCTTGTGATAGAAGTGTTGCTTTCCTCTCTTCATTTTTGTCATAAGAGCAGCATTTTCTTCCTTGGAAGAAGCGATCTTACTTTGGATTCTCCCTTCCTCTTGGAGATAGGAATGCCACAACCTATCAAAATTAAGTTGCACCTCTTGACTATTAACAACTATTAGATTTTTATCATTTAATAAATATGATCTAGGATCTTATCTAAGAGAATAACATGCACACCAATAATCAAAATAGACAAGAGACACAAAGAGTTTTCCTCAAGGAAACCATAAAGGGGAAAACCAAGCAACTTCCTCAGAGATAGAATGAGCACTAATAGAAAAAGTAAAACCAAAAGACACAAAGATGATCTCTGACATTTGTTCTCTCTACATGTGCAAGATCCTCTTCTCTCACTCATGCACTACACTTGAGTGAGTGTGTTTCAAATAGAGAGACTCACTCTCCATTTATAATAGTTTTCCACTTGACAAATACTTACCAGGGTCAACTTCACTAGGAGAGTCTAATAACCCTAGTACCTCTCAACTGTGGGGACTATTGCCCCAAATTACAACAGAGGGTTAAACTCTATGAATTTATATTAATGATTCTCCTGGTAGGAACATCGAGGTATAATGAAATACAATATAAGATATACAAGTGAATACATTCTGAAGTTACAATTAAATCAACACTCCATCTTAACTAGGAAGGTATTCTATTGACACAGTTCATTAGCACAAGTCTTTGTCTCCGGATCATCATAAAAACTGGATCACAATCAAGCTAGATCATCATCATCATCATTGCTCCTGCTATCTCGAGAAAATGGTGCTATCTCTTAATTCTACTCGTCATAGGAAGTTCTATAGAGCCAGCCCTTTTTCATGCTGGTTGTAGGCCTAGCCTCCATGTAGCTCTTCATCTTCTACAAAACTTATATCTGACCATGGGAGGAACACATCCCACAACCATTTTTGAAAATCTCTGCTCTTACATCTAACCATGGGAAGAACACATCCCGCAACCATTTCAGAAGGGATCTGCACTTAAATATGACCATGGGAGGAACACATCCCGCAACCATGTCAGAAGGGATATTCACTTACATATGACCATGGGAGGAACACATCCTGCAACCATGTCATAAGGTATCTGCACTTACATCTAACCATTGGAGGAACACATCCCACAACCATTTAATAAAGGATCTGCACTTACATCTGACCATTGGAGGAACACATCCTGAAACCATGTCAGAAGGGCTCTGCACTTACATTCGACCATGGGAGGAACACATCCTGCAACCATGTTAGAAAGGATCTGCACTTACATCTAACCATGGGATGAAGACATCTCACAACCATGTCAGAAGGGCTCTACACTTACATATAAACATGGGAGAAACACATCCCGCAACCATGTTAGAAAGGCTCTACACTTGCATCTTACCATGGGAGGAACACATCCTGCAACCATGTCAGAAAGGAATAGCACTTACATCTGACCATGGGAGGAACCAATCCTGCCACCATGTCAGAAGGGCTCACAAAATCATCACTTCCCTTTGGAGGGAACTACTATATGGAGAACACCAAGCTTCTCCCTGAAGTACTCAAACTTCACTCTGGCCATTTCTAGCATAGAATCACATCAGGGCTAATTACGTCCAAGGATAACCTGCAAGCTTTTCCATGACTTATTACATATGAGGAAAACCTATAGGATTGTTTACTTCTGAGAAACCTACGAGATTTTCCAGGATCTTATGCTTAGACAACCTATCTCACCGACTATTTTAGAACTCCCTCTTTCGAGATATCTTGATCTAGATCACAAACTAGAGCTTCACTGCTCCTCTCTACACCATATCCCTGATATAGTGATATTTTATCTCGATATTCTTTGACTTGTCATGGAACACCAGGTTCCTCAATAAGTTCACACAACTCTGGTTGTCGCAATATATACAAGTAGCATCCAACTGGAGATCAAACAAATCAGATAGTAGCTTTCTCAACCATACTGCCTCACAACTAGATGAATAAGTTGTGACATACTCTACTTCGCCTGTACTTAGTGACATGTAGGACTGTTTCCTGCTAAACCAAAAGATCACACCTGATCCCATACTAAATCAAAACCCCGAAGTGCTCTTCCTATCAATGGCATTGCCTGCCCAATCTGAATCCACATAACCCTCCAGGTTAATATTTTGATTCACTTCATACTTGAGCGCATAGTCAACTCTACCCTTCAGGTACCTCATTGCATTCTTTGCAACCATTAGGTGAACATGTCTCATCTCTTTCAGGAACTGGCTCAATTTGTTCACAACAAAGCAAATATCTGGTCTCATATTCATCAGATACATCAAGGACCCAATCGTCTGATGATACATCGTAGCATCAATCTTATCTGATGAAGCATCACTCATTAGCTTCAGGTTCGATTCCATAGGTGCGGTCATGGCCTTGCATTCCATCATCCCAAACCTCTTTAGGATCTCTACTGCATACTTCCCTTGTCCCAGGGAGATTCCATCTGCATTCTAGCACACCTTCATGCCTAGAAAGTAGTGCATCATACCCAAGTCCTTTATCTCGAACTCGACAACAAGTCTCCTTCTTGCATCTCTAATGAGTTCCTATTTTCTTGTCAGGAACAGGTCATATAACAGGAGCATCACTAGTCTTCTACCTTCAACCTTTAAGTAAAGTTTGGAATCCAATTTACTCTCATTAAAGCCTAGAGCCATCAGTAAGTTGTCCATCCTATCGTACCATGTCGAATCTAAGGATCTTCTATAGTCACTCCCTCTGAAGTGGAGCATCATTCTCCCTCTACCTTTCGTACTCTATGTATTGAAACATTCTGTACTAGAGTGATAAGTAGCTTCCTCTACTACTAATATTCTATGTATCCATCTAGGGTCACTGGATACCAAGATCCTCTATATTGAACCTTTTCAAAAGTTCTTCTTTCACCCATATGTGAGCTTGTCATCCTCTATAGGATTTCATCTTCAACCTTCTAGCAAAGGTCAAGATCTTCATTAATCTAGGTGATCTCCAAGCTCCTCATTTATGTGTTGTCCCATGGGTGCCTTCTAATCTCGTACAAGACCTTATTTAATCTGCACACAGGATTTTGCTTGTCATGTGCCTCAACTCCCAGTTGCTACAAATGTCTCTTCGTAGTCTATGCCTTATTTCTATGAGAAGCCTCGTTCTATGAATATTGCCTTGTATCCCATGATGTTGCCATCTACTGCATGTTGGATCTTGTAGATCCATTTGGAAGACACTACGAACTTCCCTTCGGGTATCGATACCACATCCTAGACATCATTCTTCTTGAACTAGTGCTTTCCTTCCCTTTCTTCTTGGATACTTCTTCATAGCTGGAAGGCTCTGCATCAATGATGTCGCTCAACATATCTAGATTGTGTTTAAGTACTCTTTCTTTCCTTGGATAATTTTGTATCTATGCTTATTGGAGTGAATCTTGAACTGTCGTCACTTGTTCTTTGAAACAAGTCACATNTCTTTCCTACAAGTCAAATGCATTAGTTGTATGGTTAGAAACATTTCATAAGGCATATTCATAATGGAAAATTCTTATGCATAAATATATAATCATGTAATTATTTTAGCCAATACAACATTCATCCATATCTCACAGAAACTTTCTAGATGCCGTCCATCTCTACCATGACATAATTGAGATTGTGCACTAATCTAATATGTCAGCAAAGAGGTTTCATCCTAGATAAGTAGCAATGGAGAGTTGTATAGCACCATGAGATACGTACCCATCACATACATATTAGTAGCATACTGTCATTAATGCAAACATTCTATCATGTATAACACATCAACTGAAAATAAACAAATGCATAACCAAACAATATCATGAAATGTCAATTGAACACTTATGTTTATTTGTTTCATGGGTAGATTCCTTCTTTCAGCTTCATCATATTCTTCATTCATAACATCATCATTTATTATCCAAATTCTAATATGGATAAGAGGTTATTCAAGAATTGAGTCCTTCCTATTCCTCATCGCTTGAGGGATCTTCTTTGAATCATGAGAGTTAGATCTTCAATTGATCCCATCTTATTTTCTCTTATTATGAGTCAAGCTTCATCTTGTGTGCGCTCTTCCTAGAGTCTACTGAAGGTAATCACTTTATTCTAGCACACATTCCTTGAATGACTGAATCCCATGATCCTGGGAGGCCATTCAAGGTGGTTATCACTATTTCTGCATTCTCAACTTCTTCATCCATTGCTTCAAGTTGTTCTTTGATTTGAGAGACCCTTGTAGAGTATGACTGTATGGTCTATGCATTCTAGAAATTTGGTTTCTCAAAGTCATCTTTCGATTTATGTTCTTCCCTTCAAATAGATTGGTCAAGGAATCAAACATCTCTTTAGGTGTCTTTAGGGAATACACTTGTGGTATTAGGTGATCCTTGATTGAATCAACAATGATCCTCTTGTCCTTGACCAAGTTCTTCTTATGTAAGGATTTAGCCTCATCTCTCTCTGGAACTGGAACCTCTCCACTTATGTAGGTGTCCAATTCATTTTCTTCAAGAACCAATGAAATCCTATACTTCCATGCTCGTAATTTTTTAGCTTCACCAAGCTTGTCATCAAGCTGGTGTGATAGGTCACTTTGAAATGAGAACCTCAAATGTAAATAGCAAAAGATTTGATCTTACCGATTTGAGATGTCTGTCCTGGTTGCAGATCTGGTTGATCTAGGGTTTGTTAGAAAACCCTAATTTTCAAAAATTGAAATATTTCATATATGATTGGATAGAAACATGTCCCTCCTGAAGGTGAGCTACGCAGCATACTCATTTTCCCAAAACTATGATCAGAATTACAAAATATCTGATGCCCTAGTTTTCTTCAATTTCTTCTGTAGAATTTCCTGATATTGCTTCTGAAATACTTTCGAAAGTAATATTCCTATGTCTCTGAAAGTATTCATTGAGGTATCCTTATCTGTTCTCTTTCCACAACCATAGGTTTGAGCAGAATTGGTTTCACCAATTGGGACGTATGAGAGTTTTCCCAAGGTGACCTATTTCATAACTGTTGGGCAAACAAACTTGTACAGACTTCCATGTGTCACTGTATCACCTTCCTGGTCTGAAATATTTACCAAAGAAAGTAAATTCCATTCCCTATCTATAACATCTTGTGAAATTTCATTTGTACTTTCGTATCTTGAGATATAGTAAGTTCTCCTAGGTGTAATGTTTAGGGATGAATCCAGGGAGAGGCTGGAACCCTGATTTGGAGGAATCATATCTCCCATAATATAGCGAATATGAGGCTAAAAATTTTACACATGGTACATTAGGAATTTATATTCATCGTGTAAAATTTTTGGCTCCTGAGCCTTCTCCAATATTGAGAATAACGAATGTACCAAAACTACTATTTTTAGTATTTTACGGTTTTCTGGTCCGGGGTCAAATTAGGGTCTGACTTTCCTAGAGTTTTACCCAGCCAAAAATTTCAATATTGGTCTCTAAATTTCGATTTTGAGGAGGATATAAATCTTATGGTGGGCTCACTCAAAAATTCCTCTTCTGTGAAAAGCCCTAATTTCCTGCAGTAGTGACAGGTCAAAAACTAAAAATGCCTGGAATCAAATTCTACTTCGACAAAAAGATCTGCCCTTCAATGGAGAGTTATCCTAGCCTCATTTTTCTGATGATCTGTGGAGAGAGACCCAAAAATTAAGAATCCCTAACTTATGTAGCTGCATAGTGTCTTCTTCTTAGGTTAGCTATGATACCATGTTAGATTTTTTTCATTTAAGCAATATGATCTGAGATCTTACCTGAGAGAATAACATGCACAGCAATAATCACAAGAGAAAAGATACACAAATAGTTTTCCTTGGGGAAACCATAAAGGAGAAAAACCCGCAACTTCCTCAGAGATAGAATTTGCACCAATAGAAAAAGTAAAACCCAAAGACACAAAGATGATCTCTGACAATTGTTCTCTCTCTCACTTGTGTGAGCTCCTCTTCTCTCACTCGTGTGCTATAGTTGAGTGTGTGTTTCAATAGAGAGACTCACTCTCTATTTATACTAGTTTTCCACTTGACAAATACTTACCAGGGTCGACTTCACTAGGAAAGTGTATTAACCCTCATACCCCTCAATTGTGGGGACTATTTCCCTGACTTACAACGAAGGGTTAACCTCTATGACTTTACATGAATTTATTATATTAATGACTCTCCTGATAGGAACATCGGGGTACAATGAAATACAATATAATATATACAAGTGAATACATGCCGAAGTTACAATTACATCAACAACAACAATCAATAATGTCTCCCATGAGGATGGGATACCATCAACAACTGTTTGAATGAGATCATCACCATACACCACTAATTAAATACTAGTAACTCGATCTCTTACTTGAGAGATCTTTGTGAAGAAGGAGGCCATAGTCTCATCCCTCTCCATCTTCACATTCTGAAGCTTGTTCTTCAATTCCCTCTTCTGACTTGGAGCCTTCTTCTCATCGAGGTTTGTTAAAGTATCAAAAAATTACTTTGTCATATTCAATGGTGTGATCATGAGAATCAATTTTTCCTTCATCGAATCATAGATGATCTGTTTAGATTTATCTTGGTTCTTCTTGAAGGTAGTACACCCTGCATTGTTATTAGGTTCTTCCACCACATGTGATTCCTAGCCATCTAAGTCATGTTCTTCTAGGATGTTCATAATTAATCTTGAAGTGTTGAATTTCGAGGTGCCATCAACATGGTATTCTAGTCTTATCAATATATATTCCATTTTTCTTTAAGTAATGTGCTCAAATTATCAGGATCTATGTAGGCTCAATGTTTCTCGTCAAAACTTGGCTTCTTCACACCCTGATATTTTATACCATGTTGAATTTTAATTGATATTTTATATTTAATATTTAATTGCAGAAATACACAACACTAAAAATAAATGAACACTTCATACACATAAAATAGGATGTACCCTCGAGAAAACCATCAAAACAATGAGGATGAAAAAACCTAACAAATATTCTCAATATAATAATGATGGATAGTAGGGAATGTCTTTTAAAATTTCACATTCCTTTCAGCATCCCAGGTGGAAGATAAGAGATCATTCAAACACCCCGGGTGTAAACATTGAACAAGAGAGCTTAATATCAACCAGATGAACTTTTCAATGTGTCAAACACATTAATAATTTCCCAAATAAATCTCATGCAAGATGTAGTGAATCGCAGCATGGGAATCAAGATCTCATGCAAAATATAGTGAATTCATTCTTAGGAGAACATCTCTTCTCTTCGGTTTCTTTAATTTTTTCATAACATAATGTGCAATGCCTTTCATCTTTGACATTATATTCATGCTCTAGTGAATTTAGGATGAACTCTCCTTCTAATTGACTGTTAGATCACTTAGTTAGGATGCTAACTCAAGGGTCATCATGCAATTGTCGTAACTCTAGTTCCATAACTTAAGTGTCATCTTTTAACTTAAGTGCCATATTTTAGTTTAACTAAAGTGTCATATTTTAGTTTAACTAAATTGTCATCATGCAAAACACTTTAGTTGACTCGTTATTATTTATAAACACTTTAGTTAACACTTCTTAACTGAAATCATGTTGATTGATTTACTGAAGAGACCAGTGTGAGTTCTCGTTAATTAACCTAAGTAATCATTGTTAATATCAATTGAGTTTAACTAATTGAGTTATCGTTAATCAAATGAATTCATTCTTATGAGAAATTCAAATTATATTTTTTCTCTATACAACTTATCTTTATCTCTTATCGTATATGCATGTTCCATATGTGCTAACTTTAATTTAGCTATATTATTAAATTATACTAATAATATTTGTCCAATGTTGTGGTCATATTATATTACTCTCGTTCCAGGTGGTCATATGCTAAAGTAATTAACTCTAGAGGTGGCCAATCTCTAGACGAGACTTAATAGATTATCCATCTTGAGTGACCATGGTTAGTAATACATCACAAAACATTAATGCTTCAACATACAAAGCATCACCTTTACTCTGTAGGTCCACCTCAACACATGAGTATCTGACTTAACAGACAAGTCCTTAACCTTGTCCAACAATATTGTACAACATTATCACTTTGGCATATCAAATCATTCACCTCAACACATGAGGATTACCTTTTACACAAAATGCTTAGACACTCTTGAGTCCAACTCAAGAATTTACTCCAAATTCTTAAGTCCAACTTAGGTTCCTTACCTCAACACATGTGGCCCAATCCTAACTCATAAGATTGGATTCAAAAATGACTTATGATATTGTAACTTTAAAAGACGAGGGTATTTGTCATCCTCTATTGCTAGAGGATGAAGTATTCAAATTTGATTTTATTCTACTGCTAAATATTCCTTTACAGTCTTTAAGTCTATTCATTCATCACAAGCATGGAAAAGACTTGAAATATCATCACCAATGGTGATATTGTAGGTTCTTACCTCTCTTCATCATTGGTGGTAGTGTAGGTTCTTACCTCTTGTCTTATTGTTTATTATTCATCCTTGTTGTGAGCATCTACAAACATATAAGAAAAGAAATCAAATTTATACAAAATAAAGACTAGCTCTTTTCATACTTCCTCGGCAATTGCACCAAAATTGTTGGTTAAATTATATAGGTTTAATTTCTACACTTTTTATTGTCAACCAAGAATTCATAAACTTCTGAATTATGGGCACAATATATGCAGAGTTATTTTTGGTCATGTATTCAACCACTAAATAATCATGAACTACAATTTTTCTATTTATTTTAGAACTAAATTGAAATTGAAATAATCTCTTGTGACATCTAATGTAACTCACACATGAAAAGATAAATCATAAAACTATGCAAATTCAGATGCCTCCTTATACTGGGTAGTTCTCATACACATCAAGTGTTATGTAATTGATCTGAGTAGATTTTCAAATATAATGTTGAAATATCATAACGTTTTTCTTCAGACTCAAAAGTTGATGGTGTGGACTAGTTTCATGTAATTATGACATTTGCAAGTTTGAAAAACAATTCACACATAAATTAAAATTAAGGAATTTAACAACCGAAAGGATAAGCAATTGGTATCACAATATCCTTAAGAATATAGACACTAGATCTTGGTCAAAATGTTGGTGAACAATCTTTTGCATCTGTAGGTTGTTTTCTCACAGTACTCCTTTCCTATCAAATTTTATTTGCAAGGTTAATGTGATTATCTTAAAGCGTAAATTCCAAGGTGTGCACACTTCCTAATTTAGTATTGTTTCAATAACAACTTTAGAAACGATCATAAAGCATTTCCTATTCTATGAAAAAATGAGATATGGTGAATAGAAAAACACATGTAAGATAACACTATAATTGAGACAGGGTATATACAATATTAATTTCACACACAACAGATTACTTGAATGCAAAAATTGCAGACCATAAATGTTGGTAATAATGCACCTTCAATGGGGTCCCCTTCTCCTTAAGAAACAATTTACACTCTATAGGAATTCAACACTTCAAATTGATACGTGCATAATAGTTTATTTTAGAAATTGGAGAGTAAACTGATACAATAAATAAATTATAACAATATTGTGTAATTCTCTGATTTCTTATCAACCTTTCAATGATTGCACATTACATTATTATAGAGTATTTCTTAACAAAAATAGGAAATAACTGAGAATATCGCGTCTCAATTAAGGAGAAACAGTGGAAAATAGTGTGTGTAGAGATGATAAGGGAAAATATCTTGATTCTTCTTATTCACTACAATCCTTGGAATGAGCGGATTGTGATAAATGGCATAGGATTTGTCAAGATCCATAGAATCGGAACATCCTATAACTAGAGAAAAATATTAGCATTCCCCAACTCTTGACATATCTTCCTTCATTTAGGTCATGAGCTAACACCGTGGCACACTACTCTGATATGAGAGGAGGATCAGTTGTCTCATTCCATCCTGAAGTGAACCCATGTGGCAATTTCTCATTTTCCCACCTGTAAGTATGTAAAAGAACTTGATTTACAATTTTTTGAAAAGCCTTTAAATAAGCATTATTTGACCATTTTACAAGGAAAATATAATTATTTATTACAATAATAGAAACAATTACACAAAAACAACCTTAAGTACCTGGGGTGTCTTTTGGAATCAAATATAAAGTCTTGGGAAGTCAAAAAGAAGAAGACTTTAGGATCTAAGGATAAATAGGATAACCTAAGTGTCATAAAGAAGCCAAAACTATAGTCAAAATATATGTAATTTAGACATCCAATAGTCACACATATTCAAGTTTTAATTCACACATAGTTATACCCACACCACCTTCATACAAAGAGTTACACCCATTCAAACTTCTTGATACCTAATTCTAGCATTTCACTAATATCTTTTTGTTTTTAATATATTAAAAATACCACTAAAACCCTACATACTATGTAATATATTACTTCCATTTTTTAGATTTTTAAACCCCAATATGAATTCACATGGTATAATATTTCCTAATTAGTGATCCCCATGATGCATCCTTGTCCAACAACTACATTATATTTTTGGTGCAACCCTTACATTATATTTTTGGTGCAACCCTTTCCTCCTTGTTGTGGTGTAATCACCTCAATATGTTGAATTTATTTATCAAAAAATGGACCTCTATGCTTCTTGTCCTTTTAGTGAGTATTACATGAATTCTCCATGAAATAAATAATATTTTTCCTGTGTTTATACAACCAGACCAAAACCCCTTTTTAGTGGATATTCTATGCAAAAGCATGTGTGTCTACTTTATGAGCTATTTACATCCAACATAGTCATTTACTTCTTCTAACTCCCCAAAAAATATTTGCACGTGTCATAAATATCAAGAGATTAAGATTGGAAATGAATATCTCGCTAAATCTTCTTTGTGGGCCTAAGCATGAGCATGAGAAAACAGAATTGTGTTTTTTTAATGCTTTAAGTACTTCCATTTTATTTGAACAAATTTACATGTCTCTACTTATTTAATGCATATAAATTCGGTTTTATTTTCTCCATGTGACTAAGGTTTTATCCTTTTCTTCAATAGCTTGCTAGCAATTAGACAATGAACTAAGCATTTTGCAGATTAAAATTATTTCAAAAACACCTTTCTAGTAGAATACTTTGAAATACTCCTTAATTATAATATTTAACATTGTTTGTACTTCAATATCTCAAGATTATTTACTTTTTGAAAAAGTTCAATATGTGAAGGAATAGGATGGTAAAATATTCGGAATGAATTTAGATGGTATAGCCATCATTTTGCTTTGCCACATTTATGATATTGTTCTTATGGTGAGGAGTTCCTATGATATCGACAAGTGATTAAAAATTATCAAGGATCTTTGCTCTAGTATGGGTACAACTATCATCAAAACAAAAACAAGAAACTTGGTTATGATAATCAAATCCAAAATGGTCTCTTATGATAATTTCATGTATGGCTATAGCTTGGAGGAAGTGACTTCATACAAATTTCTCCGAATCAATTTTCGTCATAATATTAATTGGAACTGTAGCATTGGAACAAGGATAAATAAAGGGTGGAAATATTATTATGTACTTAAAATAAATTGAAAATCAATGGACCTTTGGCTTTGATATATGAACAAACTCCTCTTTAAGACTCTCATCACTCTTGTTATCTTATATGGATGTGAAGTTTGGGTCTACAAGAACATATCTAGAGAATCATAGAGAAGGATTGAGCAATTAGAAAATAGTTTTATAACATATCACCACAAAATTAAAAGCAATAAACCTTATCCTATCCTCCTCATAGAAGTGATTCTCCCCCTCAAAGAGAGCATGGTCATGACTAGGCACCTAATCTACAATGTTGGCAGGTAGTTTTGAGGATAAGTAGTTATGCAACATCATTAATGCTACGCAAATTCAAAGATGTTGCGCAAGGTGGAAGATGGCGCAGAAGGAGGATTAACTATTTTTTATGTATTTTGGTCATATTTTGTATATTTGGACCGCATTATGTGGATAGTGGTCATCATTTTGTAGATTGTGGTACAAGTAGTTAGGAAGTTGACTTAAGTGGACCACCAATGTAAAGGCACAATCCTATAAATAGATTTAGGATTGCAAATGTTGGGGGGGGGGGGGTCTCGATTTGTTAAAAGAGACGAATTGAAGAACCGTTTTTGAGAAGTTATGTCTTTTTGCATCTTCCTTTTTTCCCATTTTCCACAATTTGAATCTGAATACGATGTGTATATATGAATGATGCGATGCTTTTCTGTTATGAATGATGACATATTGGTAGATTTCTTTTCTCTGCTGAGATCTAAGTACATTGATCCAATCCACTGAATATGATTCCGTTAATGTATTAACCAATGCTTGGAACTGATAAATAATGTTGTTATGAGTTAATAGTAGATGTGCAACCCTCCTTTTTAATGCAGAAAATTAGTTCCGATAGTTCTCCCTCAAAAATATTGGGTGAGACTTCATCAGCTCTACAGGTGTTGGTTGACGGAGTAAAACCCATATGGGTCGGTGCTCAGGGAGATTGCGGTGTTTTGGGTGTCGACAGAGAGTGAACCCCTGTCGATGGGTTTGTGTCAACAAATGGTTTCATTGTAGGGACCCGAGTGTGAAGGGAATGTGGAAATTGAACCTAGTGATAGAACAATTTTACTCACAACAATTATCAATTGTACATGCAAAATCACTCACAAAAGAGACTGAATATGGAGCTGAACACTAAACTGTATTAACTCAGTGTACAATAGCCAACCCTGTAATAACATAGGCTGCTGCATTAAATAAGTACATAAGGGATTCGAATGCATGAGGAGGCAATTCGAATCTAGTCAAAAGCAGGCTTACTAAAATTAAGCAATTCCCCTATAGGTGCATAAAGTAGTTTCCAAATCAGCTAAGGAGCTCATGAATTGGAAAAAGCACTTAGGCAAGCTAAAAGGTGATGGAAGGACAACTCATACATGCTTTTCATAGGAGAAAAGAGTGGAGGATGTGGAGGACAAAAAACTAGTTAACCTCACCTAGTCAAACTTTCCCAATTGCCTTAAAGCACTGAAAAAGCAGGCAATAAAGCAGAAAAAGCAGAAGGGTGCCTAGGAGGCTAGGAATAAAGCAGATTTGATTCCTTGAGGTTTCCCAAGTGCTCCATGAGTCAAAATAGGCAAGTTTTACCACTATGGATAGGTAGATGCCAACTTGCATAAGGTGGAATCATGAAACTAGGCAAATAAGACAAAAATGATTAATTTAATGTCTAAGGTAGCTAACTATGGGTTGATTATTCTAACACCCCCCATTAAGCCTGACTTATGAGTAATATATCAGAAAATTATAGGGCCTAGAAACAAGGCTTAGTCTCCCTTTACATACTGCATTTCCATTTAAACAAGGAAAGAGGCAAAAACCACATGGGAAAATCCTCCCTTAAACATGGACTGTAAAACAAAATTTGGAAATCTTGTCTTCACTCATGCTTCACAGCATGATCAGCAATCCCCAACAGTGATTTGAGATTGTTGAAGGTATTCTCACAAAATTATTTGGTGAAGATATCAGCTACTTGTTCTGAAGATGAACAGAAGAGTAGGTGAATGGTGCCATCATGCACAAGCTCTCTGATGTAGTGCATATGGATCTCAATGTGTTTGGTTCTCTACTTCTAAACTGGATCATTGTAGATTCGAATGGTACTCTGGTTATCATAGTAGATGGTAGTTGAGTACTTTGATTCGAAGCCACACTCTCCAAGTAACCCCTGCAACCATAAACATTGAGTTGCTACATTGACAACTCCTCTGTACTCTACTTCTGTAGATGAGAGTGCAATGGCACTCTGTTTCTTGCTTGACCAGCTGATTGGCCCTTCTACAAGCATGAACACATATCGTGATGTGGAATTTCTGTCTATGCTATCACTTTCCCAATCACTGTCAGTAAACCCAATCAAATCAAGATCAGATTTTGCTTTATAGAAGATCCCATGTGTCCTTGTTCCCTGAACAAAGTTAAGGATCTTTTTGGCTGCTTTCCAATGGATCTCATGAGGTTGATCCATGCATCTAGAAGCCACACTTACTGGATAAGAAATATCAGGTCTAGTATGTGTAAGATACAACAAACATCCAATCAATTGCATATACAGTGTATTGTTTGCCATAGGTGAAGAATCGGCTTCTTCAAGCTTCACTCCTGAAAGGAAAGGAGTCTTGCTTGGATTGCAATCCTTCATTCTGAATTTGTTCAAAAAATCCAAGGCATATTTGGACTGGTTCACCTTGATTCCAGCTTTGTTTTGAGCAATCTCAAGCCCCAAATCTGTCATGGAGAAGGCTTGGTTCATTGCACCCTTCAAGGAAGCAATCTCATCCTTTGAGCTTCCTGTAATGAGAAGGTCATAAAAATATAAAACAATGATCATTAATGAACCATTAATTAACTTCAAATAGACATTTGGATCTGATTTGCACCGAACAAAATTCAGTGATAGCAAGAAGCTATCAATCTTGGCATACCAAGCCCTAGGGGCTTGCTTTAGCCCATACAGTGACTTTCTCAACCTGCACACAAGAGATGGGTTAGTAGAAAATCCTTGAGGCTTTTGCATGTATATCTCTTCAGTGATATATCCATTCAGGAAGGCACACTTTACATCCATGTGATGTACCTCCCATTGCTTTGAAGCTGCAATGGCTAAGGCTAGCCTGATGGAGTCCATCTTTGCCACTGGTGCAAAGGTCTCATTGTAATCTATGCCATGAACCTATGAGTATCCCTTGGCTACCAATATGGCCTTGTACTTTATAGCTGAACCATCAGCAGCAAATTTGGTCTTATACACCCACTTACACTGAACTAGATTCCTCCCTGGGGGAAGATCCACTAGCTCCCAAGTGTTGCTCTTCTGGAGTGAGCTGAACTGTTCCTTCATGGCTGCTTGCCATCTTGGATCTCCTACTGCATATTCATATGTCTGAGGATATGATTCCACCATCAGATAGAATTTCTCAGCAAACATAGGATCCTTCATGCACAGAGCACTCTCAAATTGAGATCTAGTCCTCCTAGGGTCATTGGGATTCCCAGCTAGCTCTCCTATTGCATGAATGGTATTGGCTGCCCATTTTGGCCTTGTAGGGATGTTAGGATCTGAAATAAACTAATCACTATTAGAAATATCAGAATCAGCATGTTCAACAATCTCTTCACTTACTTTCAGAGGATCTGGTGGTGAAGAGGCTTCTCCAACTTCCACTGCTGCTAGGGGTTCTTCTTGAAACTGAACACACCTTTCGATGAAGGCTTTGTTTGTGCTCAAATTTATCAGCTTGTACCCTTTTGAATATTTAGAGTACCCAGCAAATAGGCACTCTTGGATTTGGGGCTGCAAAGCCTTTCTCTTTTCTGTTGGAATTCTAGCCCAAGCCCTTGAGCCAAAAATCTTGAAATGGGTCACATCTGGCTTGTGCCCACTCCATGCTTCGAAAGGAGTCATACCATCAAGTTGTTTATGAGGAGACCTATTCTGGATATAGGCTGCATAGTTGATAGCTTTGGCCCAGTACTTTGGTGGCAAATTTTTGGCCTCCATCATGCATGTTACCATCTCCTTCAGTGATCTGTTCTTCCTCTCAACAACACCATTTTGCTGTGGTGTGTAAGGGATAGAATGTTGCATCTTAATACCTGCATCTGCACAATATTGAATAAACTCAGACTTGACATACTCACCACCATTTTCAGATCTGAGGACCTTGAGTTTCCTCCCAGACTGGTTTTCAACCAAAGCCTTAAAGACTTTGAAGAGGCCAAAAACTTTAGACTTGTGTTTCAGGAAGTGAACCCAGCAATACCTGGAAAAGTCATCTATGAAATTCAATGCATATTTGGCCTAACTCATGGACATATGAGGAAATGGGCCAGAAACATCATTGTGGATCAACTCGAGGGGTGCAGAGGTTCTCTAATGACTAGCTCTCTCAAATTTATGCTCTGGGCGTTTTCCTAGGATACAAACTTGGCAGACTCCTTTGGAAAATTTTATCTTGGGTAACCCTATGACCATCTATTTTTCACTAAGATCAGAAAGATACTTGTAATTTAGGTGGCCAAATATTTCATGCCAAATATTGCTTGCTTCATTAGCATGAATTAGAAGAGCAGAGGGGCTTGAGTAGGGTAGGAAGTGTGAGAACATGTATACCTTCGAAATATGATTTGAAGCTCCTTTTGCAATGACTTTACCACTTGAGATCTCTGTGATCTCAACTTCATCAGGGGAGAATATGACCTTCTTTAGAGACCCAGTGTGAGTCATCTGATACACTGATAAGAGGTTGGAGGCAAGACCAGGAACATACAACACATTGCTGAACTAACCATGATCAAGATCAATCCTCCCTTTGCCCAAACGTTCAGTGAGAGAGTCATCTCCCAGTACTATTGGTGGACCTTTCGACATGTCAAGTGAGGAGAATGCCTCCTTGGTCGAAACCATATGTCTTGAAGCTCTAAAATCAACGATGAAACTAGGTGAGCTTGATGTGCCAGCAACCAATGCATGAAATCTCTCTCTGTCTTCTGAACTTGATCCTCCTTCTCTCTTCTTATCTGGAAGGGAGATGCCATTCTTCTCCAGGAATTGGGTCAGCATGTCTATTTGCTTCTTCATACAGGATCTTTCAGTGTGATTGCCCTTATTGCAGTATGCGCACTTGATCATTTCTCCTTTATTCTTCTTCTTCTGGTAGTTCTTCTTGGAACCTTGTGGCTCCTCCGGAGACTTGTTCTTGTCTCTCTTTTTCTCAGGTGGATTTTTAGCTTTCTTTTTGCTTTTTGAATCCACCCTCGAATCTCCAGCAACCAGAGCTTGGTCTTTGGATGGTTTGATGGTGCCCATCATCACCAACTTGTCTTGTTCTTGTATGAGAGATTCCATGAAATTTGCAAGGCTAGGCATCTTCCAGATTCGAGCTGTCAATTTTGTGGCATAGAAGGTTGAAACAAACACTGAATAGTCAGGGCCAAGCTTCGAGAGTATGGCCAAGACCAGCTGATCATCCTTCTTTTTGATCCCACATTGTTTTAGCTGCAAAAAAAGTGCTTTGAACTTGGAGAAATAGAGTTGCAGGGATTCAAAGCTATTTGGACTCAGGGAGATCAGTTCATTTTCGATTTGATGTCCCCTCATCTCATCTGTCTTTCCAAAAAGATCAACAAGCTTCTCCCATAATTCATTCGGTGATGTTAATCCATTAAGATGGAAAAGGAGGTCTCTAGAAATACTCAGACACAAGAGACCATAGGCCTCATCCCTCCTGTTGTGCCATTTTATCTTCTCTGGAGCTGCATTGGGCTCTAATTCTATTGCCATAGTCACCCTGTAGAGGCCTTTCGCTCTCAACAGTATCTCCATCTCTGCTTTCCATTCAAAGAAGTTGAAAGGAGTCAAGATGATCTTCTGATATTGATCCATAGCTCAGAAATTGTCCAGGCTGTTAGTAGAAGGCTCCCAGTCACTGATGTCGAACCTGCAAAACAAATTTGAAGGAGAGAAATCGATCTACAATGGCTCTAATACCATGTGGAAATTGAACCTAGTGATAGAACAATTTTACTCACAACAATTTTCAATTATACATGCAAAATCACTCACAAAAGAGACTGAATATGGAGCTGAACACTAAACTGTATTAACTCAGTGTACAATAGCCAACCCTGTAATAACATAGGCTGCTAC
Source organism: Pseudotsuga menziesii (assembly GCA_001517045.1). Lineage (NCBI taxonomy): Eukaryota > Viridiplantae > Streptophyta > Pinopsida > Pinales > Pinaceae > Pseudotsuga > Pseudotsuga menziesii. Next base: position 325,537 of record LPNX010136324.1, on the reverse strand, counting down.
ATTAAATAATTACATAAGGGATTCGAATGCATGAGGAAGCAATTCAAATCTAGTCAAAAGCAGGCTTACTAAAATTGAGAAATTCCCCCATAGGTGCATAAAGTAGTTTCCAAATCAGCTAAGGAGCTCATGAATTGGAAAAATAACTTAGGAAAGCTAAAAGGTGATGGAAGGACAACTCATACATTCTTTTCATAGGAGAAAAGAGTGGACGATGTGGAGGACAAAAAACTAGTTAACCTCACCTAGTCAAACTTTCCCAATTGCCTTAAAGCACTGAAAAAGCAGGCAATAAAGCAGAAAAAGAAGAAGGGCACCTAGGAGGCCAGGAATAAAGCATATTTGATTCCTTGAGGTTTCCCAAGTGCTCCATGAGTCAAAATAGGCAAGTTTTACCACTATGGATAGGTAGATGACAACTTGCATAAGGTGGAATCATGAAACTAGGCAAATAAGACAAAAATGATTAATTTAATGTCTAAGGTAGCTAACTATGGGTTGATTATTCTAACAAGGAAAGGAGGACATGGTGTGTAATTTGATGAGATTGGAAATCCAAGATTGGTTTGACCAAAAGGAACAAGAGTTTGCAGAGAAAGAAAATCACAACCCTAGAGTAACAACACAGAAGTGGCTGGAGAGGCACTCGTATTCTAATATACATGAGTACTTTTCTCTGAGTTTCTGATCATCTTATATGAGTGGTTGGCACGATTGACCTATCGAAAACCAAATTTCCAAGGAGGTGAATGAATTGGGTGGACTCTAGAACTAATCCAGTAGCTATAGGAAGTAGACAAGAAAGCATCAAGGGTCATTGAAGTATGGATTGACAACATATTGGAAGGATACATCACTGAGTTCACCGCCGACACAATTAAATTTTACAGTGACGCAGAAAGGGAGTTCTTCAATGGACCAAGAGGTATACTTCTGTCATCTTTACAATTGTCTATTAAGATGCTCATCTGTGAAAAAGGCTTAATAAAGATGAACTCCATTGAGTAGAATCTTGGTGTGCGAAGACTGCAGGTATCATGGACATGAGGGTTGGATGGAATGATACAGGGTAGATGGATAGAAGTTACGACATGACTGTAAGGGAAGCCGAGGAAGGAAGTGTTCTTACGAGAGGAGGTGAAATATTTCAGCAAGATAAGAGACAGCAGATAGAAGAGAGTCCTACCACAACCAAAATGCGATACCGTGAGAGAAGACCACACAGGATGAAGAGACCCTATAGCAACAAAGGAGACAAGCAGGCTATGCTTGAGCCTGAGGAAAGACCGACCCAGAGCAACAATGTACCCACACCACTGTGCACTACGCCACACTCAAGAAGAAACACGAGCATGACACCAACTTTTCTAATGTGTCAACAACAATCTAATAGTAGTGGATCAACAACTAGAGGAAGAAGGCCCATGATGGAAGACGACGATGTGAAATTACCTATATTTCATGGGAATGGGACTGAGGATCTCAAACAATACTAGTTTCTGTGTGAAGCAGTGTGGAATGTCAAGAAAACTCAGGATGACGATGTCAAGAATGTCAAGTTGGCGATGACCCTTCAAGGTCACGCACTGGATTGGTTCATGAAGTTTGTACAAGTTCCTATAGGGACTCCAACAAAGACTCTGGCTAAAATTAGAAAACGATTGATTGAAGAATTCAGAAAACCAAAATATGAGGTGCAATACATCATAGATTTGAAGGAGATTAAGAAATATCCAAATGAAACTATTTGGAATTTTGATCAATGGTTCAAGACGCTGATGGCGAGAGTCAGTTTTGATATCAGTGATGTTCAACATAAGGATTGGTTCATTGTGAAATTGGTACCGCATATCAGGATTCCTTTAATGCAACAAAATATTTTGACACAGAGCTAGGCTCTGTAGATTGCGATGAAGATGGAGCCTTCACCTATTGGTGAGACATAAGTTGGTATGAATTAGATTCAATCTCAACTAGATAACGTGACGATCTAGTTGGAGGACATTAAGAAGGGGAAGGAGTAATGCCAAGAAATATGGTGTACTCGATACCACACGGAAGGAAATCATAAAGATCAATGCCCAGATTTCTAAAACTACCTACTGTCGAGAGTGCCAAACCCATTAAGCTATGGTGGCATGCCATGGTTCCGTATCTGCCAAGTTTATGGTCATTGACATGAATATTGTGGGTATATACAGAATATGGTCACAAAGCCGATGAATTTGTATTGCATGTTTTGTCGGTCTATTGGGCATGAAGATAAGGATTGTAGAGCATACGATTTACTCTGGGATAGAACAACGGACATGTACTTTATGAAGGGAGAATACCATCAAATGATGCAACAACCACATCAGCACCCATAGGTGGTATAACCACAACCACAACCATAGCCCCAGTTTGTACCGCAGTCACAACCATAGTCACAATTCGTACTGGAACCACAATCGCAGATGCAGTTTGTATAGAAACCACTTTTTGTGCCACAACCATAGTACAACCAGATGCAGATGGATTCGCAGCAGCCATAGTATACTCAAATGCAATATGCGCAATTACAACTAAATCCCCTACAACAACAACAATTCAATCAACTACAATATCAGTAACAAGGAGGATTCTAAGGAGGACGAGGTGGAGGTGTTGGTCGAGGGGGAGGATGAGGTCGTAGACCTGTACAATGTTATAATTGTGGGGTACTGGGAAATTATCAGCAATATTTCCCAAACTTACAAGCATAGTGTACTTATTATATCATTATTGAGCATACTATTGAGAATTGTTCGCAGCTGATCGTGAAGTGGCAGGAAGGAAACATTCAATAGTTGCAGAACCAGAACCAAAACTAGTTGTAGAACCACAACCAGAACAAGATTTAAAATCAGGATTAGAATGCAAATCAACCAATGACTCCACTACCAAACCAGAATTAAGGACCAACAGTTGCGAAGATCTCAGCTAAACCAAGAATGCAAGACGTTGATGTTGTTGTCATTACTCACAGAGGTGCGATGACAGGGGATGATAGTCTGTTTCCACAAATGCGGTTGGCTAGAAAAAAGAAGGTGTGGTTTGATGTCGATACTAAGAAAGACACATTCTTTGAAACATGTGATGCGATAAGAAGAGCTCTGGGTAAGTTGTCTGTCTATGAAATTCCAACTGATTTTGATTCAACCTTGGTAGCAGGGACATCACGACAGCATGGTACCTTGCAGAACTTATTTGAAATTTGTTCGTCACTGAAAAAATATCCTGATGGTCTCACTGATATTGTGAATCTATTGCATCGACCAGAGAGGAGACGAAAGGAGTCCACGATGAACTCTTTGCACAAGAGAAATACGGGGAAAGAGATGAGAATAAATATTCAGAATAGAGATTACGAGGTAGATTCAGTCATCTTGGATCTAAGCTCAAATGTCAATATTCTAAAAAAGAAAACATGGGAAAAATATAGGGAACCCACAGTTGGTTTGGTGCCCAGTGCAGCTGAGACTGGATAACCATGTCAAGGTAACACCAATTAGGCGAGTTTCGCATCTTGTAGTGGAAGTCAAAGGGCTGAAGACTTATGCTTATTTTGATTTCATTGAATTTTTCGATGGTGGAGGCTCATATCCCATGCTGCTGGGGATCGGATGGGACAATGACAACTTAGTAGTGATCAATTCTAAGAAATGGGTGATGAACTTTGAAAACCACGATATTAGAGTCATATCTCTGATGGACTTGAATAAGGGAAGTAGATATATTGAACTAGTCAAGGAAGAAGTGGTAGGCAGATGGGATCATGTATATAACATCTCAAATGATTACACCCATCCGACTGTTGATGGTGAGCTCATTTGGCCTAGCTCTAACTTTGCGTCTTCAAACTTTTATGATGCTTTGGAAAAATGGAAGAATCGGATGCATGAGCTATCGATTCGGAAGTGTGGCATGATTACTCAGTCATTTTGCCGAGTTGCAACAAAAACCATTGAGTTTCTAGTATATGAAGGACTAGCTGAGTTTCCTGAGTTTCTAGTTGCATTCAAGGATAAGGTATCAGAACCACAACAACTGCTGACATTGGATGAAGCATTGAAGGCTACCCTAGCATGTTGGTGGGAAGCCCGTAAGAATTCAATAACTAGGTGGTCACAGTGTCGCAGGTTGATGACAGCTCACTTTGGTGAGGGAGAAAGATATCAAGATGAGAGGTATGATGGGAGGAATGATCTTAGCAATCATCTAATCACATGTCATACCATGTGGATCTCGTGACCTAAGGACGAGTGGGTATACGCATTTGTACACACATTGGATGAGAATACATATCAGTGTTATGTATCAGCTGAGTTACACAGAGAAATTATTACCTAGGAGGATCCATCGACCTGTTTCAGACATACATTCAGTTTTATGGACGTAGAGCCAACTGTTCATAGTGCATTGCAACATATCTATGATTTTGTTCTAAAGGTAGTGCCAGTCAATTATCCGGTGGATCCACATGCAACACACACAATGAAATCGATGATGGAATACTACAATGTAACGGGAGGGCCTAATGATGGTGATGATCCATAGAACATCAATATTCCATAGATAGAAGGAATTCAAGATGTTGCAACATCTAAGTTATCAACAGATCAAATGAATTAACCATTAAAAATTTGGAACGTAAAAATTGGGATAGAGGAGAATCCAAAATTCACGAATGTTGGGGACTACTGGGATGAGGAAACAATGGTGAATATCACTGGCGTGTTGCATGAATTCCAATATTTGTTTCCTACTTTTTTTCTAAGATGAAGGGGATATTAGGAGATCTGGGAGAGATGAAGATCCCACTAAAACCAGATGCGAAATCATTGAGGCAACGGTCATATTACTTGAATCGGCGATATAAGGAGAGGGTCAAAGCTGATCTTGATAGGATGTTGGATGTTGGGATAATAGAACCGATTGAGGAATCAAAATGAATCAGTCCCATGGTAGTGCAAGACAAGAAGATAGGTGAGGTTCAGATTTGTGTCGACCTCATAAAATTGAATAATTTGTGTCTACATGATCCATTTCCGACACCATTCACTAATGAGGTGCTAGAAGGAGTGGATAGTCAAGAAATATATTCATTCATACATGGCTTTTCTAGATAAGATCAAATTAAAAGTGTGAAAGAGGATTTCCAAAAGACTACTTTTGTTACTAAATGGGAATGTTTTCAATACACTGTGATGCCATTTGGACTGAAGAATGCACCTGTGATGCTTTCCAGGATTGTTGTTGCTGCATTCAAGGACTTTATTCAAAATTTTCTGGCAATTTACATGGACAACTAGAAAATTTATGGATTGATCAGGGACCATTTGGAAAACCTGTGACTAATGCGATGTCAACAGCACCAAATTGCGCTAAATTCAAAGAAGTGCATTTTCTGTGCACCTTTTGGGATTTTGTTGGGACACATTGTTTGCAAGAAAGGACTATTGGTTGACCCAGCCAATATTGTGTTGATTTTGAGCTTGCCACCACCTACAAATGTGAAGAAACTTAGAGAGACACTAGGACACACAGGATATTATCACAATTTCATCAGAGGTTATCTCATGATCACATCCCCTATGGAGAAGTTGCTAAAGAAGGATGTGATATCTATATGGCATCAAGACTGTCATGGAATTTTTTATACATTGAAGGCCAAGATGTCTTCAGCACTGATATTGGATTTCCCCAATTGGAAGAAGGAGTTCCATGTTCATATTGATGCATCATCAATAGCACTGGGAGTGGTGTTGGCACAGCCATGTGAAGGTGGTATTGATCACCCGATCTCTTTTGCTAGTTAGAAGCTGTCGTCTATGGAGAAGAATTATACTATGACAGAGAGGGAAGGATTGGTGATGGTATATGTGCTACAGAAGTTTCGAAATTACCTATTGGGAGGACATCTCAATATGTTCACGAACCACTCTGCAAAACCTGGTGAATCAGGTTGTGTTGGGAGGGAAGATATGTCGGTGGCTACTTCTCTTCCAAGAGTTTGATTTTGAGATAATTGTGAAGTTAGGTTGCTTGAATGCTGGCCCAGACCACTTATTATGAATTGAGACAAGTGAGGAACCGACAAACATTGAGGATGGGTTTCCAAATACGCAACTATTCATATTTAAAATGGTTGACAACTACTATGAGAAAATAGTTCAATTTTTTGCAACGGGAACAACACCAGGAGGGATTACTACAAGTCATAAGAAGCATTTGGTTGTTCAAGCCATGGATTTCCAATTGATTGCTAGAGAAATCTATAAGTTGGGACCAAATGATATCCTACAGTGATGTGTCCTCTCGCATGAACAAGGGTAGGTATTGGAAGAAGCACGTGTGGGTGTTTTAGGTGGAAACTATGGAGGTCGCACTACTGCCGGGATGGTACTCCGCATAAGGATTTGGTGTCCAACTCTCCATGGTGATGTAGTAGAGACTATGCATGGAATTATGCCATTTGTCAAAGGATTGGAAAACTGTCAAGGAGGGATGATATGCCACTAGTACCTCAGGTGATGCTGCAACCATTTGAAAAATGGGAAGTGTACTTTGTGGGACCTACCAACCCACCTAGAAAGAGTATTGGTGCATAGTATATCATCACAGCAACAGATTATCTGACAAGATGGGTGGAGGCCACACTAGTGGTAGATTGCACCACTGCAACAATAGTGAAGCTCCTATTTGGAAATGTTGTTACTTAGTTTGGATGCCCAAAGATATTGATGAGTGATCAAGGGAGTCATTTTATCAATATCATGGTCAGTTCGTTGATAGAGGAGCTTCAGATATGACATAAGAAGAGTACATTTTATCATCCACAATAAAATGGGACAGTTGAGGCATTCAACAAGGTGTTGGAACACACACTCACAAAGGTATGTAATGAAAACCGTGATGACTAGTATTTAAGATTCTGGTAGTTGTATGGGCATATCGCACTACTTGCAAAATATTGAGAAGAAAGACACAATTCAAGTTGGTGTATGGGAAAGAGGAAGTCGTGCCCATGGAATACATTGTTCTAAGTTTGTGCATTGCAGCAACGACAGACATGGATGATGAAGGAGCATTAGAAGAATTCCTAGAGTAGTTGGTTCAACTAGAGGAATATTGCTTTGTTGCAAGGTTTCACCAGTGCATTAAGAAGGATTGATAAAAATCTTGGCATGATCGACATATCAAGAACAAACATTTTCAACAAGGAGACCTAGTACTGATGTATGACAGCAAGTTCTCCAAACATCCAGGTAAGATACATATGCATTGGCTAGGTCCATACGTTATCAAATGCATTACTGCAGGAGGCGCATTGCAACTACAACAATTAGATGCTGTGGTGCTACCTAAGATGGTGAATGGAAGCAGGATGAATCCCTACATGATGGGACCAGAGTCACATGATGCTTGATGAACTGTGCGAGATGGAAAAAAAATCACTTTGTTTTCGCATAAGATGGAAGTTAGGAGGATAGTGCACCAGAAGGAAGTAGCCGCACAAGTAGAAGAGTCATTATCACAGTTAGGGAGTCATTTTGTGATGGCTGCAGGGCTGCAACACAGTCAAATCAGCAATAATGCACTAGTTAAAGCAATTAATCGGTGGTGCTTTTGGATGAGATGCTTCTTAATGGTGGATCTGACCATTGTATTGGGAAGATCGGAGGCGGATTCGAGTGATTAATGAAGGATTTGGTCATAATGATTAAAACGATGGTAATGATTTGGTCATAATGATTGGGAGATCGATTCAGAACTATAAGAAGAGGCAAGACGCAGTCGTAATTCTTCATTGTAAAATATTGAGCTATCCACTGAGTGGTATAATTATTGGAGTGAATTGTTTCATGTCGAGCATTTGAGTTGCAAAGTAGAGCGAGGTTGAGGTGACACGTTGAGAACTTGTGAGCATTTGTGCAGAACGTCGAGTGAGTTGATAACAATAGAAATTTCAAGAGGAAGAGATTCACCAATTATTGGGGTGCCCATTGAGAAATAGGTAGCCAGCATGTTGGTGGGTTTTTCATTGGTTCCGAAGAAGAGAGGGATGCATCGAACCAAATCCTTGGTACAGAAGAAGCAAACAACTAGAACTTCCATGCAAGAACAGGAGGAGGTGGTCGCACAGATGGGACCATCAACATCCAGAGTTGAGGAATCCACGGCCCAGATAGGGGTGTCCACTACAGATATCCTTGGCTATGTACCTCCATGCCGACCCGATGCGAAGCCAAGGAAAATTACGAAGAACCATAGGTACTTGGTTTGGATGCTGGCGATACAATAGAGCATGAAATGTACCATGGATATCTTTCCCTTGATTATGAGAATGAGGTATAAGGATCATGATATGCTCACATTGACAGAGATCACTATAGATCCATATGTACCCATGACACAGGAAGGAGGTGGCCCAGTAGCACGCATTCCACATGATTGGGCATGGGGTTTGCAGATATTGGGGTTGTTAGGCCTTATCAACATGCCACATTTCGAGTAGTTGACAGAAGCCAATGCATGTGGGAAGTAGCTCTTTGCATGCTTCCATGGTGTCTTTCTATGGTTAGACCAACCAATAGCACTCACCATCGCACTCATTTCAAATATCATAGCACCTCCCAAGGAGGGGCCCGACCCATCACAGTATTTTTGGGGGAAGGGAAATGGTAAGAAGCTGGAAGCAAAGCTAAAGAGGAGATATAACTTGTAGTGGGATGGTTGGGCATACATTGTTGAAAACATAAATGATTAGATTGTCCACATTGTAGCACATATTTTGGAGAGCAATATAGTTAGAAAGAATCGACCCAAACAGTGCACGTTGGGGGTCATCGCATGCGCTGAGCAGTGTGCAAAGCGGGTGCATATGAAATGGTCGTTGCTCTTCATGAACAAGTTGATGAGAAATGTGCTAGAAGTCTAGGAGAGGAAGTGACCATTCACTTATAACTACCTACTTATTTTGATTATGCTCGTTGCCTAGATGGATCCTGAAGATTATCAGGGGATGGAAGTCGAATTTGTCAAGGTTTGAAAAGGAGCGCGCTACCAGAACCTCTAGTATGTTAAGGAAACTGAGTGGCTCAAGGAATGCTCAATTCAATTCTAGATATATTGGGATGCGCTGCACGCTACATAATCGAAGGTTCTGCAACTATTAGAGGAGGCAGTGGATAAATTCCAACGTGTTGTTCGGTTTGTGATAAGGCTGCATGTCATTCATGTGCAAGTGTAGAGAGACCCAGATAAGCAGTGGTTTCATACAATGTACAAGATTTATGACAATAAGCTAGAAACCATTGTTGATGACTGGCCCGCGGACTGGTAAGAACTGGTCAGCGCCAAGGAAGTCTCAACGGGTCCACTGGCTGATGCTCCGGTGGATCTTCTACCAGACCTAAAGAGAGACCACGACTCAGATGAAGTGTCGACATGGACCCCCACTAATTCAAAAGTGGAGTAGATATTTGAGGAATCCTGCACTAAGAAGCAATAGAACCAGGGTGTGACTAGTAGCACCACACCAGTGACTGAACAACAATTGAGTCGTATCATTGTGACGATTACAGCAACAACTGATACGATGGGAGAGAAACTGAAGAAGCAAGTGATCAACAGATTTGGTGAGGTAAAAAATCAATTTGATTCATTAATTGATGCAGTTTTGAACAAGGTACCAGAGGCGACCACTTTGGAGAAGGTTGGGACGATCAACACTGGGAAGTGGATCAGGAATGTTCAAATTCTGCCGCATGCGATCGAGACCAATAGTGAGGACATCAACACCTCACTTCAACAATTTCAATACATCTCTCTAGACATCAATGAACTGTCAACCCAGACATTCGTGCAGTTGCAAAGTGTTTCTTATCAGGAGTTGGAGGATAGGGAGAAAATAATTGGCGAACATCTGTTGAGGTCGTAGGAGAAAGAGGTTGAAGCAAGAAAGGATATTGAGGGGCTTAAGAAGGAGAAAGATCAACTGACGGTGGAGAAAGCACAACTTTGGGACAACAGGGTGTTATTAGAAAAGGAAGTTTTTGTTTCCTGTCAATAAGTGCTAGACATCACGAAGGCAAAAGCAAAGCGGGTTGGGATCGTAATTGCACAATTGAAGGAAGACAATGAATATCTACATGAACTGGTAAATCCAGGTACACCACTAAAGCAGGATGTAGAAAGGAAAATCACCATTGAGGACTTGGCAACACAGCTTGAGGAAATGGAGAAAGAATCAAAGCGAGTCACCGACGCAACTACACAATTTTGCGGAAGTGTAGTCTAGGATGCATAGTTGGAGGAACTTACAACGTAGTTGGAGGAAGCCAAGGGGAAGTTGACCACACTGAGGAAATCACTTAAACCAATGCCACCGTATAGATCATGAAGGTCATAGAACTGAAGGAGTTGCAACAATGCATGGCAAAGGAAAGAGAGTGTCAACAGAGGCACACAACACAGTTAGATGAATTCCAAGACAATGGTGTGTATATCTCAGTAAAGGAAGTTTTAGTGCGGCAAGAAGTTTAGGATGGTTGAAAGGATGTCACTGCAAATATTTTCGAGCACCCATTGGAGCACGATGTGACAGAAAGCCAAGAAATTAATGAGAAAATTAAAGAACATGTTAGGGATATCACCCAATAGTATGAGGACTTCAAGGTAAAGATCAGCATTTACACCATTTCCAGCTAACATGGATTGAGGGATAGCCACAAGATTGTGTTGGGGGCCTATTGGAAGGAAATTTTGAGGATAAGTAGTTGCGCAACATCGTGGATGCTGCGCAAAGTCAAAGATGTTGCACAAGGTGGAAGATGGTGCGCAAGGAGGATTAACTATATTTTATGTATTTTGGTCATATTTTGTATATTTGGACCACATTATGTGGATAGAGGTCATCCTTTTGTAGATTTGGTACAAGTAGTTAGGAAGTTGTCTTACGTGGACCACCAATGTAAAGGTGCAAGCCTATAAATATATTTAGGATTTCAAATGTGGGTGGAGGGGGGGCAGGTTAGCTTCTTCTGGTTCTATTAAAAGAGATGAACTAAAGAACTATTTTTGAGAAATTGTGTTTTGTTGTGAAGACCAATATGACATGAAGGAGATTGCACATAAACATTGTGTCTTTTTGCATATTCTTATTTTCCTATTTTCTGCAATTTGAATGTGAATATGATGTGTATCTGTGAATGATGCGATGCTTTTTTGTTATGAATGATGACATCTTGGTAGATATATTTTCTTTGTTTCATTCTAAGTACATTGATCTAATCCATTGAATATGATTATCTTAATGTATTAACCAATGCTTGGATCTGATAAATAATCTTGTGATGAGTTAACAGTAGATGATCAACCCTCCTTCTTACTAAGGAAGCTTGGTTTCGATAGTTCTCCCTTGAACATCTTGGGTGAGACTTCATCTACTCTGCAGGTGTTGCTGGATGAGGAAAAACCCATCTGGGTCGGTGCTCAGGGAGATTGCGGTGTTTTGGGTGTTGACAGAGAGTGAATGTCACATTCCCCAATTTGCAAAAACAATTTATTATTATTTGAGGAACATTGTGTTAAATTTTATGCTAAGTTGTAATTGATGACCCAGTGGGGTCAAGAATATTTAATGTAAATTCAGAATATTTTATTTATAAATAAATAAATGAGGAGACAACAGCTTAGGAGAGCTGTTAAAAGAGTGTTTATTGGTCAATTGGTTGAGGAGACTAGGTGGACATCAAATTGACATGTGGCAGCATCCTCAAACCACTTCCAAATATTGCAGGTGGCAGCCTCCCTATATCTGTGGTCATGATTCCCCAAGAAAGTGGAATCAAAGCAGGTGGCTCATTTAATGAAAACTAACCCAAAATACCTAGGCATCTCTATAAAATTTCCCATTGAAGAGAGCTGAGGCTGCTCATTCTAGAAAAGTGATCATTCAGTGTGAATGAATTTACTCAAGAGAAATTCAATGGAGGGAAGTCTGGAATGTGTTTGAGGGGATAACTGCTAAGATTGATCTAGTTGCAGCTTTAAGTTGAAGATCATACAGCTGAGAGAATATTTTTATTACTGAGGTAATTGAACCAGTCAGGTGACAGAGGTTTTACAGTTGCATTCTCCACCTAGTTCTTAGCCAAGAAGACCAGGAACAGCCTCGGGGGTCCTGAGGAAGCGTTGTTTGAGCACTCTCCAGGAGTTTGGTATGTAGGAATGGCCTCCTTAAGCTGTTGTCGTCTTGTTCTCATAAATTTCTATTTTTTTTTATTGTCTTTAGTTAAATAATTCATATTTTATCTATTACAGGCATTGTTAGTGTTTAGGGTTTATGAATGAAAAATAACTGTGTAATGTTAAGTTCAGTAAAATTTATAGATTATTTATAGAAATGGAAATAATAATGTAAATAGTGAAATAGATAGAAAATAAATTCCAAGTTGTTTTTATCCACACCTGTAATCAGGTTGTACTCTAGCATAGTTAGATTGTTTTAAGTAAATGAAATAATTCTTTCATTAGAATGAAAATAGTAGAAATTATTCTTGTATCTGTATGTAAATAGAAATAGATTTTATTTCAATGTTTATGATTACAATGAAAAAGAAGTGTTATGTTTTGCTTACATTTATTGTTTTACTTAAACTAACTAAATGGAAACAAAGGTATAAGAAAATAGTAAATATACTATTACTACAGTATTACTATACTGATAGGAAATAGAAATATTATAGTAAAATAAATATCTGATATTTGAGAAAGCATATAAAAGATAATAACAAAACAGTTTTTAAATATTAACTTAATAAAACCAGATTAAGGATTATTTATAATCCTTTTATATTTATAAAAATTACTGAGAGTCAATATTATTCTAATTTTTAAGTATGTTGTACTAGAAATCTAATTATTATTTTCTTAACTAAAAACTGGAAGTAAAACTATTAGAGTATTTTCATTTCCTACAAAGTTAACATCATAAGTATAACTGTAAATCATATTATCTTCCAATATTCCATTTCTTAAAAACAGAATCAAGAATACTTTAAGTAGAAACAAATTTCATAAGCTATAGGGTTTACACTATTTCTTTTAACCCCTAAAAGCCAAGTACTAGAGTTTAACATTATCTTTTAAAACAAAGCTTAAAATAATTTATAACTTACAGAGTAGTAACGATTAAAATGTATATGTAAATAAAAAACAAAATAAACTGAGAATCATTATATATGTGCATTATAAATCCCAAATCCAGGCAGGTTTATAGCCTGAGAGAATCAAAGGGTCGAAACCCTTTCTACTATTAAAACCAAATACATAAAAATTCCTATAATAAAATATAACCAGTTACATTGCTAACTATAAAAATAAAATTCCCACGAACTATACAACTAGACTATTCCATAGTATTCCTTCTTAAAATTAAATATATATATATATATATAAATCTTTTATACTAACAGTAAGCTAAATACACTACTGATAGGTTAAACAAACCCAGTTCACAAGTCTTCATGTAAAAGTAAAACTAAAGTAAAAAAAACAGAGATCTTTTAAAAACTCAGAGCATAAGGAGTTTCTTATATTCTTTAATCAACTATTTTACATTATCAAGCTGTAAGGCTGATTTGTTTAACCAAAACCAAATACACATCATGGCTCAAGAGCCTGTGCTACCCAGCGAGAACCGCAAGGGTTTTCACTTAAAACATCAGTAATAAACAAACTAAGTATCTTAACCAATGGAGAATCCGAATCCATGCTTCCAACCACTGTAAACTTCATCCAACAACCCTTATCGTAAGTAGGCAGAACCCACATCGAGACCAGGGCTTACTGGTTGGAAGCCACGAAGTTAACCAAAGCATGAGGTTGTTTTTCCACTTAAATCTTGGAGCCATTGCAGGTACCTACAAGAACACAGTTTAGAACAATAAGTCAAGACTTTGTTCATAAGTTTAAACACTAGCCTAAATAATATTATTGACAACAGAATTTTCAATTAAAGAGTAAAATTTTTACCTGGGAGCAAGAAGAGAGCAGAGCCGAGAAAGAACAGTCACCATGTTGAGTGAACTACACTGAGAAGCAAGAAAACCCTCGTGCCAACCTTGTGATAGAGGTAGCAAGGATACAGCACTCAACCTCCTCGATGCTGAAGCAAAGAACGACAGACACAAGGGTAAAACCCAGTTCCAGGTTTCGAGCTACATAAAGGAGTTCAAAACCACGTTCACCATATTCTCTCAACTCACTACAGAAAAATGAAAACACCCACTACGAAATCCTAAACCATAATGCACAGTATTTCAGAGTTAGTACCAAAGGTTACGGAAGAGCAGCCCTCTCATGGCCGCGAAGAGTTCTCACAGTGCAGAGCAAACCCTCGACGAAAAATGCAAGAACATAGGGTTGCATTGTATTATAGGTCAACCAATATATGGTGGAAACTCATCCACGTGTCCTTCTAGAAATATAACCAAGAGTGGGTTGAATTCCATAGTCAACACTACACATTTGTATGTAAAAACTTATCATTGCCAATAATGCAACCCATGTTATCGATGATATGTTTTAAATAGTTAATATCATTGCCATAATAGAAATATTGCAATCGACTATATGGTAAAAGTACTTATCATTTCTCATAATGAAGTTCATGCTTTCAACCATAGTCTATCATATCTATGTTTTCCCATCATACAAACCTTTCCATTGATTTTATTAAACTATACTTTGGAACTAGTATATATAAGAGAAAACCTTAAATAATGTTATGGCCATAGTTTCGACTACACCATAGTAGTTACCAGGTAGTAAAACTACCTTAGAATACAAGTAGTTTTGCGTGTTGTAATATTATATAATAATTGTATTATTACAATAACTTTTGTATCATGGTTATAACCTGAAGTTTAAGATTACAGCTTGTAAACTAGTTGTGTAAGATGATAATAATCATTGTAGTAAATCAAATAAATTGGTAATGTTACATGACTAGTAAAGGATAGTTAGAGTATTAAAATAATAACATTATGATTTATTTCAAAACTGAAGAGCTCTAAACTTCTCAACCGAAAGACTTGATGCTAATAGAGGAAGGAGTCTTCTAGAATACTGATGCTTAACCATTGGAAAGAGTTCCTCTTAAGTAACTAATCTTTCATTGTAAACTTTACATTGAAAAACATAGGATCTTGTTCATACATAAAGAGTAGTGCACTTGAAGTCTTTAAACATGTCAATAGCAGTAAGATTATGATATAATAGAAGAAATTTTATGGCAAGATCATGAGCTCTATGCTCACTGTAAGAACCTTGGAAGAAATCATTCTTATAAATAGCAATAATTATGTTCAGGTTAAAATTCATAATGTCTTAAATGTAAAAATTGTCATAGATCCAAAACAACTAAGGAATTTAGTTTACCTCACCGGATTCTTGCATCATATTTATCAATTTATTTACTAGCATCTTATCATGCTAAAGATTTACTTCTCACTATCATACAAAATAAACTACTACTTCAACATTCACTTACTTGCTGAACCTGTAAGAACCAGCAGTCCATCTGAGTAAGCGGAATGCTAAGTAAGCCTCGAATTTCAAAGATAGTTTCTCACCTACTTGACAAAAGTAAAACATCAGTACAACTAGCAGCAATGAAATGCAAGTCCTCTTTCTATGACTTATAAAAATTAAAGTTGTATTAAGTGTTTTTGTATTTAAAACAAATCCTTAAAAAATTTGTTAAACTGTTTCATTTTCCGCGAACCGCTAGCAGTTACTAAACTGCGATCTAAGACATTTTATGTCACTATAAAAATTTAAATTTTTTATGAAATTTTGGGGTTATGACATGTGGTATCAGAGCACAAGGTTCAAACACTAGGCCTTGATGAAGCTCAACTTGCTTATATGGAACAATGAATTTAAATCATTTTGCTGATGTTGTTTTCTTTTAATGTTATCATGAGAGAAATTTGTTTCTGAGTTTAACAACGGGTATGGAAAGACTGGAGGAATATGCGGAAGAGGAATATCCCTATACTAAACAAGATAATTTACAAAGAGAACCTATACAAGGAGACATAACCACTAATTCCTCAGAACTTTTACAAACAGTAAAAGAATTAAAATCTAAAATGGAATCTGTTAAAAAAGAAAATGAGAGGATTCTGAGAGCTCAGGAGGAGCTGAATCAGATCTTAATAGAAATATTTCATACTAAGGGAAGGGGTAAAAGAGCTGAATCAGAAGATATAATTTACCAACATAAGTATAAAAAGACTAAACAGATTAAAAATGAAAGTAGATCATCTTTTGAAATATTTGGTGATCAACGTAATTCTCATTATACTAGTGATAGTAGTGAGGATAACCACCATACTAGGAAAAGAAAATATAAAACTTATGAAGAAATTTCTGGAGAGTTTAAGAATATCAAGCCGCCAACATTTAATGGAGAAATTGAAAATGGGGAGGAAGCGGAATCCTAGTTATCCGGGATGAAAAAGTACTTCCATATTTATAACTATTCTAAACAATTAAAGGCTAGGATGGTATTTATAATCTCACAGGGAAAGCTGATATATGGTGGCAAGATTTAAAGAGAGTGAAAGGTATAAGAGAGAAGAACATAAATTGGAGTACATTCAACAAATACTTTAAAAAGAATTTTTTATCTGAACAGTACTATGAAGAAAGGGCTAAAGAATTCTATGAGCTAAAACTAGGTACAATGACTATGAAAGATCTGAACAATAAGTTTTTAAGTCTGCTTAGGTATGTGTCATACCTTGTGGATGAAAAACCCAAGGTACAACGGTTTCTCAGCTATTTACCTTATCACATAAAGGATAGGATTGAGTATGACAATCCAAAAACCCTGGAAGAAGCTATGAGGAAAGCAAATTTATGTTATGAACAGAATTGGAAAAAGGAGAGTATGGCCAACTGGAAGGCCAAAAGGAATAATAATTATGATCAAAAGAAGAAAGAGTTTGTGCCTAATCAGAATTCTAAAAATAATAATGCCAGAATTTTTTCTAATAAGAATTTCCAGGGGAATAATAATAATTCACAGAACAATCAGAACAATCGAAAAAATAAACAGTCAGCTAATAATCATAGTAATTACACAAAGAACTTTGAATGAAAAGAACCTGCAAAGTGTTGGGAATGCAATGGTCCACATTATGCCTCAGTCTGTCCCAATCGAAAAAATATTGTCAGCAATATCCACACAATACAGGAGGAGATGACTGTTGGAGATTTAGTGAGGACTATGCCCAGGATCAATGCAGCTTTGGAGAATCGGCAAGTATACTATCAAACTTCCATGGTGGAAGTAGAAGGTAAGATAAACCAAACACCCATATCTATTTTAATTGATCTAGGAGCTAGTTTAAGCTATATTTCTCCTAACTTGGTAGAAAAGTGTACATTTCCTGTTGAAAAGTTTGCAAGTTCTTGGTTAGTTCAGTTAACTATTGGCGCAAGTAGAAAGGTAACTAGTTTTGTAAAGAATTGTGCAGTAACCATGGATCAATTTGAAACTTTTGTTAAGATTAATGTACTACCTCTAGGTTCATACGACATACTAATTGGTATGGATTGGTTAGAGCAGCATAGGGTGGTCTTAAATTTCTATGATAAAACCTTTACTTGTATAAAAAATGATGAAAAACTAATAAGCGTAAAGGGAATCCCTATCAAAAAAACCGTAAGGAAGATTTATGCTCTGCAGCTTAAGAGAGTTGTTAGGAAAGGTTGTAAGGCTTATGTAGTAATAGAAACCAATGAGGAAAATCTAAATAACATAGATAAATTAAAATTGGAGGATATGCTAGTTTTAAAGCAGTATGCAGATGTATTTCCGGAAGAAATTCTGGGACTGCCTCCGAAGAGGGAATTAGATTTTACCATTGAGCTGGTACTTGGTGCAGTACCTAGCTCAAAGGCCCCTTAACAAATGAATACACTGAAACATAATGAAATTAAGTCACAGTTAAAAGAACTTATCAACAAGAATTACATTCAACCCAATGTGTCTCCCTGGGGGGAACCTTTCATCTTTGTTAAGAAAAAGGATGGAACTCTACGACTCTGTATAGATTATCATCAATTAAACAATATGACTATCAAAAAAAGATACCCTCTACCTCACATAGATGATCTATTTGATCAACTACGTGGAGCCATGGTATTCTCAAAAATTGATTTACGGTCTAGATATCACCAAGTTAGAATTAAAGATGAAGACATATTTAAAACAACTTTTAGGACTCGATATGGAAATTACGAGTTTGTTGTCATGCCATTCGGAATTACTAACGTTCCAGTCATTTTTATGTGTCTAATGAATAATGTAATGCATAAATATCTGGATAAATTTGTGGTCGTGTTTATCGATGACATATTAATATATTCGAAATCTGAAGAAGAACATAAAGAACATTTAAAAATTGTCTTGCAAGAGTTGCGAGATCATCAACTCTTTGCAAAGTTTAGTAAATGCAACTTCTTTAAAGATAAAATCCAGTACTTAGGTCATGTGGTGACTAAAGAAGGAATTTCGGTGGATCCCGAAAAGATAAAGGCAATCAAATATTGGTCAGTTACAAAAGACGTAACTGATGTCCGATCATTTATGGGTATTACCAATTATTACCGGAGGTTCATCGAAGGATTTTCGAGAATCTCAAATCCGATAACCTCTTTGTAGAAAAAGGGAAAGAAAATTGATTGGAATTAGAAGTGCAAGGATAGTTTTAAAAAGTTAAAAAACTTATTAACCAGCGCACCTATTTTAAGAATAGCTGATCCAAATAAATATTTTATAGTATGTACTGACGCCTGCAATGATGGTTTAGGTGGAGTATTGACTCAAGAAGGACATGTTATTTCTTATGAGTCTAGGAAATTGAAAATTCATGAAAATAATTATGCAACCTATGACTTGGAATTAGCTGCTGTTATACATGCTTTAAATATTTGGCGTCATCATTTAATTGAAATAAAATTTATTTTAATGATAGATAATAAGGGATTAAAATATCTATTAGATCAACCTAACCTGAATGCTAGACAAGCTAGGTGGCTAGCTTTTCTAAGTGAATATGATTTCGAAATTCAACACATAAAAGGGAAAGAAAATAAGGTTGTTGATGCATTAAGTAGGAATGCAAAGCTGAATTTTACAGCAACTATCAACACTTATACAACATATCTGGAAGAACAGCTTAAAGCAGGGTTAGAACAAGATGAAAATTACCTAAAGTTACAAGCAAAAGCAAAAGAAAATCCAATAAAAAGTCTAAGTACATGGTATAGCTTGAATGAAAAAGGATTTTTACAGTATAAAGATAGAATATATGTACCTAATGTACCTAAAGTTAAGTTATTAATTTTAGAAAAAATCCATAAAACTCCTTACTCAAGCCATCCAGGATATCAGAAAACTATAACCATGTTAAGAAAATAATATTTTTGGCCAAACATGAAGACTGAACTGGCAGAATATATTGCTAGATGCTTTGAATGTCAGCAAGTAAAAACTGAGCATCAGCATCTAGCTAGATTACTTCAGCCTTTGCCCATTCCTAGTTGGAAATGGGAGATAATTAGTCTTGATTTTGTTATTGGATTGCCTAAAAATCAGAACTTAAACGACTCCATAATGGTAGTGGTTGACAAATGGAGTAAAGCAGCCCATTTTATACCTCTAAAAACTACTTATAAAGCTGCAAAAATAGCTAATATCTTTTTAAAGAAGATTTTTCGACTGCATGGAATACCGAAGGTTATAATTTCAGACCGACACCCTAAATTTATAGGTAACTTTTGGAGATCTTTGTTCAAAGGATTAAATACTACGTTAAATTTCAGTACCTCCTTCCATCCTCAAACTGATGGACAGACTGAAAGAGTAAATTAGGTACTGGAAGATTTACTAATAATGTATGTAAAGGAACAGCCAGGTAAATGGGAAGATTATTTACACCTGGTAGAATTTGCTTATAATATTAATTATCAAGCTTCAGCTAGATATAGTCCTTTCAAAATTTTGAATGGAAGGAAATGTAACACTCCCATCTCTTGGAGTAATCCGGTGGACAGGTTAGTATTAGGACCTGAATTATTGAAAGAAATGGAAGAAATTGTAAAGCATGTACAAGGAAATCTAAAAATTGTGCAAGATCGACAGAAAAGTCAAGTAGACCTTAAAAGAACTCCAAAAGTGTTCCAAGTAGGTGAACATGTTTTTATTAAGGTGAGACCCAAAAAGAGTTCTCTGAGGTTGGGTAGTTGTGCTAAACTAGCACCTTGTTATTATGGTCCTTTTGAAATACTGTCCAGGATTGGACAGGTAGCCTATCAGTTAGCCTTACCACCAAATTTAAGAGTTCACAATGTTTTTCACATTTCTATATTAAAGAAATATGTGCATGATGCTACTCATGTTATTAACTGGAATGATGTACAGGTGGAACCCGAAGGAGAGTTTCTGGTGGAACCAGACTGTATCCTCAAGTAGAGGGAAATCACACTTCAGAACCGCACCATTGGTGAAGGTGCAATGGAAGCACCTTAGTCCAAAGGATGCCACCTGGGAATTGGAAAGTCATATGTGGGATGCATATCCAATTCTATTTCAGGGGAACTCTGAGGACAAGGAATAAATAACATCGAGGACGACGTTATAATTTAAGGGGGTGTGTATGTCACATGCCCCAATTTGCAAAAACAATTTTGTATTATTTGAGGAACATTGTGTTAAATTTTATGCTAAGCTATAATTAATGACCCAGTGGGGTCAAGAATATTTAATGTAAATTCAGAATATTTTATTTATAAATAAATAAATGAAGAGACAACAGCTTAGGAGAGCTGTTAAAAGAGTGTTTATTGGTCAATTGGTGGAGGAGATTGGGTGGAGAGAACATTGACATGTGGCAGCATTCTCAAACCACTTCCAACTGTTGTAGGTGGCAACCTCCCTATATTTGTGGTCATGATTCTCAATAAAGTGGAATCAGAGCAGGTGGCTCATTTAATGAAAACTAACCTAGAATACCTAGGCATCTCTATAAAATTTCCCATTGAAGAGAGCTGAGGCTGCTCATTCTGGAGAAGTGATCATTCAAGGTGAATGAATTTACTCAAGAGAAATTCAATGGAGGGGAATCTGGGATGTGTATGAGGGGATAATTGTTAATATTGATCTAGTTGCAACTTAAAGCTAAAGATCATACTGCTGAGAGTAGATTTTTATTACTGAGGTAATTGAACCAGTCAGGTGACAGAGGTTTTACAGTTGCATTCTCCACCCAGTTCTCACCCAAGAAGACCAGGAACATGCTCGGGGGTCCTGAGGAAGCATTGTTTGAGCACTCTCCAGGAGTTTGGTAGGGAGGAACAACCTCCTTAAGCTATTGTCGTCTTGTTCTCATCAAGTTCTATTTTTTTTTACTGTCTTTAGTTAAATCATTCGTAGTTTATCTATTACAGGCATTGTTAGTGTTTAGGGTTTATGAATGAAAAATAACTGTGTAATGTTAAGTTCAGTAAAATTTATAGATTATTTATAGAAATGGAAATAATCATGTAAATAGTGAAATAAATAGAAAATAAATTCCAAGCTATGTTTTTCCACACCTATAATCAGGTCGTACTCTAGCACAGTTAGATTGTTTTAAGTAAATGAAATAATTCTTTTATTAGAATGAAAATAGTAGATATGATTCTTGTATCTGTATGTAAATAGAAATAGATTTTATTTCAATGTTTATGAATACAATGAAAAAGGAGTGTTATGTTTTGCTTACATTTATTGTTTTACTTAAACTAACTAAATTGAAACATAGGTATAAGAAAATAGTAAATATACTATTACTACAGTATTAGTATACTGATAGGAAATAGAAATATTATAGTAAAATAAATATCTAATATTTGAGAAAGCATATAAAAGATAATAACAAAACAGTTTTTAAATATTAACTTATTAAAACCATATTAAGAATTCTTTATAATCCTTTTATATTTATAAAATTTACTGAGAGTCGAGATTACTCTAATTTTTAAGTATGTTGTACTAGAAATCTAAGTATTATTTTCTTAATTAAAAACTAGAAGTAAAACTGTTAGAGTATTTTCATTTCCTACAGAGTTAACATCATAAGTATAACTGTAAATCATATTATCTTCCAATATTCCATTTCTTAAAAACAGAATCAAAAATACTTTAGGCAAAAACAAATTTCATAAGCAGTAGGGTTTACAATATTTCTTTTAACCCCTAAAAGCCAAGTACAAGAGTTTAACATTATCTTTTAAAACAGAGCTTAAAATAATTTATAACTTACAGAGTAGTAACGATTACAATGTATATGTAAATAACAAACAAAATAAACTAAGAATCATTATATATGTGTATTATAAATCCCAAATCCAGGCAGGTTTATAGCCTGTGAGAATCAAAGGGTCGAAACCCTTTCTACCATTAAAACCAAATACATAAAAGTTCCTGTAANATATATATATCTTTTATATTAACATTAATCTAAATACACTACTGACAGGTTAAACAAACCCAGTTCACAAGTCTTCATGTAAAAGTAAAATTGAAGCAAATGAAACAGAGCTCTTTTAAAAACTCAGAGCATAAGGAGTTTCTTATATTCTTTAATCAATTGTTTTACATTATCAAGCCATAAGGCTAATTTGTTTAACCAAAACCAAATACACATCACGGCTCAAGAGCCTGTGCTACCCAGAGAGCACCGCAAGGGTTTTCACTTAAAACATGAGTAATAAACAAACTAAGTATCTTAACCAATGGAGAATCTAAAGCCATGCTTCCAACCACTATAAACTTCATCCAACAACGATTATCGTAAGTAGGGAGGACCCACATCGAGACCAGGGCTTACCGGTTGGAAGCCACCAATTTTACCGAAGCGTGAGGTTGTTTATCCACTTAAAGATTGGAGCCGTTGCAGGTACCTACAAGAACACAGTTCCAAACAATAAGTCAAGATTATGTTCATAAGTTTAAACCCTAGCCTAAATAATATTATTAACAAAAGAATTTTCAATTAAAGAGTAAAATATTTACCTGTGAGCAAGAAGAGAGCAGAGCCAAGAAGGAACAATCACCAACTTGAGTGAACTACACCAAGAAGTAAGCAAACCCTTATGCCAACCCTGTGATAGAGGCAACAAGGATACAACACTCAACCTCCTCAATGCTAAAGCAAAGAACGGCAGACACAAGGGTAAAAACCAGTTCCAGGTTTCAAGCTACATAAAGGAGTTCAAAACCACATACACTGTATTCTCTCAACTCGCTGCAGAAAACTGAAAACACCCACTACAAAACCCTAAACCATAATGCACAGTATTGCAGACTTAGTACCAAAGGTTATGAAAAAGCAGGCCTCTCATGGCCGTGAAGAGTTCTCACAGTGCAGAGCAAATCCTCGATGAAAAATGCAAGAACATAGGGTTTCGTTGTATTATAAGTCAACCAATGCATGGTGGAGACTCATCCATGTGTGTAAGGAACATAAAATATATAACTATTAAAAATAATATTAAGAGATAATTATTAATTATTAATTAATAATTATCAAAGAGTCATGACTGTAGGTTGGAAAGTCACGAATGGACGTATATAAGTTCGACCAATGTAAATGTATCATATCTATTCTATCATCAATTTATATATTATTATGGATTATTTAATATTCCAAGTATTTTGGTAATATTATTTGTGTAAGTGAATAATTATTCACTTCAAGTGGTATCAGAGCCTCGTTGGCTAGATTCCGGCCTTTGGCCATTTTATTGTCTTTTAGCCATTATTCCAGGTTTCTTGAAATGGGTCTTTTACCATAAAAATATAGAGTAAAAGGAAAAAAAGTGAGCCGTAAAAAGATAAAAAGAAAAAAGAAAAAAAGGAAGAAGTAAAAATAAAAATAAAAAAAGAGAAGAAGGGAGAAGATCCCATAAAAAAAAGGAAAGAAGAAAACATATGGTTTTATAAAACAAACCCTTGGTTTTATTAACAAACCAACTCACACCTTAATTAAGTTATTTACTTATTGAAAGGTTATTGGATATTAAATAATAACTCATAGCTTAATTAGGTTTAGTTTAGTCTTTAATTCTCTTTATTAAATAACATAAAAGCTAGAAGTGCATAAAGAAGTGAGATTTGAACCTGAGTGGGGAGGTTAACAATTATTCTTCTCAACCACCTAATCTACACACAATCCACAAAGAAGTTAATCTAAATCAAAGGGTTAACCAAAGTGGAGATCCAAGTGCCTTGTTAATATTATTATTATATTTCTGAAAAAAATATTATTATTTAATAAATAAATAAAAAATACCATTATTATTCAAGAATTCTAAGTCAAAGACCCTCCTATCATCGAAAAATATGAAAACCATTTATTGCCAAAGAAGTCAAAGGAAGATCAATTATCACTGAAAGTTGAAGACTATTCACCTTCGAACACAAAAATGGAGTCTCATGGTGACAAAAAAGGAAGATTCTAGAAGACCGACTCAAAGGTAGTCATTGACATTCTAAAACTTGAAGGGATTATTCAAACCAATCCTATTAGCATCGCTATTTGCCCAACCAACGAGGAAAATCACATTAAAGTCAGCTTGGCAAATCAATTACTCGTCCCAGAACTAAGTATAATTGAAAAGAAAGATAAATATGGTGGGAAGCAATATGCCATTAGGGACTTAGAACTGACAATTGATGAGTATAAGTTCACATCCCAATTCAATGTTACAAGTATTTATCTAAATGAAGTTGACATCATTCTTGGCTTATCGTGGATGGAAACATTGGGAGCAATCATCTTAAATATGAAGAAAAAGTTTTTAACATTTCCATATAAGAAGAAACAAATCAAACTACAAGATGTTTCAATGAAATCAGATTCCGAGGATGTGTCATCTAAAGATTTTAAAGACATTTCGAAGATAATTTCACAAGAAGATCAAAAATCAAGATGAAATATGCAGAAAGAATTCGACAAAGTCATCAAGGACAAAGAAGAAGAGATATCTCGTTTAAGAGATCATAATTAGAAGTGGCTCTTTCAAATCAAGAAGGCGAAAGATAGGGCACATGACCATCAAAAGATAGAAGAGGAAAATCAAAATCTACAAAAGAAACTATTAGAGCTTAAAGACGATGCGAAAAAGCAAGAAGAAACGATTAGGAATCTTAAGAATGCTAAAGATTTAGTCAGAAACAAGTTGGTGCACATTTAGAAGAGGACATCAAAACTTTTGGGCTCAAAAAAACAAGTTGAGGAAAACAAAGCAAATACAAATCCAGTCATCAATACAGATAAAAAAGAAGTCAATCCAGCAAATGAACAAACAATAAAAACTCCTTATCGACACCCTAACTATAAAAGTCATTTTGACCAATGATAGGGTCAAAATGTACATAAATAGAGAGGTGACGATTTCAAATGTGAAGGAACAGAAAATCTACAACCTAAACAGAAAACAAGAAGTTTTATCCAGCAAGGAGACCAATAGGAAGCTCGGATGAAAGTAAATCTTGGATGGATCACTCCGGAGGAAATGCGACAATTCAGTTCAGGGATTCGGAAATTATATCACCATGTCTCATCAAGTGTCGAAATTACAAGTTCAGAGAGACATGGCAAGACGTTATTCATAACTGAGAAGTCCTTCACTAAACAAGCTTTGAGGACAAAGCTTCCCTTAAGGGGAAGGCAATGTAACGAACATAAAATATATAAATATTAAAAATAATATTAATAGATAATTAATAATTAATAATTAATAATTATCAAAGAGTCATGACTGTAGGTTGGAAAGTCACGAATGGATGTATATAAGTCCGACCATTGTAAATGTATCATATCTATTCTATCATCAATTTATATATTATTATGGCTTATTTAATATTCCAAGTCTTTTGGTATTATTATTTGTGTAAGTGAATAATTATTCACTTCAACGTGCCCTTCTAGAAATATAACCAAGAGTGGATCGAATTCCATAGTCAACACTACACATTTGTATGTAAAAACTTATCATTGCCAATAATGCAACCCACGCTATTGATGACATGTTTTAAATGTTTCATATCATTGCCATAATAGAAATATTGCAATCGACTATATAATAAAAGTACTTATCATTGCTCATAATGAAGTTTATGCTTTCAACCATAGTCTATCATATCTATGTTTTCTCATCATACAAACCTTGCTATCGATTTCATTAAACTATACTTTGGAACTAGCATATATAAGAGCAAACATTAAATAATGTTATGGCCATAGTTTTGACTACACCATAGTAGTTACTAGGTAGTAAAACTACCATAGGATACAAGTAGTTTTGTGTGTTGTAATATTATATAATAATTGTATTATTACAATAACTTTTGTATCATGGTTATAACCTGAAGTTTAAGATTACAGCTTGTAAACTAGTTGTGTAAGATGATAATCATCATTGCAGCAAATCAAATAAATTGGTAATGTTACATGACTAGTAAAGGATAGTTAGAGTATTAAAATAATAACATTATGATTTATTTCAAAACTGAAGATCTCTAAACTTCTCAACCGAAATACTTGATGCTAATAAAGGAAGGAGTCTTCCAGAAGACTGATGCTTAACCTGTGGAAAGAGTTCCTCTTAAGTAACTAATATTTCATTGTAAACTTTACATTGAAAAACATAGGATCTTGTCCATACATAAAGAGTAGTGCACTTGAAGTCTTTAAACATGTCAATAGCAGTAAGATTATGATACAATAGAAGAAATTTTATGGCAAGATCATGAGCTCTATGCTCACTGTAAGAACCTTGGAAGAACTCGTTCTTGTAAATAGCAATAATTATGTTCAGGTTAAAAGTCATAATGGCTTAAATGTAAAAACTGTCATAGATCCAAAACAAATAAGGAATTTACTTTACCTCACCGGAGTCTTACATCATATTTATCAATTTATTTACTAGCATCTTATCATGCTAAAGATTTACTTCTCCTACTTGAACATTCGCTTACCTGTTCATGAACCTATAAGAACCAACAATCCATCTGAGTTAGTGGAATGCTAAGTAAACCATAAATTTCGAAGATAGTTTCTCACCTATTTGACAAAATTAAAACATCAGTACAGCTAGCAGCAATGAAATGCAAGTCCTCTTTCTATGACTTATAAAAATTAAAGTTGTATTAAGTGTTTCTGTATTTAAAACAAATCCTAAAAAAATTTGTTAAACTGTTTCATTTTCCGCTAACCGCTAGCAGTTACTAAACTGCAATCTAAGACATTTTATGTCACTTTAAAAATTTTAAATTTTTATGAAATTTTGGGGTTATGACAGTGAACCCCTACCGACGGGTTTGTGTCAACATACAACAAGAAGGTAAACAACATGGTAGACAACAGAATTCCTAATATTGCATTAGACTCTTGTTAAAACTAAATATGGATTAAGAAAATGTGGAATAAAGATTCTTAATCGTAACTAAATCGTTGGGGAGTCGAGGAAGAGGCAACACTACATAGTAATCATGTTAAAAATATTATTACATATGAATTAAGGAGAAGTTTTGGCAAATTAAAGAATTGAAGGATTAGAGAAAATCATAATACCATAAGGAGGTGATCAACCCTAACCTAGAAGATGAAAAATATCTCTCTGTTTTAACTAACATACATAAGAGAATTAACATTGCTAAAATTAAGAACAAACTTTGATAAGCTCTATAGGGAAATGAGGTGCTATAAAATTGCTAAGACTTCATGGGGTGAAACAATTTGTCATCATCGTGACACTAAGAGGGTTGAATATGAAAATCCGTTTTTCTTAGAATGTGTTGCATACAACCATACAAAATAACCTTATCGTATAAAAGGAGCATACAAAATAAATAGTTTTATCAAAGACTAAATCATATTTATTAATTATTCTTGGAGATGTAGACTAGTTAACAATATGGTGCATTTTAAAAGCACTTTTTATAAGGTCATATGCTCAAATATCAATCACTTTTTATAAGGTCATATGCTCAAATATCAATCGAGATCGAGGTAATTAGTGTTGATACACTTAAGAGTATAGTGGTAAAGGACTGGAATTTATGTAAATACAAGATCAACTTTGATTGTGGATTCCCTTAATTATATATATATAAACTTAATATTAAATTATAATATTAAAATTTATATATATATATATATATATATAATATAGAAATGATAAATATTATAGATATGCATGAGCTATGGATAGGGATATTTGGCATTGACGTTATTAAGGAAGCAACCAATTCGTGATATATTAAAGTATAAGATAATTTTGTTTTAATAATTGTAATCAACGATTACCATTTCCACATGAAAGCTATTATATTACATTATTTTGATCACGTCCACAAGAGTCCTATTCCATATGGATACTATTTGGATAAGTTCAAATAAATTTATCGCGAGCATTGCTAAGTATATATTAAAATATGTTCGCATGGACAATAAATACAACTTTTGTTAAATACCTACTATCATTGCGTAATTATACAAACTCTTTCAATTCAAATGGAGAGATTTTTGGGTTTTTTCTCACTAATAAAATAAGAAAAATTATTCCAAAAAATCAAAGTATGACTCAACAAGACCATCATGCCACTTACAAGAATTGAACTTAGGTTGAGTGGATAACAATCATTTCTCCCAACCACCCAAGTTACATCAAATGGACATTGACAACATCTTGTTATACACCATCAACTATTTAATAAAGTTAAATTAGGCTTTTGTATTTTAAATTATTGTAATGAAATTTGTAATGTTAATAATTAATATCTACAATTTTTTTAAACTAAAATAATTCTTATAAGATTTCAAATATTATTTTTTTTCACTTATTTTTATGTTTCATGTTAGTTTTTATTAAATGTTCACCTGTCTAAGATTCCATTGCTATCTTTTTGTTGTTGTTGATGATGATGATGGTCTTTAACGCTCACTAAAACCAAATTTGGTCTACTAAACCTTAAGAGAAAAAATAAGATAGAGATTATTTGATTTGCCTTAAAATACTATTCATATGCTCGAAAATATTAAAGAGGAGTGTCCCTAGTTGGCTCAAGCACCACATCTTCTCTTTGAATATTATCTTTCTTTTGCATAGTGGTAGTTTCATCAATCCTCTAATAATTTAGCCAGGTCATGGCATCTTTAAGCCAACCTTGCTTGAGGCAAAGTTGGTATTGCCTGGCATCTTTAAGCCAACCCTGCTTGAGGTAAAGGTGGTATTACCTGGATTTCAGAGCAATTTTAGGAAGTCAACCATCCCCTATATTATCTATTTTATGCTTGTACATTAGATATCTAATCATAGCCATGATTTCAATGGGAGAGAGTTGTACTTCTAAGAGGAGAATAGGATAGGGCATGTTTCTCTTAATTTTTAGATTCTAAGTAATAAACCGCTTCTAGATTCACTCAATTATTCTCCATGATTCTTTGGAAATGATGCATCCCCAAGCTTCACATCCATATAAGATAATGAGAGTGATGAGCATTTTAAATAATAATTTATTTTTGTCCCACATCACAAGATTTGTCAATTTACAATTGTTTTCAAGATCGATGTAAGCCTCCATTTATCCTCTTCTCAATTCTATATTTCTAGTTGAGCTTGTGATGGAAGTCAATTCCTATATATTTATAAGAATTTGTACTTCCTCCAATATTATATTGTCATAAACAAAATTTTCATAAATACCCTTTTTGAATTTGATAATCATGAATTTTGTTTTGTCGTTGTTAACGGTCATGCCCACATTGGTGCATAAATCCTTGAGAATTTCTAATTGCTTCTCAATATCATAGGGGCTCATTTCCATAAGAATGATATCACCAACATAAAGAAAAAGCATGATGACTATTCATGTTAAGTTCGTGCCAACACAACCTACTTCTTCTAAACAATCTTTTATCTTATCGACGTAAATGCTGAAAATGGTAGGGGAGAGGGGACTCACTTTCTTAACTCTAATATTACAATTAATATCTACTGGCAATCCTTCATTGTTTTTAAATTTGGCAATGACATTCTCATATAACATTATAGTTGCAACCCTCAACTCGAAATGAACCTTTAGCTCTTCTAATCTATTCTATATGTTCTTTGTAGGCATTGTATCAAAAGATTTTTTAAAGTCCATGAAACAATATAAAAAAATTGGATTTATTATTATGACACTCCTGTGCGATGATCCTAAATGTAATGAGGTGGTCAGGGGTCGAGTGAAGCCTTGAGAATCTTTCTTGGCCTTTCACTCGTTTTCTTTCATTTTCTAGTCATATTATAATCTTATTTTCAAATATGATAGTATAAAGCTTGGCTAAAAAGAGGGATAATCATAATGGTTCGATAATTAGAAGGGTTATGTTTATCTCTACTTTTTGAAAATGGAACTATAAAGCTATGATTCCAAGGCTTAGGGAAGCCATGATTGACTTCTAGATCAAAGAGATTGTGAATATAGGGGATGAGGATGGGCACTCTGATTTTTATGACTTTTGCTTGGTATCCTTCAGTGTCTTTAGCTTTTCCATTAGCTAGGTGCTTAATCCCAAAGTCAATGTCTTCTAAATAAAAGACTTGTTCAGTTTTCCCAAGGGTTTGAAAGTTATCCATGATCTATGGGGAATATTTTTAAGATATGAGTTACAATCCTCCAAAGAGATCTTATTATTTTATTTAGTTTTACAAGTTAGAATTTTCCTCCAAAACATCTTAGGATCCATCTTAGATAAGTGAAAAAAGTTGTTCTTATCTTTTATTTATATAGTAACTCTTTTTTCTTTTAATTAGAACTATGTACTTATTTATTCAGTCGGATTTGATGGACTCGTCAATAGATTCCTTAATTTATCTATGCTCATGCTTACATTTGTTATAATACCAAGGGTTGGTTCAAGTGTGTTTTTCATTTTTGTAAGAAATTTCACAAGATAACTTATTATGAAAAAGGAGAGGGAGGTACTAAAACTATGATTGAGAACTTCTATATTGGCCTTGTTAGAAAGAGGGAACAAATTCTTCGTTAAATTGTTTAGAAATCCATATGTATTATTTCTATAAAAAATCAAGTGCTTTTGGTTTTGAGAATTTTCCTCTATGGGCTCATTATACATGGCAAGGCTGATGGTTATAATTAAAGGTCTATGGTCTGAATCAGGATGATGGTTGTTTAAATGTCGAAAATTACTATTTCATTGTGAAAAGGGATATCAGAAATGACTAATCAACTACACTACTTCCAAGACCATGAATGCAAGTCATCCTATTCGAATTTGGCCACTTCTTTAGGCTATTACAGATTATCATATCTAGAGCACTACAAAGCTTTACTAACTCTAACGTGAACATATTTTTTCCTATATCTTTAAATTTTATATTGTATCTTCTAGCCAAAACAAGGTCTTCGTCCAACAAAAAAGGATTAGGGTTGGAGTAGTTTCTTAAAAGAATAGCTTGGTTTCTTGATATTTGATCACTGAAGTCTCTCATTAACATAATATGCCTCAAACTAGTATGATTTTCTACATTTATTTTTTATAATTTTGTAAAAAATATATATTAAATTGAATATATATATATATTACTATTTTCTAATAAAAATAAATTGAATTGTTAAATTCATTTATTTAGTTTAAACAAAATTGATCTGAGATTAAAATTAGATTAAAACTAAAAATAAATAAAGAATCCCATAAATTAAGGCATATGAATGACATGTTATTCGTTATGTACCCTTGAACATTATTTTCTTTACGCTACACATTATCTCAAAGGTGTAATGAGGGTCATTAAACCCAACCACCTATTCTGGACACACTTGACTTCAATTTTTTATTCCTTCTTCTTGGATCTTTATCCTCGCAATGTATTATGATACAAGGATGAGACAAGTGTACAGTCTAGATTGATTTTAGGGCAGTCGTTCCAAATTTGAAATAAACAATTATAAAAATAAAAAAGAATGTGGAAAATAATTGGTAACTAATGCAAGGATAATTGGTACGGTGTGTGCAACCTAATGAAGGCCTCTTTTGACATATTAGATGCAATAGAAAACTAAAAAACAAACATCCATCAACTTACATGGATATTTTGAGACACATACACAATGAATCTTATGACGAGTAAAAAATATTAAATGACGTTTCCGAACATATAATTTGTTTCTATTGAAAATTTTCTTATCTAAATTTTAGTCTTTTTAACAGTAACATTTTAGTTTTTGGACAAATTATATGGTATATGTTTTAGTGGGTGCATCCCACAAGTGCCTAAATGATGGAATCAACTTACGGAAACTAGTAGACATATAGAGAACTACTAGTACTAGTGCACCGCTATTTTTCCAAATAAAAATTAATGATTTTTATATATTTTTAATTATCTAAGTGATCGAACCTCGAAAATAGTATGCCAAGTGTGGGTGCATCCTTTCAAGGCCTGAATACAATGATAATGAAATGGTTTTTTTATAGCATGTAGAGGTCGATGTCCTTTAGTGCATAATACATTTTTTTTTCCAAATGGTTGAGAAACTGAAGAGTTATGGACAAAACACTAACAGTGTTTGTTTTGAGTTAAGGAGTCATGACATAAGAAAAATAGAAGAAAATATTTAAAAAAAATACATATTGGAATATGCAGATAAAATGTTATATGGTTCTAAAATTTCATAAATAATGATTGTGCGCAACATACTGTAACAAGGGGTAAAAACAGTTATATTGAGAAACATGGTGAGATGTCTAATTAGCTATGGTTTACCATATTCCATACCATAGGTTTGGATAACCCAAAGCTAAGTCCAAACCATAAACATAGGAAGAGTGATGACACTCTAACAAGTGACAAGGCTCAGTCTTAGTGCTAAGAAACATAAGCATGTTTCTTTTAGATTCAAATTTTCATTTCCCTCTTAAGTGGATGCCATGAAAACCAAAAGGAATACGTGTTTTATCTCTACAAAATGTGTGCATGTTTTAGATCAACAAAATGTGTACACATTTTGTAAGGCTAAAATGCACACTCATTTTGGTAAAACTCAAATTTACCTTAGGGGTAAGGGGGAAAGGGGGGTTTGGAGAGAGAAATAGATATAAATTGAGGTTTGGGGATAGGGTTTTAGGGAGAATTAGGTTAGTCAGTGGGAATAAGTTGTATGGGGTTGGGGTAGAGAGAGACATGAGGGGTGGTAAGTGGTAGGGGGGTGGAGATTAGGAGAGACAGAGAATGAGAGGCAGAGGTAGAGAGAGACATGGGGGATGGTAATTGGTACGGGGATGGTGATTAAGAGAGATAGAGAATGAGAAGGGTAGGGGTAGGAACAGTAGGAGAGATATAGAGAGAGAGGGGTATAGTTAAGGGGAAGTAGGAGAGAGAAAGAGAGGGGAGGAGGATGTGGTTCTGGGTGGGGAGGGAGAGGGTGAGTTAGGGGTAATGAGAGAGAGAGAGAGAGAGAGAGAGAGAGAGAGAGAGAGAGAGAGAGAGACTTGGGGGAGAGATAGAGGGGTGTGGGTAAGGTGTAAGTGGAAGAGTAAGGGAGAGAAAGAGTGAGATAAGGGGTTAGTAAGGGTTAGGGGAAAGAGGGGGCAGAGAGATAGAGATAAGGAAGGGGGTTAATGGTATGGGGAGGAGTAGGGGGGTGATAGAATGAGAGAGGTGGTTAGTAAGGGTTATGTATATGTGTGTGAGAGAGAGAAAAGCAGGGTTATATGTACAAGAAAGAGAGAGAGAGAGAGGGAGAGAGAGAGAGAGAGAATGTGGGGAAGGGTGTTAATGGCTTTGGGGTGAGAGAGCTGGGTGGGGCCTACGAGTAGGTGGAGTGTTACACCGAAATATCATCCCCATCATGTTATGAGATAGTTTGTATCAAAATGTGCTACAGAAAGTTTGTGATGCTTGAGAAGTTCCTACGTTTAGAACTTTGCCTCGATACTACACCTTGTTCTTTCAAAGTATTAGGCCTATTATTTCCCTCTAGCCATCATACTTTGGGGGCATCTCTGTTACATCGAAATATCATCACCATAATGTTATGAGATAGGTATTCCCTTGTCTGCTTCAATCCCTCAAAGTTTTCCCTAGAGAAATGATAGGCAAAAATATCCCCTTACAATTTTTCCTTGTTTTGAGCTGGTAATGCTCCTCTTCCATTGACAAAAAACGTTACCCAAGTGGTGCTAGGGCAGCACCACTCCTGATACATGAGCAAAGAGATGTGCCACCGCTTCTAGTGCTACTGCAAGAATCATCACCCCCACTGCCTGCTTTCTTCATTGGAAGAGCGATGCCTGAGTTTTCAAGGCAAAAAGAGAGGCTTCGAGAGGCTTCTCTAAGCTAACCTCCATGGAGCCTCATCCTTATGGCTTAGGACCAGCTGGAGCTCGAGATCCTCCCTTTTAGGATCTTATATCCACCTCACCCATGATATCCTTGACCATACCTATATTCCCATGCCTTTAAATACTGGCTCACCCCCCATGGGAAAAAGGAGGAAGAATTGTGTTGCATACCCAAACTCTGTCAAAATCATTCTTGAGTCTTTGGAGACAAGGTGAAGTTAGAGGAAAGGAGCCAAGGCATGAAATTTGTAGTCTCTCCAATCATTTCTAATAAAAAATGTATTTTCTTTCCCATATTTACTGTTTCATGTGTTTATATTGCTTGATTCCTTGGTCATAAGCATAGATCTAGTTGATTATATTGTATGCTATCATGTTTCTCTTGTTGTTTTCCATCTTTTATAGGTTCTTCTGCAGGGATAGAGAAGACAACCTTTGAGAGAAGTATCATGGCATTTCATTCAATTGATTAACCAGATCTAGGGGAAGTTTAACATTTGGTGTTTGTGTTTTGTTCTAGACCTGAACCATTCAGATCTAGGGAACCAGCTCTTGTCCGTGGGAGGAGTGGATTTTCGGCTAACATGGAGGAATAAAGGGGTGAGTGATTAATTGAGAGAGATCTCGGGGGAAAAGGTGTGGGTGATTAGGTGTAGGGAAAGGAAGGGGGTTGGGGGAGATAAAGAGATAGAGATCCTGGTGTGGGGAGGTGTAAAGGGTGGTCGAGGTAGAAAAAAACATAGATATATGAGTGGGGGTATGGGTATGGATTTAGAGATGATTAGGGAAGTTAGAGAGAAATGAGGGTATAGGGTGGGGGAAGAGAGAGAGAGAGAGAGAGAGAGAGAGAGAGAATAGGAGGCAAGGTGCAGTAAGTGGTATGT
>LPNX010136324.1:275202-289135 GCA_001517045.1 Pseudotsuga menziesii | reverse complement strand
TGGAGGATTAGGGTGATTAAGGAGAAAAGGGGTTATAGACAAGGAGTGCAGGTTTTGGGGTTAGAGAGAGAGAGAGAGAGAATGGGGGGTGGAAAAGGGTTAGAGGTAGAGACATAGGGGGTATTAGGATATTGGAGGTCAGTGGAGTGAAGGAGAAGGAGAGTGAGAGAAGGGGTTAGTAAGGGCTATGGAGAGGAGGAAAGTGGAGAGAGAGAGAGAGAGAGAGATAGAAAGAGAGAGAGAGTGGTGGGGACGTTAGGGGTCAAGGGGGAGATACATGGATAGGTGGAGGGTGTGGGTGATTATGGGTAGGGGGTGTTATGGAGTTTTATGGGTATTAGGGTGTTACAGAGGGAGTGTTAGGGTGTTGGAGAGGGGGTGTTAGTGGGATTGGGGGTGTTACAAGGTTAGGGGTGTATTAGGGAGTTGGAGAGGGAGTGTGGGTGATCAGGGGTATTAAGGAGTTTAAGAGAGGGTGTTAGGAGGTTAAGGGGGTGTGTTAGAGAGTTGGATATGGGGTGTTAGGGGAATTATTTATAGAATAAAACATGGTTTACAAAACATGTACATTTTTTTCTTCTTTAAAACGTGTACGAAT
Organism: Pseudotsuga menziesii; assembly: GCA_001517045.1. Lineage (NCBI taxonomy): Eukaryota > Viridiplantae > Streptophyta > Pinopsida > Pinales > Pinaceae > Pseudotsuga > Pseudotsuga menziesii. The sequence continues at coordinate 288,537 of LPNX010136324.1, read as the reverse complement.
CTTTGTTCTCTAAAATGCGTACGTGTTTTGTTCTCCTAGCCTTCATGGAATCCCACTTGGATTCCTTGGGATTTCTCATTGGCATGTTTAATAAATGTGCACGCGTTGTTGAATTCTACAACAAGAACATGTTTTGCAAAACATGTATAACATCTAAAAGGTCTCTCATCTTTGTGCAAGGACATGATAGTTGATGTATGGATAATGAGCAATTTGTGGCAGACAACTCGTTTATCTAAAAGAAGGCAAGTGATAAAAGTAATGTATACTTATTTGTAGAACTTAATTTTTTTCCAATCGATGTTCACCAACTAGAAGTTATGTGGTGTGCTAGTTATATTTCTAAAATATTTTTTAAACAAAAATTCAATATCTAAGATATATAAATACATGTGTATAAATACTTCCACATTCTTTTGATTTCTATTAGTAGATCATTTTTCACTCCAAATAGTTTATAATTAAAAAAGAATGGTATTTGCAAATATTCTAATCATCCCATTAGCGCATGTTTTTTTTTCAAACATAAAAAACACGTAACTTGATATTCTAAGATGACTCAAAGCTACAATATCATGTCTTCCTTAAGCCAACAATGTCCAAAATAAGACTATACTAGTCCCATACAAAAATATAAATCTTATGTGATTGATTTACATCATTGTAAAAAACCTGTTAATGTCAAAAAGTAAAATTAAGTTGTTAACTATACAACCCTATTCACAACAAATGTAAATATGTGAAGGACTAATATAATTGAATAGTCTTGTTGTTGACTCTGATAAAATCATAAAATCCATCCACACACAAGAATCCTTATGTTAGTTACAATGCTTCCTTTGATAAGTTGTGAGCAAATGTATTTAATTTCCTGTATATATGTTGAAATGAGAAACTAGTGAGGAATTTGAGAAGTGATTTGGTGTTTATGCACCACTACACTAACCTTGGGACATGTATGTCACGAATTCCATTTATCCAATATACGGTGACATGAGAATCCTCGAAAAGTTGAAGATGTTGAATATTGGATCTGATAGCATACTTCAATAACCTCCATAGTGCTAGAAGTTCAACTCTTTGGTTTGTTATAGATCCACATCCGAGCTTTAAAGGGAAGAAAATGACAATCTAAGTAATACATTACCATACCTCCTTCGCAAATTCCATCTTTAGAAGCCATGTCAAAACATCCCAACACTTAGTTTTGTCAATGAATGGCTCCTTCAAAAGACGTAGCAATTATATTTTACAAGGTCCCAAAAACTTCAATTAATTACTAATAATCTTGATAGCAATGGAATCCAGAAATATATTTTCAAAAAGATTTGAATTTATAAAGATAATATATTTTATTTTTATCAAAATAGTACTCTTTTTTTATGTCCCCGACAAGGGGATATATATGAATCGCACAGGAGGATTATTTGGAGCAATTTGTAGTGCTTAAAAAAAACATAGAATTTAAACTAAGGTTCTGTATTTTTTTTATTTTTTTTATTTCTTAAATGTCTATTTTTTTAACTTATTATTGGTCTAGTGAGATGATGTTGCCTTGGATTTGTGTACCCCACAACCCGACGGTGTGTTGATATCAGCAATGTTGCTATAATGCTCTCAGATTTGGCATGATGGTAGCTATGCAGGTTCATTTAATGCTTTCAGATTTCGCATGATGGTAGCTCTACAGGTTCATTTATTCCCATCCTATCTTGATAGCACCTGGTAGCTTAGTGTCATGTTCAAGGGGCATTTAATGGTACAAATTATCATTCGGTGGCATTGCTGGTTAAGGTTTGTCACTCGGTTTCTCTCGTTCTGCTTTCAGATTTCACATGATGGTAGCTCTGCAGGTTCATTTAATGCTTTCAGATTTCGCATGATGGTAGCTCTGCAGGTTCATTTATTCCCGTCCTAGCTTGATAGCACCTATTAGCTTAGTGTCATGTTCAAGGGGCATTTAATGGTACAAATTATCATTCGGCATTGCTGTTCAAGTTTTGTCACTCGGTTGCTCTCGTTCTGTCTACAATTTCCCCAAATGGTCCGTTAAGTTTTTTTCATACATTCCTGAACTAGTTTTTCTTTGATAATGAAGGCAGCTTTTTGCTTCCGGTTTTCAAGGTTCCTCCTGTGTCTTGTGCATGAACCTCCCAGAATCGAATTATTGGAGTTTGAAGCCCGAATGTTCATTGGAAAACTGTTGTTGTTTGTTGGGATTGGTTTTGAGGCTATTGAGAGGAGCTTTGTAGCAATGGTGGAACATCGGAGCTTGTCTTGAGTTGTGCATGCATACTTGTTTTCAGTAATCACTAAGACATCGAACATGGCCATAACATTCTCTGTATAAACTAACTAAAGCCCGTTGCATGCATCAATTCTTTCAAATTTTAAGTGTAGGCAAGCCTTGCGATAGAAGAACATAGTATTCCCTCTATGGTTTGCCTTGGGTTTTTAGTGGCAAGACCTAGCAAATAGGCGTTGTAAACATTATTAATTGTGTTAGTCTCTGTATCTTAATATATACACAAAAAAAACTATACATTTCAGAATTCTGAAAAAACCATACAACAAATCCTTCATTATTGTATATTCCTTTCATTCGGCCGGGGTCCCGTCTTGCAACGGCTTCATCTAAAGAGGATTTCCTGAATTCCCAATAAATTTTTACAGGGTTTTGGTGTTCTTGAGTGTAATATCTCTGGCATTTGTGAGCGCAGATTCTATAATTCAGAATAATTGTAAGTGTTTCTGCGTGTCTTTTGTGTTTTCATGTGAAGATATTTCTCTAATGTCTGTCACATTTGGAAGCTTTGTTCCTTTGAAGAATTTAAATATTTTGCTTTTGTTTCTATTGTTTAGGTGTGCCTCTAGATTTGTTAGGGATTCTGTGCCTTTTCTTTCTGCACCTTTGTCTATGATGGTTGAGATGCCAGTTTTATTGATTTGGTTGGAAATGTGATACATTTTGAGTAATATATGAACTCTATTGGGGTTGGTTTACTAGCTTCTGTGGTCGTAAATCTAGGGATTTTTTCTTTGTTACGACTTACATACTTTTATCTATGCCTCTATTTACGTATTGTTAAGAACTATTTTAAATTGAATAAGTCTTCATTTTAGAGAGCGAAATTCCAATTTCTACTAGGGTCTATAATGCTCTTAAGATGAAATCGGGTACAAATTTTCGCTATATGAAAGGCCTTAGACGGTTTCCTTTATTTTCTTTACCCTTTTATGAGGTGCCTGATTACCACTAGCTGTGTTATCAGTGTTTAAATGTGTTGATCTCTGTGGGTGCAAATAATTATACAATATCCTTATTTCTGTTTATACAGTTCTAGATTTCTTAAGCTAGTGATTTCTTGATCCAGATCTAGACAAAACGATGGCTTTCATGTCAGATTTTTTCTTTTCTTTTCAAAGTCAATCCATTTTGCTAATATTTTTCACTTATTTATGTATTGTGCATTGGAGAAAAACATATAGTATTTTTTAGATGGTTAGATTGCTTTATTTGATAATTAGAATTGGGGTATATTCTTGAGGAAGATACAAATGGTTCATATCGAACTTCCATAAATTCTAATCCATTTAGCAGGCCCGTCCTATGGAAAAACCACTAATATTACAATAAAAAAAAACCACGAATATTGCAATAACAAAATCTTGTCTTTCAAAACAAGATGTATATTTTGGCCAAACAAGATATTTGAACATATTTTTGCATTTAGGGAATTGAAAATGGTTTCAATGTGTTAAATTATTCCTTTATACTTCTTTTAAAACATTTTTCTTATTTAAAACATCCATTCAAGATATATTAAAATTGGATACAAGGATGAAGCACCTTCGTTGTTGTTTAATGTATGTTCGCGGTGTGCTCATGCTGCAACCATTCTTTTGTGTCTTTTTCGTGCTCCTACTATTTCTTTCAAAGATATTTGGGGCTATTCATTTCACGAAACAAAAACTTTCATTTGTTGTTTTTTATGTTAAAAACTTAGAAATCTATCTATGTTTTGAGAAGTGTTCCATTTGTAAACAATCTCTGCAATGGGGTTGTATTGCAGGTTTGGTACCTAGAGTATACTCAGGAATGACATATGGCATGCAGAGGCACGTGGTGTTCATGAACTCGAGAATGGCATATATGCAATGCAAGAGGCACGTGGTGTTCATGACTGGGTGAGAAAATCATGATCTCTAATCAATAGATATTATTGATTATGATATGAATTTGCTTGAAATGACTGTTTTTGGTTGTTTTAATCTATGAAGAAAAATGCACTGTTAGGAGGAGCACTTGCTAGTGCAGCATTGTCTCTCACCGACTCCAACCCTCGGCATGATTATGTTCTTCAAGCAGCAATAATTGGGGGAGCCATTGCCACAGCTCTTAACTTTCTGGGAAACCTATCTCATTGAGAATTTTTTCTTGTTTTGATTATTCTAGATCCCTTTTCTAAGCATAAATATTGTATAAGCTTTGAATAATTAAACTTTGACTGGAATCTAAATGTTTAGAAATGCAAATTTTCATAGTTGCAAATCTTTTTGACCTAGAAGGAGGCTTTTAGTGAGGAATGTAGTGAGATATTGTACTGCAAAGTGTGACCAGATTTGACCCTATTTTGTGACAAAATGGTGTTGTATTTTGATGTGATTTTGATGGCCCTTTATTTCAACACATATTTTATTCTACAAGAGTTGTGCTTTTTTAATGGAGAAGTGAGATGTGGTTTTGTACCAGTCTTAATTGCAATCACCTTCCCTTGAATGCAGTGCTATAACGGTGGATGATCATCTACATTAGTTGGGATCATGTCTCAGAGAAAGGAGAGTAAATATTTAATTAAAATGTACCAGTAAAATATTTAACTCTCAATTCCTCACAGTAATATTGAAAAAATCATAAATATAGAGGGCTCTTACTATTGACAGTCTTGTTCCTCTACTAAAGAATGCTCCATTAGCCCTGCAATTCCATCTTCTTTCCTGGTCTTTCCTCCACCATTCCATGGAGCTCGCCCGACCTCCATTCTTTTTTTTGTTTCCTTCGTACCGGTCTCTCCCATAATTTTCGAACAAAACTCCCATAGTTTGAAACCATCCTTCCTCTCCCACGACATCTGTAAAAATGATCTCCCTTCTCTCTGGCTTGTGCTCTACATAACGTGAAGCATTTTCTTACTAGTTGTAACCAACCAAATAAACAAAGAAATCCTTATAAATTTTTACTAATGATTATTTTATTGCTTGCTCATATATATAGATATATATATATACAAAACAAATGATACTGTATTAAGATCTCTCTGGCTTGTGTTCTCCAGAACGTAAAGCATTTTCTTACTAGTTGGTGGATAAACAAATAAATTCTTATATATCCACATTCAAACTAGGAAATCTCTACGATGCAAAAATCAATGGTAAGTTATTACAATTTAGTTCCACAGGTCTACAAAATTTATCTATTTACGGCGAAACACCAGCTAAGATTGTATTCAATTTCTTTTTCATAGTAAAAACAACAAAAACACACTCAAGCTAGGAAATTTGTGCGATGCAAAAAAAATAATGATAAGTTATTCAACAGGTTTACAAAATTTACAAATTTACGGTGAAACAAATTGTATTCAATTTCTTCTTCATACTAAAAGCACCTGCGCTGAGCACGGTTTCGAATCCCTACCATTCCAAACAACAACGAATATTGTATTCAATTTCTTCTTCATAAAAGCAGCTGCCCTTAGCACGGTTTTGAATCCCTGCCACTCCAAACAACAACGAAGATGGTATTCAATTTCTTCTTCATACCAAACGCAGCTGCGCTGAGCGCCGTTTATAATCCCTGCCACTCCATTGGAAAAAACCGCCTAGTAATCTCGTTGTCCTTTCCATCAACATATGCATCACTATAAGTGACATTCTATATTGAAAGTGTGTATTGTCATGTGTGTATTCTGAGAGGTGTCAGTCTAAATGAAAAAGGTAAATCCAATGAGCCCAAAAAATCCAATCCACTACTTTAATCACTAATTTCGGTGTGTTTTCAAGGAGGTTTATATATTCTATCAACTCACAATATGTTCGCAGTATATTGAATGTATAAAAATATCACACTATTTTAATGTCAATATATTTCCTTAAGGAAAGTATCATGATATATTCAATATATTCGTGACATATGTAATTATGGCAATATAGCTTCTGAGAATATTCAACTAACTTCCTCACTCTGGTTCATTGGATATTTAGTAATGAGAAATTATGTGTCTTTTGGACATAAAACAAAGGCTCATAAGATTGGAGTTTAATTTTTATTATAACCAATGTTATGTTATGGTTTAGGGTCTATACTATTATTTTCTAAAGAAACTACCATTTTCTATTTGAACAATATTCATTTTCCTAGAATGTGCTATAAATCAAAATATGTGTTACTAGATGTTTCTATCATATAGATATGATAATGAAATACTTATCTTAAGAAATAGAATTGTGTCGAAGTGTTAGTAGATGTTTCTATCATATAGATATGATAAAGGAAAAACAATGTGTGAAGTTTTGTTTTGGAGATAAAACAAAGGCTTACAAGGTGGAAGTTTATTTTTCATTTCCTATTAATCTTATACTTAATATTAAGAAATAGTATATGTCACATACTTAATCTTAAGAAATAGTATATGTCACAGAGCTAGTCAAAAGATTATTTGTGTTTCTCCCAGTATTCCAATTACTCTTAATCAACATGATTATGTTTATTCTAATTACCCTTAATCATGTTTATGCTTGCTCTTATCAGTGAAGAAAATATACAATATAGGTTGGATCATTGTTATCAATATGTTCATCTCGGTCTCATACAATTTGGCTTTAATAATCCAAGCTATTGATCCAACTCCTTCTATGAGATGTAATGATTTATCTGAGTTGAGTGGTAAATTCAAAAAGAATTGAATGAGAAATCCTCATCAATTTAGTCCTAAATAATTGATAATTTTATTTAATAGAAATATATTTTTATAATATTATTTTTAAATCTAAAAATTTATATTATTATCTTTAATATAAATAAAAAATAATTACTTTACATGATAAATAATAAGTATGCTCTTGGTTCAAACAAATACATTACATGACAATTTATATCTTATATGACTTTTTTTTTACTATTTATAATACATTATTTGTTTTTTACTATGTATAGGTAAGATAGTTAATGATGATACATATTAAATTGAATGATATTTAAATAAAAGAATTATGAGTTTATAAAACATGTAATGAAGAACTTGTCAAAGACAATAATTCTCAATTTAACAATACCAACTCATAATATCTTCATGCAACTGCAAATTTTCTTTTCTTAAAAAACAATTGCTATTGTCGTGGACATTGCCACCTAGTGGCTCTTGTTTTTATATGAAACAACACAAATATCGCATTCAATATTGCCCATGAATCATAATCAAATTTAATATATATTAATAAAGTTATGGTATTTTGTAGGCTAGTGTGAAAATTTATTAATTCTCTTTTATTCTACTTTACATTAAATTCACATTCAATGTTGCCAATGGAATCATAATAAAATGTAATGTATATTAATAAAAAAATGTTTATTTAAAATATAGTAAAGTCAAAAGAGATGAGCATGATACACAACCTTAATGGTACATGACCTTGATGAGAATTGTAAAATATTTTCTTATTTAAAATTATATGATAAATTTAAGAAATTTATTATAATTTTTTTAATATTTCGAGAAAGAGTGGGGCAAAAAAGAGGTGAGCATGATATGCAACTAACCTTGATGTGAATGGTAAATATCTTAAAAAACATTAAGAGATCATATGCTATTTTTATATATGTTATTTTTATAATTGATATAAGATGTAAAAGGTATGATTTATTATTGTAATTTTAATTATTTATAATTTTTTAATTTTAAATGAAGTTATGATTTAAAAAAAATTAGATTGTAATGTAATAAGAAGTATAACTTATTTGTATACACACTTTTATAATCTATTTTATTGATCCATGTTTTTAAATATATATCTTAAATAAAATTAACAAATATTTCTAAATTTCTAAAAACATTAATTTTGTATTTTTTTTATTTATGCTATATTATTATATAAACATTTTCTTTAATTTTTATTAATCATTAATAATCACACATACAATTTTGAAAGTTTAATTAATTTTTATAAACCATTATATATATAAACTTTTAAAAAGTTTCATTAATTTTCATAAACCATTATATATATAAACTTTTGTAAAGTATTTCTACTATTACTTTCAATATTAAATCAATCGAAATGATAATGTCTTTTATTATCTACTTGTTATTCTCAAAACATCAATACTATGGAAAGTTGCTCATAACCTTGGTTGCTTATCATAATTTCTTCAACTATTATGTTGTTTTATCTCTTTGTTATTTATACTATCACATCCATATAGTTTGTGGTTGAATCAGGTTCATAGTGATAAACTATCAACTATCACTTATTTTTATATTTTTTCTTTTATCTCACATTAGTCTAGTTATTTACCATGAAGTGTTGGTTATCCATTCATCAGCTAGATATCTGCTATTTTTTATATTCCTTTTTATAATAATTGTTTATTTCTGATTTTAAATGAATGCCATAAAGTCAATCTCAAGAGTACATTTGTCTCATCTTCATATATATAGATAAAAACATAAGCCTTAATTTATCTCAAATCTCAAATAAAAACATCTATGAACTTAATTATATTATTTCAATTAAATCAGTTATGCTGACATGGATGGAACCTAACGAGTAAGGAGTGATAACCATGATGAGAACATGTACAATTTACATCATTCATAAATAGAATATATCAGAATACGAAAGTCGTAGCAAAAAATGTAAGACTAGCGCTGAATTTATTTCTCACACGTAATCAAATTTCTCTGATTGTACATTGCAGGAAGTCATATTGAGGTAGGTAACGATGATGAAATCATATGCGTAAAAAAGCGAAGAGTAGCCGCTCTTGTTTATAAAAAGCGCTTGAGGTAGGTTTCAACAGTCGTGTATTTGACATCTGGGTAGAGCTCAGTAGCTTCTCTTCCATCGTCTCCAATCTCAAAATTGTACATGCAACCCTCGTAGAATATGTGATAAAAATGTGTCATACCAATTTGCTCTGCTAAATCTTGGCCTGCATCAATTTATGAATATTGAATATGTTAATACTAGCATGCATCAATTTTGAATATCGAATATGTTAATACTGGCATAGTCACAAGTTAAGAGTGTTCTTTGAATATTCATTGGTATAGTTACACCTAGTTATTTAAAAAAAAAAATGTATGTTAAACAAATACTTAGTATTAAACTAATTAAGAGATATTTATTATAAATTTATAAATAATTAAATAATAAATTCTTAAATAAACTTTATTTAATTATAACAACTACTGTGACTATAAAATAAATTTTCACTATATATTTATTATATTTAGCTTAGTCATCTTAATCAACTCAAAAAAATATAGAATATAAAATAATATCTAAACAACTATAGATATAATTATTACATGCATGAGTACTATACATTAATGAGTAATTGCTACAAATTGCAATTTGTTAGCAGTTATACCCGTCTGAAAGAAACACATATCTCCTATGCAGAAAAATTCTATAAGACATTAATTTTGTAGGTATAATTATTGAATAGAAGTTGACCTGAGGAAATTAATAGATTAAGCTTACCATTCATAAGATTCAAGAAATCGTGACTGGAGAGGTATATCTTTTCCAAGGCTTTCCCATTATATTTTTCCCAAATCTGTACCACTTCCTTCTGAGACAGAATGTTTGCAGAAGGACGAAGGTAGAGGGTCTTGTTCAGAGTGCGTGGGTCGTCCACGGCCTTTATTGTATACGTTGCAACATCATCTTCGTCCACCCAAATTACTGCAAAATAACATCAAATTAGTGCAGGATCACACAAATTCTATCACCATTTTATAAATATTGTGATTTCATAAATTCTATTTTGTAGATTTTCTCAGTTCATCAAACTGATGTTAGTTTTTAGTTTTAAGTTAAAATTTTAGTGCACACTTTACTCATTATTAGCTATATCTCGTTGTTGATTAAAAACTATTACCTAATGATGGTGATAGGAAATTTTTAACATTTTAACACAATTTACTCCAAAATGACTACCACGATACTATCATAAATACTCATTTGCCTGCATTGGCAACTTTGAAAGTTCAATAGCACTGCCTTACCAGGTCATTGAAGGCAAGAAATTAGTAACTGTACGGTATGAAAGTATATATATACAGTTGGATCTTTAGATAGAGATTGAACTTATGGATAGAACGGATACAAATTATAAAGTCTGTAAGTGTTTTTGGATATATTATTTTTATATTTCTAGGTGTTTATATTTTAGAATTTGGGGCGGAGTAGTAAATATGTTTTTTCTATATTGCTGGAGGATAAGGCAAGGTCTACTTTGGTTTATGAAAAGCTTTCCAAATTAGAAATAAACTAGCACACCCACATAGTTTGTGGCTGGATCAAGTCTATAGGGATCAAATGGTTGAGAGATAGTTTGATTTTTTTATTCCTCATATTCTTCTAGTTAAACTGGTTCAACTTTGAGTTGTCCATGCCTCACATTCTTCTAGTTATCTACCATGAACTGTTAGTTATCCATTCATCAGCTATGAGTTATCTATGCATCTTTACAGTACACTTGTCCCATCCTTGTCGGTAGATGAAAAATCTCAAATAAAAACGTCTATCAACTTAACAATTACAATGAAAAAATAAACACCAATAATAACACATAATCTGCATTTAACAAAACTGATCACTCAACACAAATTAAATAAAATAATTATGGTAATGTCCATACTGTGCGCTTTTTATACTCTCTTAAATAAACAAAAGAATAAACACCTACACAAACTGAACTTATGACCACCAACCAAAACTTAAATGATTAGGTTAATATCCATCCTATTATTCTCAGTTTATTGCTGGCCCTTAATAGAAATATATACATATACATGAATAGTGATAACATCGTATACACGTCACGACAATATTTACTCTCTGTCTAGCCTTTATTGTTTGACGTTTAAGAATAAATGTAAATATAAATGTGGAGATACCAACCTTTCGTATTCCCATCTCCATAGATGGTAACTTTATCTGTAGGGGGCGTTACACGACCAAGCTGTGCCAGTCCCCCTACGAAATAGCCTGCAAAGCAGTTTGCAGAGACGTAGGTATAGGGGATCCCGGCTACCTCGGTGGCGCGTCTAACCACCCTTTTATCAAAAAATGTAACATTCCCTGGTTCGATTGCATGTTCCATTCTGTCAGGATCTATTCCGAATTCCGATGGGAGAAATCTCTGCATATATAAACAAACAAAAGTTATAATTATGATTGCATGGTTAGAAAATATATATATTAAAGCGAAAGCACCAAGCCAGCTGCTTGCCTTGATGTTGCCAGCTTCTTTGATGGCTTTCACCAGCTTCAGCTGTTGAAGAATTGCATGACTGCGAATATGGTTTCCAGCCATGGCGCAGATCACAACGTCAACTTTCTTCACAGCAGACACAAGGCTCTCATAGTTATCAAACGAACCCTGCCATGCAAATATCCCATGTTACTGAATCAATTCAATATAGTACAGGACATGAATGGAAAAACTGTTGTATTTTTAAACCCAACGTTACCTTACCTGTAAAAGCTGAGCCCCCTCGTTTTTAAAGGACAAAAGCATTTGGAGCTTTTCAATGTCCAGGCCGACGGCCTCAGGGCGAGAAAGAACGTAAGTGGGATGACCAAGGGCCAAGCTCGCCCTCACAAATCTTCGACCCATGTATCCCGTTCCCCCCACGATCAGAATCCTAGATTTGGCCTCCGCCATCATTCAAGAACCTTACAAATTGGGAGCACGTTCACGATGACTACAGAAACCAACGCCAAATCCTTCCAATTCACAAACAACGAAAGCCTTCAAGTTTTTCCCTTCTCCATTTGGACATTTATTACAGAAATACATCTAAAGTCCACTAGAGGACCTTGGGTATCGTTCATTGGGTGGGAGGTCAAGTTCTACCTACTAATATCGCCGTCGGCACCAGATCACCAGGTCAAGTTTCAACGAACACCTAACACACTGTGACAACTGCACCATGGTCTCAGCCTGTTTAGTCTCACTTTTACATTATACAACTTTGGCGGTTTGAATAATGATCTCAATGTGTTGTTTTACTTGCGTCACTTGATACAAACAGATGGCTACAAATCAGCGGTAGTCACTGTATTTCGCTGACAACTTCTGAATGGCTGGCTACAGATCAATAGCATTAAGCGCAATTTGTCAAGAAAGTCATGGAGTGGGTTGGTAGCAACTTGCCTTTTTATTATTTCAGAGGCAAGTTTACTTACATATCCAATATATATATATTTATATTTATACCATCCAAATATATATATATAAACATGGAGAACTGTCATCCATATATATATACACCATCGATTGGAACAAGGAGAGCTGGAAACTATGGATTGGAATATATATACCATTGATTGGAACATGGAGAACTAGAAACTCCGAGAAGCATGGTCGTGCCAGGTTCCAGATAAAGGTGATCTGAAGGTGATGCAAGCATTATGTTAACCAAAATAAGCATGATTGTAACTTTTATTTCAACATCTACTTTATCCGTTTTCTATTTTTTAAAATATTTTCACGACCTAATCAGATTAATACAAATCTTTCCATAAATTGATTCTTTACCCTTGTGTATTATATTAGTATCAGAGTCGTATCCATGGGGACTTGTGTGTACTTTATTTTTCTATCTATATTCCATTTGTCATTTTATCAAAATGGCTTAATCTGTCGCTTAAAGTATTACACTCTTATTAATACCAGCTGCCACTTGGTTTATATTTCATATCAATTTTTATAACTCATATTTTTATATAGACTCTATTATTAATCTACTTTTTTTTTAAGTTGTTTTGATTCTTATAAAGATGCATGGCATTATTTTTTTAAGTGTTTTGATTCTTATCACGATGCATGCCATTTTACTGATTTATATTTCTAACATCAATTTTTTTTCCAATATATATTTGTTTTAATTAATATTTTTGATGTGGATGAGGATTTATGTTTTTTTATATACCAAAGATGAAATAAGTGTATCTTGAGACTGATTCTATGATAGACATTCAAAACTTTAAATAAACAATTATAAAAAATGAATTTAAAAAATAAGTGGTAGTAGCTAGCTAATG
>LPNX010136324.1:165049-274804 GCA_001517045.1 Pseudotsuga menziesii | reverse complement strand
TATATATATAATAGTTGATAAATGAATAACAAGAAGAATGTAAATGATAACATGTACCTAAGCATGCATAACTCACACTTAATCCAATTTAACTAACAGAATATAAGAAATAAAAAAATATTTTCAAACTTCTTTTATTTCATAATTATCTCTCAACCATTTAAGTCTCAACCATTTAAGTCCTAACTACATGATCCATCCACAAATTATGTAGTATATTTTAAGTCCTAACTACATGATCCATCCACAAATTATGTAGATATATACTAGTTTAGAAATAATACAAAATTTATAAACTTCTATGTTTTTGCTTTCAATTTCAATCTAATTATTAATAATTTAATCATGTTTTTGCTTTCCATTTAAATCTTAATATTGATAATTTAATCTTATTTGATGGATATTTAATAAATTTTAAATTTTAAAAATTATTTAATTCACAAATTTTGTATTTTTAGATTATTTATTTGAAATGAATTTTGTATTTTTAATATTCAATATGTTTATATATTTTTAAATGAATTTAGTTATAAGAAAACATATTTTTAAATGAATTTAGTTATAAGTATAGATGCATTTCAATTATAAATAGATTAAAAGTTTGAAATACAAATCTTTATTTAAATTTTGCACTTTAAGAATGGTTTACACTTCAAAGCATTTGATGATTTTATGTGCTTGTGGGAACAGCTTTCCTCTACAGCCGGACTCCTTAAGGGCTTGGGCACTTCAAGCTTTGCTATAAACTTGAGAAACTTAGTGGATTGGATGAATTTCAGTGGGTGGGTTGCACAGTCGTCACAACCTGGCATTGGTTGGATCGTGCGTGAATACAGCCCTGTTGGATTAACTCCTTACTTATACCTACCCACCTTAATACCTAGACCTTTATCCATATATCACTTGCTTAATGAATCACTTAATAGGTCGGTGGGGACTGCTAGACTAGAGACCTTCTCTTAATATATATTTTCGAATATTATAGTTTTCAACCATTATTATTATTATTTATTTTTAGATTTGCAAATATTATATTGAACAAACTATTAAAGACAAATATTAATTTAATAAAGATATGTTTTGTTTAATAATTGTATTTATGTATATATTTAGTTTTTGATATCTTAAAACATTATTAATTTTTAACATTATTATTATTAATTTAGTTTTAGTTGAATAATATATATTATATGGACACAACATATGTATATAATTATTAGAAGCACTTTAAAATACAATTTAAAACTTTATATATACTAGAACTATGATTATATAATATCTTTTAATAGTTTTTTTAAATACACTTTAAAATACAATTTAAAATTTTATATATACTAGAATTATAATTATATAATAGTTGTTTTTTTTAAATGGATCAACTCATTTAACCCATCATCTAATGGATATCTCCTCCCATTTCACCATCAAAGAAAAATACCAATGAAATTGAAACCTTACTTTTTCAAAACAATATTATTATTAAGTTAGTTTTAATAAAACGTTATATTTAAAACACATACACACATATATAAACGTTATATTTGATATCTCAAAGAAGGAAATCGAAATATACATGGTAAGCCTTCCCGCTTTGATTAAAACCTCATTTTAAAACATAAAAAACTACAGATCATTTTAAGATATAACAGTCTTCTAACCCAAGTAACAACAGGAAACAGTTCCATACATCATTGAAACATGTTGACATGTTTATCAGCCACAACAAAAAGACATAATCATCTATCATATTGAGAAGCTTATAAACCACAACACAAAGAAAAAATCATATTAACAAGTTTATCAAACACAACAAAAATACATGAAATTTACAAAATCCTTATCATTTGAGACTCTTCAAAATCCATCTTTCCCCTAGAAACTATTGAATAATTAGAGTTCCTTTTGCGATAAGAAGTGCTTCCTTTGACAATGAATCTACTAAGGCATTGTGTTATCGATAGACATGATCCAAATATATATTCTCAAACATGTCTTTTACATTTCCATAATCGTGTTAAGCATAAGAGATAGCGTCAAGTTTGACGCGATACATCGGTTATTACAGCAATAAGCCAAAAATAAAATATATCCCTTTATTCCAGAAAACAGAGATACATTTATTCCACAAGAACTTTAATATATCCCATAAATAAAAGAAATTTGCTTGGTTGTTTGAGCCTCTACCAGGGACATATTTCAGCCTATAATAGATATTCATGTTTAAGAGAAGGACAACTCTAGATCTGCATATACTAGGATCTTCGTACGAGGAGCCACCCAAGAAATCCCACGTAACATTGAAATTAATCGTTGGTTATTTTACTGTTTTAATTCTTTTCTCAACCTTATGCTTCCACCCTTCCTTAAACAATGTTCCAATTTTGTGGGCCACAAGGGAAGGCGTCAAGCAGCTGTATTTGAAAATCACTATCTTATTGGCCAAACATAACCCCTAAATGACATAACAAAGTAAAGCTTTGCAAGTTTTTACTAATCGGTTTGTCTCCTAGACTTCAAAGAATTGCAATAAAGAATCATTTTCTTATTGGCTAGGATAATTTAGTTGTTGATTGGAATCTTCCTGTACCACTTTGGAGAATGAGAAATGCACTAACAAATGGTCCAATGACTCTTCCTCTAGTTTACTCATAATGAAATGATTTGGGCCGTGCCAATTACTGTTTTTGATAGTTGTCTCAAGTAAGGATTTTGTTGGAAAATGCTAACCAAACATATTTTTATTTTTAAGGGACAATCCATCTTCCACATAAATTTCTACCACCAAACCTGCTCTCGATTTTGATTTGCAGAAATTAAAGCTTTGTAACCAAGTTTAGCTATGAGCTTACCATTTGAATAGTTCCAGGTCCAAACAAGTTCATATTCTCGATCTTGAAGAATAATTGCGCTGTGGTTTATAATCCTAAGGTATCGGTTCCATTCATCTTCCAATTTCCCCTTAAGATTTAAAATATCCTTCCTTTCCATAACTAGAACTAAGTCCCATCTTCATCTTGAATTGCAACATCTCTTATCCTAGGTATGCCTTGGTTGTAGGTTGTAGAGAGCTAGTTTCAATTTTCTGGAATGTTTAAAATATCCTATGCAACTAACCATGCGTCATCTCCTACCTAGATTCAATCACCTCTGTCAACCTTACAAGCAACAAAATTTCCAACAATAGGAAACACCCTTATCAAACATTTCCAAACATTTGATGCCCTTTTTATTGATTTATGTATTGATCTAATCTTGTCTTCAACTCAAACATCATGAAAATACTTTCTTTTCATTAACTCTCTCCATAAACCTTTGTTGAAAAAAATGTCCAGAAGGTCTTACCCCCCAAATCCTAACTAAATATGTAGTTATTCTTTAATCCCTGTTGGATCCTTTGGTTTTGGAGAGGATAAAAAAAGGTCGAAGAATAAAGGATCGAATAAGGAAGCATGGGGTAAAAGAGTAGGAGTTGTGAAAAAGATGCTAACTACTGAAATAATTTTGGATCCATCCCCACAAGTATAAATGGAAATAGAAGGTAAGCAGAAAGGGAGACAAGAAGTGAGAGATATGAACGATAAGAAAAAGAAAAACAACAGAAGATAGAGATAACCAGATCCACAATAAAGGATGATGTATCTCGGTTTTGGGATGTTGGGTTTTGCTTACAAGTTTTGAATATGTTGCAATGGGTAATTCTAAGGTGACTGTAAGTCCATAGAGCCACCAATATAATGAATTTAACTACCGTTATGAAGAAGGATTTTTGGGCCACTCATTTTCTATATTGAATCTGTCTATCTTTCATGTTTACTATTTATTTGCCATAAGTAATTTGTATGTTAATGTTGCCATGTTCTAAGATAGATAATTTTGTGGTAACTTACAATGAATATTGTTGTGATATGAATTATAAGAACTTTCACAACCATATCCTTATGGTTAACCAATCCCTATCCTATACCGGTCTTGGTTGTGCTTTGGGTGAGACCTTCTCCTTCGAGAGATTGAAAATTCCACCACAGTAGACTACAATGGTGCCTTTGTTGGTCCATGTGTAAGGACCCAGACCCCGGTCTCAATTTCACACCAACAAATGGTTATTTTGTTGGGACCTAGTTCTTAATGGGACACTATTAACTATATGGATACCTATGTGACGACGAGTCAGATTCAACTATGGTGGGAGAAGAATGTTACACCGAAATCTCATCACCATCATGTTATGAGATAGGTATTCCCTTGTTTTCTCCAATCCCTCAGAGTTTCCGTAGAGAAATGATAGGAAAAAATATCCCCTTGCAATTTTTCCTTGTTTTGAGTTGGTAACGCTCCTCTTCCATTGACAAAAGGTGGTGCTAGGGCCGCACTGCTCCTGATACATGAGCAAGAAGTGGTGCCACCGCTCCTGCCCTTACTACAAGAAGAGGTGCCCCCTTAACATCGCCTGTTTTCTTCATTGGAGGAGCAGTGCTCGAATTTTCAAGGCAAAAAGAGAAGCTTCGAGCGAATTCTTGAAGCTGACCTCTATGGAGCCTCATCCCTATGGTTTAGGACCAACTGGAGCTCGATATCCTCCCTTTTTGGATCTAATCTCCACCTCACCCATGAGATCCTTAACCATTCCTATCCTCCCATGCCTTTAAATATTGGCTCACCCCCCATGGGACAAAAGAGGAAGAATTGTGTTGCATACCCAAACTCTGTCAAAATCATTCTTGAGTCTTTGGAGGCAAGGTGGAGTTAGAGGCAAGGATCCATTGGAAGGAACTCTCAACACCAATGCATAAAGGTTGTAGTCTCTCCAATCATTATAAATAAAGAATGTCTTTTCTTTCCCATATTTGTTGTTTCATATGTATGTATTGCTAGATTCCTTGGTCACAAGCATAGACCTAGTTGATTATATTGTATGCTATCATGTTTCTCTTGTTTTCCATCCTTTACAGGTTCTTCTATGGGGATAGTGAGGAAAACCTTTGAGAGAAGTATTATGGAATTCAATTCAGTTGATTAACCAGATCTAGGGGAAGTTTAACATTTGGTATTTTTGTTTTGTTCTAGACCTGAACCATTCAAATCTAGGGAACCAGCTCTTGTCCGTAGGAGGTGTGTATTTATGGCTAACAAAGAAGCTTAACAATTTCGCAACACAAGGAGATGAATTATGAGGGAGGGAAGTATCCAAGTTTAGAAAACCTATTTTATATGGAGGACTGCCACCAAGGAAAATTTTAGGTGTGAAATTTATCCCATGGGATAAATTTTGACCTTCTTTTCCAAAAAAAGATTCACCAATTTTCCTTTTTTGAAAAGATGATTCACCCAAATTCCATGGGGTAGTTCTTTTTAATATAAAAATCACCAAAATTGTCCAAAAAATATATAAAGTACTTATATATTTTTAATATATATATTTTAAATCGCCAAACATTTTATGGTTGCAAGTAAGATTCTTCAAGGTTTCCACACTTTCATAAAATTATGGATCCTTAAAATTCTCCTTGATTGCCACTAGATCAATATGAAATTCTATGGATTGAAACTCTTCTAACCTTAGCATAATGGTTACACAGACTTGCAGAATCTCCTGAATATCACAACCGACAAAAAAGTCTGTCTATTGGACTCAAAAATATCTAATTAGATTGAATCACCTAGATTCACCATTGACCAAAGCTGTTGATTTCTAGGTAGCAGGTACCCTCACTGGTTATATTCTAGAATTTGCAGCCAAAATCTTCCAATCAATGTCTAAATCGAAACATGAAATCAGAAGAGGAGTTAGGGAAAGAAAGTTGAAAGAAGTTTCAATGTGGATTAAGACCTAGATGGTTGAATTTTGGTTTTCGACTCTATATTGAATTAGAATGGAGGAGAAAAACCTTTTCACCCAAGGGGAAAAGTTGACGTGATTCTACTATGTTGCATAAGGTAGTAACTACTGTTAATGGAGGGGGTTGACATTAAAGATTCTAGAGATAAAAGAGTAGAAATATGTGAACAATGGTGGAAAGCGAAAATGAGAAAGTCATGAAGAAGAAGCACGTAAGTGGAAAAATAAATGTAGAACAAGAAAAAGAGTGAAGAAAACCAAAGAGAGATATGCCATATGAAGAAGAGAGAGGAAATAAATAGCTCTAGACTAAGTGAAATAGGGACAGATGTGTCGAACATCCCAGTAAGAGGGAGTTGGGGAGAAGGCCCAAGTGGAAATAAGGATTATACAAATTAGTCACCAAGTAGGGAAACACCAGATCAATGACTAGAACCAACCCTGGATGCAGAGTTAGAACATCAAGAACTATCACAACTTGTGAATAATGGAAGTATTCCATAATGTGAACCCCCCATTGTCATGGAATTAGTTACTGAACAAAATGGAAGTAGCACCCCTGTGATCAACCCCCAGTTTCACTTGCATAATCTAGTAACAAACTCTTAGAATTTTGTTTTACAATTACCTTGGCATAATAAAATGAGAAGCAATACGAATAGTTTACAAACCAGTGTGTTAGCAAGAGGAAGTATTAGTAGTTCCTTTTATATGAATGATAACATTATAACATAACTTGAACCTCAAATATTTGTACTATTGGGATCCCTAACTGTCAAAATGGAACGAGTACTAGTAGGACCACCCATGAAAGGTGCAAAATTTTGGGGGAATTGAGGAGAATGTAATGTAGCACAATAGTGGTTCCTATGTGAAGTACTATGGAATTCTAGGGTAACCCCAACAACGGCCAAATTGGTTGAATTTTAGAAAAATTTAAGATGAAGGCCCTTACAATGGTACATGAAGTTGCTTGAAACGTGAGGACCACACGGTCCAACTGTCAAAACCCCAAATTTTCACAAAAAGTTAAAATTTTGAGATAACAATAAATGCTAAAACCTGCGGTCTACTAACAGCTAACGATTTGCAAATAAAAGAAACAGTCAAGTAATTAGTTTCACTAAATCTTAATTATAATAACTTAACAGTTCATTTTTGTAACAAGACTAAAGTCTTCTTGTGTGCCGTTTTACTTCAGTTTACTGATGAGTCTTTTCATGTCAAGTAGGTGGAATTTAACTTTTGAATCCAGGGCTTACCTAGCAAATGTGCTAACACAGATGAATACTGGTTCTTACAGGTTTACAGGTATGATAGAACAAGTACGTATTAAAATTTCTTTAAAGTATCAGCAGTATTTTATTTACGATTAAAAAGCTTAGTAATTAAGCTGCTAAACTCTAAACAGCTTCTGTAAGGTAAAACCATTTGGATTCCTTCAGTTTTATTGTAATGAAGTTCAGAAGTAAGTAGCGACAAAAGAATATGTTTGTGACTCTAAGAATTAGAATCTCATATACAAGTACTTCTACTTTAGCCTAAGTAATTTGCAATGATATAATGATTGTTTTGTCAGTATTTATACAATAATACATTTTCTTATCTGTGTAACGGCTGTCCCACATTTTTCTTCTGCAAGATAACTTAGATCTTGTTAACCTTTGGGCAGTATAAGTTCGATTGTGCAAACTGAAGACCATAATGCCTTCCTACATGAGATCATGGTTTGCTTATATTTTATTTTCATGTCGAACCCTATGGTTCTAGTAATTTCTGGATTCAATAGGATCATTCCTATTCTACTTATCTTCCTTAGTTCTATAACTACTTTACTACCCATTTAATCTGGTGAATCTTTAGTAATCTTCAAGTTAAGTCATAACCCAAAATCCATCAAAGTATTGTCGCTTTGAACTGTGTAACAGAATTTCATAATAGTGTTCTTACAATAAGTTTTTTTTGTCCACTTCAAAGTGTTGTTACCATTTGAGTTATTAGTTCATATAAGTTTTATAGACATGCATAATCTTATTGTTTGATAGATATTCATTCTATAATTAGTTTATGACTATAAACATATTTAAATTAGAGTCAATAATCCTCTCAACTATTATATTATGCCATTTATAAAAACTATAACTTGTGGAGTCCTTGTATAAGATATTTCCCATGTATAAACTAAAATCTTGTACAAAAGAAAAACTAAGGTTGATGGGTGATTAGCATAAGCTCTCCCATAATACATTTATCTCTTATCTATAGTAAAGAAATGAATTATTTGCTTTCTATCTTATAATAAGAATAATGTTTAGAGGAAAGAAAAGCAACCCTTTGTATTGCAATTGTGATATTGTAATATAATAACATAAGGTTTATAATGGAATGAGTCTTATGCATGATTGATTTTTGGGCTTTAACTAAGGTTTATAAGTGACAATCCTTGATAGGTCAACGTAACCATAATGTTGATATTCTTGTCACTACATTAGCATATGATAAGGCGCATGTAATTATCGATTTGCATGGAAACATTATTGGGTTGATATCATAGTTTATACCTTGTTTCCAATTATTTAATAATTGGTTTTTGATTTATGCAGGCACTATAGTATATGACCCACTGCATGTTTGATTTTATGTGACCACGTGGTCATCTCCTGACCAAGCGTGGGAGATATAAAACACTATTGTAAACCTAACCCTTGTCATTCTTCCCCACAGTTTGTGCTGGCGCTTGAGGCTACTCTGCTTGGTTTCCATGGTAGTCGTCAGTCTTCCTTGTTTCGGTTTCCTTGTGTCTTGATTCAGTGCTGCTTTCATTGCCATTGTGTGGTTCAAAATCCATTCTCAGTGGCTGGGGTTCTTGTTCTGCAAACCTGTGGAGATTTTCATTACCCTTGGCTCATTGTCTGTGTAATCTCCCTTTCGGTGTCTTCGTGGCTTAGTGTCCACTTCAGTTGCCTTTTGATGTTCTCGTAGCTCGCTGTTGTGTGAGGTTTTTACCTTGCAGGCTGTTTGAGTCTTCATTTTGCAAAGCCTGTAGGTGATAGTGCTTCGATGAGGCTATTCGTTGCTTCCATTGACAGGTAAATAAATAACTTAGAGTTCATTTTACTTGCTGCAAGTGTATTTACTGTTATCATGGTTAAATAGGTATTTGTTTTGCTGACAGTGGTCTTTCACACTCGTTGCAGGTACTCTCAACTGTAAAATTTCATGGCGGAGACAATAGACAGTCAACCAACGATTGCCGTGGCTCGTGGCTTGTTTCTGGTAAGCCCCGTGGTCCATGTGTTGGGTTTTCACCCTACTTGCATCAAGGTGATCAATGGAATCACCCAGGGTTTGGGGAAACCCTCCTTCGACTCGCCATGAGTTATGTTGTTGTTTTTACAGGTTATTGTTATAATACCTAGAATCAAACCCTTGCTAGTCGATGGGTAGACTCGGTTTAACTAAGCACTATAAAAAGTTTGTTGATGGCTTTACGACCTGTTTAAATTAGTAGTTTTTGTACAGACAGTTTGGTCTTCAGGCTTGGTTTAGTTTATCAGATGTTTAATGATATACTCTATGTAATTTCAGGTTTTTACCCTTCTTGATTGTAAATGAAATTTTATACTCTTTCTTGAATACTCTGTAAGGGTTTATAAATATAGTTTTGAGACTGATACTTACGGCCGTAACTTGATTCTTGCTTGTTTTTATTTAGGGTTATGAATTAGGGTTTAACTTGTAAAAACCCTTGTTTTGATATAATTATTCTAATTATAATAATTACACAGTATTTTTATTTGTCCTTAAAGGATCGTGAGTAACTTATATTAACCTGGTTATTAATGGTTACATAATTATGTAAATTTGGTTTATTACTTCAATGTTTTGGTACTTGTAAATGTAATAATTATAAGGGTTTTAACCCTGACATTTATTTCTATAGATACATACTATTAGTAAAAAGAAAAGGCACAATTTCTTTTATAAGTACATTTTGTACATGTTAATCAGTAATGTATTTCATTTCTGTGTATAAAATTTGGTTTCTTTAATAGTTTAAAAGAACTAACTTATGGTTTAACCTAGGTTACTAAGTATATAAGAATATAGATAGATTACGCTCAGAATATGAGCTAGGGTTTATCCTATTTAACTTTTATAAAGTAATAATTTATGTATTGTCATTTTATTAATTCAATTACTGTCACAAGATTTCTTCAGTTTGTTTAAAAGAATTACTAATTTATAAACAATACTGTTTATTGTTAATGATAATATTATTTGTATTAATAACATTATTAGCTATGAATAATGTATTCTCTTAAATTTATGTTTGTATTTATATATATTATTAAATAAGACTGAGAGTAGTCTATAATAATTGAGTTTATTTAATAAGATTATTTTTGTAAACTTGGTGAAAGGAATAAGACATTCCATTCTGTCAATACTCCTTACATCTAATTTGTCTGTAAGTGTGTAAGGACAGTTCTTTACTAATAATACTTTATGCATAGGTTACTACTGTCTGTTTATTATTTTAATTCTAAGAGAAATAATACTATAAGGGTTATTAAGTTCTTAATTATGATATTCCTTATCTCAAATTAGTTTATCTTCAGAATTTAATTAGGTTACCTATCCTTACTTAAAGTTTATATAGTTGCAGGTACAATAGCTATCAATAGTAGGAAAAGAAATAAACTAACGGAACTATATTTGCATCTTTACTTAACATAAATATTAAGCATTCAACTAATATTTCTATTCCTTCTATTCTAGTGTAGAAGTATAGTTATAAAGAAGGTGTTGTGTAAAAGAATGAACTACATACTTGAATCTACTGCTATTAGTAAAATAATATGATTCTGTTCTATTTCTAATATTCTAAATACACAGTCTAATTCTAAAAACAACTCTACGAACAGATTAATATTCTTTCTAGAAAAACAACTATCTACTGAAAGGAAACATTTCAATACTCTGAAAAACATAAGTACTTTATTCATTTCATATTCCTATCATACTTCATTCATTTAAACACACTACCTATGCTAGAGTACGATCTGGTTTACTCTAGATGGGAAAAAACACAGGTAGGATTTATTTTTCATCAAAGAACAGATTCAACATTAAAACAACTAAGAGATTTCAAACTTAATAGTTTACAACATAACATATAATCATTCATTATTTGTTCACACACAGATATAAACTTTAACACAGAAATTAAAAGATAATGGAACCTGTTTTTAAAGTTGGATGACAACAGCATTAAGAGGCTGTTC
Source organism: Pseudotsuga menziesii (assembly GCA_001517045.1). Classification (NCBI taxonomy): domain Eukaryota; kingdom Viridiplantae; phylum Streptophyta; class Pinopsida; order Pinales; family Pinaceae; genus Pseudotsuga; species Pseudotsuga menziesii. Next base: position 263,680 of record LPNX010136324.1, on the reverse strand, counting down.
CTCCCCACCAACTCCTGGAGAGCACTCAAACAATGACTTCTCAAGACCCCCGAGCCTATTCTGGTCTCCTTGGCTGGAACTAGGTGGAGCAATCAACAAAGTACTAGTCCAAAGACTCAATACCAACTTTGCACACTGCAACAAGATCTTTCAGCTGGAAAGTTGTACTAGATCCCTTCTTGCAGTTTACCCCTCAAACACCTTCTTCAAAAATTCCCTTCCCAATGAATTCCTTGAAGTGCATTCACCTGAATGATTATTCTCCTAGAATGAGCAGCCTCAGCTCTCTTCAATGGGTACTTTTATTAAGATTGCCTAGGTCTTTTTTGGGTTAGTTGTCATTAATTGAGCCACTTGCTCTGATCCCACTTTCTTGGGGGATCATGACCCCAAATGTAGGGAGGTTTCCACCTACAACACAGGAAGTTTTTGAGGATGCTGCCACTTGTCTATTTGCTCTCCACCTAGTCTCCTCCACCAACTTGACCAGTAACACTCTTTTTAACAGCTCTCCCAAGTTGTTGTCTCCACTTTTATTTATTTAAAATTAAAATATTCAAAATTACATTCCACATTCTTGACTCTGCTAAGTCATCAGTTACAACTTTAACATAAAATTTAACATAATGTCTTGGAATAAAATCAAAATAAGATAATATTATTTGGCAAAATTGGGGCATGTGACACCAACTTTAGCAGAGACAAATAAATTGTTTATGGATGAATTCTCAGAACCCAAGTATGAGCAACAAGGTGTTGTGAAACTAAGAGAAATTTGATAGATCCATTGAGAATCTTCTTGAACATATGTGAAACGTTTGAGGGATGTATTGAGTAGAATAATTTTTTTTGTCCATGAATCCTACCATTAGCAAGGATACCTTTATCACAACAGGTGATAGACTCGCTTAGAACTGCATTATAGAAATAAATGAAGATTGAGGCTATGGCTAACTATCTAGACACCATTTCATTAGGAGCTTCACCATATTCAAGAGAGCTGACACAAGTGCATAATAAATTGGCGAAAATAATGGAAAGAATTCAAGACTTGAATATACCAAAAGAATATTGGTCACAAGTATGGTGTATTGGATACATAATAGATGGACATAATTCTTCAAAATTCACCAAGACGAGATGTGGACAGATTCTACTAGGTGGACCATTTAATGCAAGACCGAGTGTGATAATTTTGTAGGTTGCATGGAAAACCTATTCCACTTTGTAGGATGACCAACATATCCGAAACCTCCATCTGATTCTCCTAATGACTTTTGTGAGATTTAAAAATCATTTGGTCATATGTTATGGATTTGCCCAATTTTATAGAAATACTCTTCAGTTCCAAGCACAATATACTATGAATTTTGTGGATCCACTATACATAGCATTGATAATTTCAGTTACATAGACACTTTGATAGAGAGGTTAGATCGCTCTATATATCAGGTAGATGATCAACCTCCAAGAATAGGAATATGGTCTAGAAGAGGATTTGGATTTGGGTAAGGAGGGGGTTCCACAGATCCCATTCAATGTTACAATTGTAATGAGAATGGCCATCTTACTCACAACTGTCCATTGTAAAAAATACTCTAGTGTACATATTGTTGCATGAATACTCACACCATGGAGTAATCTATGAATTGATCGCAAAATGGGAAGATCGTGTAAGGTGACTAGGAAAAATGATTAAATGTTAATCATGAGAAGACCAAGGTGCACTAGGATTTGTTGTTACTCAGGAAGGCGTAAGAGCTGGATTAGATCAATGATGACCAAAATCCCCAGCGATCAGGAAGGCATCAATAAGGAAGACTAAGTTTATTATATTCCAACAAAAAGAGATCCACCAAGAGGCCACATACATGTTGGGTTGAATACCAACCTTGCCAACCCAAGATGAAGCAGGACCATCTCACCAATATAGAAATAATGACCCAAGAATTGATGAAGGAGAATCAGGTAATAACAAAGAAAGGGAATATGTTTCATTATGGTTCCACTTATTAAAATATATTATGGAAGATGAGAATTCTATTTATAAGTTGCATAGAGCACTTTGCAACCTACACAATGTTGTAAAAATTGATGGGGAGATATGTGCCCCACTACCAAAAGAAACCTGTAGTTGGTGTGACAATGGAAAATGAAGAGGACTAGTCATGAGTTCAATCTAGATGCACAGGTAAATGGCTATGATATTAAGAATGTGATGCTAGACTTAGGTTCTGATGTAAACATCCTGCCAAAGGAGTTGTGGGAAGCAAACGACTCTCCACCTCTTCTCTTCTCTCTCATTCAGTCAATAATGGAAAATTCGAATTGCATTTCCCCCATTTCCGTGCTAGAGAATGTTGAAGTTGATTTTGGAGGTGTTAAAACCACTATAGATTTTGAAATAATATAGATCATGGGTGGAATAGATCCCTACCTATGATTTGTATGAATCAATTGGGATTACAAGAACTACTGGATAATTAATTTGAAAAACAGAATGATTATGTTTGAGGTTGATGGCATGAAGGTAATACAACCCCTAGATCCACACCAAGGTCCAAGATACATAGAGACGATCCAAGGAAATATGGAACAAGGTGTCATGGATGACATATATTCTTTGACAACAAGTTTTAGCACTAAATTTAACTCAACAAGTGTTAAGTCAAACATCCAATCCTCCAAGTGTTAAGGAAATATTGACAAGTTTATTTGTGCTACCTATTTCATTGAAAATAATTCAAAAGTCCATGAATATATAGTAATAAATTTATTTTTGGATGTGAGATATGTTTTGCAGGTTCAAAATAAGAATGTGATCAGCTATTAAAAACATTATACTCACATGTCATGGCCAAGACTAAGCACTAATTTAAAAAGTGATTATATATGAAAGTCGATGTTTGATTTTTGGAAAAAAATAGTTTTCCCAATTATTCATTTATTCATACCTTTCCGAGAAGTCTTAGCTTTTAAAAACTTACACCATGTACATCATTTGAATGTTCGAGAGTGTTATGAAACCAAGTCCCAGAAATAGCATAAAAATAGCAGAAATAAACCAAATGAAAGTAATTCACTCCTTAATAATGAATAACATAGATGAATAGCAATCCTCTTCAAGGGAGGAACCTTCTTATGCAATATACTAAGTAGATAAGACAAGACAATATATAATAATGACTAAATAAAAATATCTCCATCCTATATATAGGAGACAAAGGTGTACAATAACAACTAATAGACCAACTAATAGACCTAATCTGACATCAATAATATGTAACGCACCACAATATGTTGGGTAATGTTCCACACTATAGCAGGTGATGTGTCATCATTGAGGGCTTAACATGCCCTTCCCCTTCAAAAGGTGTTGTCCTCAATGCTGGAGTAGTTCTGGATGTTGATGTATAAAGGACTTATCTCCCATGTTGAATATCTCGTGGGTAGGTTCTTCTATTTAATTAGATAATCTGAAATTGATCGATTCTGAAGTTTTTTGGTTCTTGTATCATTGATTTCTTCAGTCTCCAATATCATTTTTCCTTCCTCGTAAAGTTATGGTAATATCGTTTGAACTGGTATATTTTCATCGATTGCCTTCTTTAAACAATAAACATGGAAAATTGGATGGACTCATGAAGATGAAGGAAATTCCATTTTGTATGGCATACTACCAATCTTTTGTTGCACCTTATAGGGACCGTAGTATTTAGGTGGTAATTTATTATCCTTCTTAGTGTTCTTCAGGGACATCTGTTTGTATGGTTGTAGTCTTAAAAACACTTAATCCCCTACATCAAATCTTCACTCACCGTGGTGTTGATCTACTTGTTGTTTCATTCAATTATGTACCAAATTCAGGTTGCCCTTTAAGAGTTGAAGAACTTGTTGTTGATGCTCCATGTGGTCTTCCACTACTTGAACCTTAGATGAGTTTTTTAGTGAAGATGTGATGGATGGTGGATGATATCCATAAAGTTCCATAAATGGAGTCATTTTTTATGATGTATGGAAATAAGTGTTATACCACCATTCTACCAAAGGTAACCAATTAACCCATTGTGTTTGTTTATCAGCTGCAAAACATTGAAGATATCCTTCCCAAATTTGTTTTCACTATCTTTGTTTGTCCATAAAATTGAGGGTGATAAGATGAGTTATGATCATATTGAGTACACAAACAAGAAAATAATCTAGTCCAAAAATTTCTAGCAAAAAAGGGATCCTTGTCACTTACTATAATATTTGGAGTACCATGTAATTTTTGGACTGTCTCCATAAAAGAAGAGGCGACTATGCTAGCTTTGAAAGGGTGAGATAGTACAAAAAAGTGTGCATATTTAGTAAGTCTATCAACAACCACCACGATGACACTTATTCCTTCAGACTTCGGTAAACTTGTGATAAAATCCATTGTGACCTCCATATATTGGTTGCTTGGAATGGAAAGTGGCTGTAGAGTACCTTGGGTCTTATTTGTTTCCACTTTATTTTGTGGTAAAACCAAACCTTTTTTCACAATTTTTTTACCATCAATTTTAAGATCATCCCATAAAAATCTTTCTTGACCTTGTGGTAGATTTTAAAGACATACTCTATTTATTGTACAACATTAGGATTCATTCTACGGACTTGTGAGTAAAATCAAGTCAGAATTATGAGTCACATCAAGTCTTATGTATCCTCATATGATTGAGGCGGTGATGTTGTATTGCATAGCCTTGTGAGTAATATCAAGTATGTGAAGTTGTGTATAATATCGAGTTAGTCTTGTGAGTAATATCAAGATAATAGAATTTCGAGTAATATTAAGTCCTACCAATATCCTATTTTGTTGAGGTGGAATAGTTTACTTAGTAAAGTGGTTATACTATGTGATGTATTACTAGTTTTGGTCACTAAGTGCTATAAGTATCCTTTAAGGATTAGATACCCTTAGAGTGATATACTTTAGCGTGTGATTATATGGCATGGGGTAATATGATATTATCATGAGTATGGAATAATTTTTTGACTATGATAGAATAAGATGGATAAATAATTAATACACATATGGACCATGTAGTAATTAATTAATGATAATGAGATAATCATAGAGAAATAGAAAGGATTCAATTTCCATGTATACCTCCAAGTGAACTTGAATTGTAAGGGCTTCAGTAAAACCTCACGTGTAATAAAGCATGCATCAGTTAACTAAGTAGATCCATGCAAAATTTAATAATAGAAATTGTGCATGGATGGAACTAAAGGTGAAGCACTATGTCTTTCAATTAGCCTCATAACTTGGAGGGCATGCAGTGAGTTAAAGATTGAGTTCAGTTCAATCAATTCATATTTTTTTTTTTTAGTTCACATTCATTTCAAGTCAGTGAACATCCAATTAGAGATAATTATGGAAGGAGCGTGCATGCTTGTGCATGATGGAGAATTTGAAGTGCCATATTGACACTACTGCTAGGGAGGGCACTAATTTCTGCATGGAGGTATTCTAGTGCATGCTACTCCTTTTGTATGCAGTATGTTATTCTCTTAGTGTGTTTACTGAGCCTCCCATTCACTACCTTCTGCATGTCAGGTGTTTTGTCTTGTTATTAATATGCTAGGCATATGGAAAGTCCATTACAGTTGAATATACTATTGTATTGAATCTCTCTTCTCTACTGCTGAGGTGATATCTATTATTGAGCAATATACTTATGTGTTGTAAACCATTATCTGCAAATCTATTCATCATACTCAAATAATTGTTGGGTTTTTCATCCTTCATTTTTGGAGGGTATTCGAAGGGTACATCTTGTCTCTTATGGTTGATTCATTTATTTGGTTGATTTATTCATGAGATTCATATGTGGTTTATTTCTTTATGTGATTCATATGTGGCTGAATTATTCATCAAATTCATATGTGGATGATTTATATATGAGATTCATATGTGCTGAAATTGATTGATAAAAGTTTAAAAGTTCAATATTCTCCGATTTTTCTCAAACATTCACATGGTATCAGAGAAAAGGGCATGAAGGAGAATAGTTTTGTGCAGTAATATAATCCTACATAGATCTTTAAGAGTTAAGAAAAATATTGCAGCCATTACATCAATATTCGTTCGTTCGAAAGGCCTTTTTGAAGGTACTTCCAACTTTAACACATGGAAGGAAAGTGCGTGGAACATTCTTGAGGAGCATGATATTGATTCATTCATGACCCTGGTGGTAGAAACGACACTACCATTAATGGAGGGTGATTCAACTATCAAGAAAAGGAAAATATTATCATATATGACTCAGTGAAGGACAATCTCATGTCCATAATCACTCAATTGAAGACTGCAAAGGAGTCTTTTGAAACACTAACGAACCTTTATGAGAAGAATGATCCTACTCGAAAGAGGGATTTGAAGAAAATTTGCACAACCTAAATATGGATCTAGATGAGTCCATAGAATTATTCTTCACAAATATTTTAGAAGTGAAAGATCATCTTGCAAGCATCGGTGTTGTGACAGATGAAGATGAACTTCTTCAACCGCCATTGATGGGCTCCCATCCTCATGGGAGACATTATTGGCTAAGGTATATAGAAGATAATATCATCCCAAATTCAAAATATTATGGCATGATTGCATCCAAGAATAGGGGCACATCCAGAGAAAGGTTGTGTGCACTAAAGAGGAGAACCTTTCACTCACATCAAAATTGAAGAAAGGAAGGAATACATTCTATTAGAATTTGAATTTCATTTATATATTCAAGAAGATAGTTCTAATAATGTTTGCAGTAAATGGAGAATGAAGATAAATAATGAACAAAACAAAACACACAGGAAACGAACAAGTATTGCTCAAGAATTTACGGTATCATTCACAATAATAAAATCCAGTGTTACAATAGTTTACATAGGAAAATAATTTGAATGCATGACATGCAATTCGAATCTATACACTGGATCTGACTGTAGCTAACTGACCATCTAACTCATGGCATCTCAATCAATGTCAGAATCCAACATATCAACTCCCAGATGTCCAACAACTCAAACAATCAGTGACAGCTAGTTAACTCAATGCAACTGAGTGTGGTAGGTGGGAAAATGCGCCTACTCCACATGCAACCATGCATTATCCATGAAAATCTTGTGCTAGCTAACTGATTGTGAACTACCTGAAAGTAACTGGGGGATAACTGATACTAACTAGTACTAACTCCAACTAACTAAAGTACGTTGGTGCCAAGACTCCCAATGGCTCCTAAAATGGCGGTTGTTCAACTAGGAGATAAGCAGCTAGGAGTCTAAGAAGACATCAAGGTGGTGAATTCCCAACTGGAGGGTGGTGGCCAAGAGACCAATGAAACCATCATACTCATCCTAGTTGTTGGTAGCAATGCCAACACACACTCCATCAATATGGATCAATTCACATGACAGGGAATAGATAACCCACACAGCTAAGGCAAGATTGGGAGAGCATTTGCTTGCTCCATCAATGAATCCAGTGTAGCGATGCGGGGTAAGATCCATCTGGAGTAGTCAAGGAAGCAAAGTATAAGACTCATGTTAAGAATGGTGTAAAAAAAAAAGAAAAAACATAATACAAGTGACTCATGGTGATAATGTTAGGCGTAAAATCTCTTGAGGTAGAGCCTGTTGCAGGGATTCTTCAAGAGTTGTCCATCAGTGTCATCTAGAGTGTATGCCCCCTTTCCAAAGAAATGGTGGACGACATAAGGTATGTACCACATTGAATTGGACTTCCCTTTTCCCACCTTGTCATTGGCTTGGTGATAAATAAGGACCAGGTCACCTTCACTAAAGGTGCGAGGGTGAACATGGGAGTCAAAATGTGACTTTGACCGTGTTTTAGCAGCTTCAATGGCTTGGAGAGTAGCATGATGGTTCTTGTTGGTTTGTTTAAGAAGGAGGAGACATTCTTCTAGAGGTGAAGTATCGGGGAGGATTTCTATGGCGAGACGGAGTGATGGGATCTGGCACTCAATGGGAAGTACTGATTCAACACTGTGGACCAAATGGAAAGGGGTGAAGCCAATGGAGGTCTTCATGGTCGTGCAGTAGGCCCAAAGGGAAGAAAACAACATGTGGTGCCAGTTATTTTTGTGGTTTCCTACCATCCATTGGAGCATATTTTTAATGATTTTGTTGACAACTTATACTTGCCCATTTCCCAGAGGGCAGTAGGATGATGAGTACTGGTGCTCAAAATTCAACATGGTTGAAAGTTCTATCCAAACAACATCTTCAAAATGGCTATCATGGTCCGAGACAATCTATTGGGGAACACTGAAATGTGAAATGATGTGGTTGAAGAAAAATCGTGTTGCCGTGTCATCTTTGCAATTGAATGTGGGCATGGCCTCGACCCATTTGGTGATATAGTCGATAGCCATAATAATGTATTTGCGGTCGTTGGCTGAGGGAGGATTAATTGTCATGAAATCGATCGCCCACTTGCATATGGGACCAACTGTGACTACGAGATGTAAAGGAAAGAGGGAATTACTTGATTTTGGAGCAAAGAGTCGATAACTGCGGCAATGTTTAACCACCTTGATGCAATCAGCGAAAATGGAAGCCCAAAAATAGTCAGCACGTAGAATCCTCTGGGAAGTTGCTGAAACAGAAAGGTGGCCACCACAAGCTCCACTATGACAGTTATTGAGGACTTGTTCCACCTTGTTATGGGTGAGGCAACAACGTAATATGGTATTGATGCCCGACGGCACACAAAATCCCCAATAAGGAGATGGAGAGCAGCTAGATGTCATATGCGGCATCTATCTTTGCGGCTTAAGTGAGCCTTGAACTTTTGGGTCCACAAGTATAATAGAATTCCCCCATACCAAGGATATTCCATGTAAATGAAAAGTAATAATTTGTCGGGAAGGTTGACTGTAATCAGTGATGATACGGACAATGGGGGCAGGTATGTCATTAGTGCAGCTAGCGCCAAAGCCTTGATGCTTTTGGGGAAAAATGAATTCCAAGTCGAACTCCTAAAGGATGACAATCCACCTGGTCGCGCGACCTTGTAGGAGGTGGCGGCTCAGGAGGTACTGCATAGGGTTGGAATTGGACACTACCTGAGTATGTTTTTCGATAATGTAATGGTGTAACTTTTGGGCCGAAAAAACTGCAGTGAGGGTGATCTTCTCTTCAGTCGGATATCGTAGGGGGGGACTGGTCAGCTTCTAATTAATGTAGTAAATCACATGCTCTTGATGATCATCATATTTTTGGACCAAAACACCAGCAATGGCATTTTTGTAGGCTGAGACATAAAGCATGAAGTCCTTGGTGAAGTTAGGCACAGATATTAACGAGGCAGAAGCTAGAGCTTGCTTTAATGAGCCAAATGCATCTTGTGTATGTTGATCCCAAATAAATGGAATTTTTGTACGAAGAAGACATAAGAAACCATGGGCTTTTGTTGCATATTCTAGTATAAAGTGGCGAAGGAAGTTAGCCTTACCTTGGAGGTTGTGTAATTGGCACAAAGTCCATGGTGGTGGTATATCGAGAATGGATTGAACTTTAAGAGGGTCAACCACAATCCCTTTGTGGGAAATAATAAACCCAAGTAGGTAGCCTGCTGGGACACAAAAGGCACAATTGAGAGGGTTCAAGTGGATTTTGTACTTGAGACATCGTAGGAAGACTTGTTTCAAGTCGTCTAAGTGTTGTGAGCGCTTTCGAGACGGAGCAGTGAGGTCGTCTAGATAGAGAAATATGATGTGCACAAGGTCATGAAAGAAGTATGTCATGGCGCGCTGGAAAGTGGCTCCAGTATTTTTGAGTCCAAAGGGTATCACTTGATATGAAAATGTGCCCCAAGGGTTTATAAACATAGTATTGTATCTATATTCCTTCTGGATCTGAATTTGGTTATATCCAGAGAAACCGTCCATGAAGGAAAATACCTCATGGCTAGCACATGCGTCAATGATTTGGTCAATAAAAGCTGTTGGGAAGTTGTCCTTAGGACAGGCCAAATTGAAGTCATGGATGTCTGTATAGACGTGAATGGCACCCTATTTTTTATTCACAGGAACAGGATTCGAAACCCAACTGGTGTATGCAATGGGGTAGATGAAGCTAGCTGTGCACAACTTCTCAATCTCGACTTTGACAATGGGGTCCTTTGAAGCGTGAATGGGTCATTGTTTTTGATGCACTGGTGCTACATCAGATCATGTATCAATGTGATGTTCCACGATGGATTGATCCAAATTAGGAATCTCGGTGTAGGACCAAGAAAAGATGTCACAGAACTATTGAAAAAGTGCTTTGTAAGAAGTGACCTCCTCAGGGGAGCATGATGCTTGAAGTGTGATTTCTTTAAAAACCTCCGGGTTTGTTGAAATGTTGACCTTAATTGTGGTTGAAATGTTGGACATATTTCATTCTTCAAAGGCATCGAGAGTGGAGATGGGTTTTTTGAGCCAATCCACCTTTCCATGGATGAAGTCCTTGGTCTCTAATTAATATTGATCTAACGTGGACAAAGGTACCCCAGGGATAAAGAATGAGTGGTGTTGCATGCCATCCCATAGCTATTCAGGAGCAGACAAGGCTTCAAGTATCTTCTCATCATTGCTAAAACAATTATTGGATAGATCCAAGGGATCATTGATGGTTGCAGAGACGATAAGGTCGGTGGTGCTGGGCACCATGTAAATGGTTGTGGTGGTCAAGGAAGAAACTAGAGGTTGGATCTCTTCAATGACAGTGATGTCGGATTCAAGAGAATTTTTCCAAAGGTTAATAAGGTTGGATCGACACTCAGCAAAGTCTGGCTAATGGTGAGAATAATGTCCATACAATATGCAAAGTGCACATGCATGGTTTGTCCTCCAAGACATATTTTTGACTATGGGCCGACTCAGGATGACAACTACTGGAAGGTTCTCAGTTGTATCCATAATTTATATATTTGTATGAAGGATAGGTATTTATGGATAGTTATAGGTTGCATGACCCTATACGTTGCACATGGCGCAACATAGAGTCAGTCGAGGTTCAATGGTTGCTTTGGTGGTTTTTCCCTGAGTCCACTCTGTAGGAGGTGGGGATGGTGCAGTAATGGAAGGTGTTTTTGGTGGGCTAGGAGGAGGATGTGATGCCATATTGATTGGATGGATGGGGGTCAACACCACTTGGGGCATCATAGGAGGGGTGGTTGGTTCAAGGTACCACATCGAAATCCCTAATGTAAAGTTTGGTAAATTTAAAGTAGCCATAATAGGATTACTCACGATGTCGAAAGGTGGGAAAAGGAAGGGAATTGTATGGACTGGGAGTGAGCCCCAATAATTCCCTAGTGATTGCATTTGAGGTTGCGCTGTGGTAGGAATGTGCTATATGAGAGAACACATAAATCCATTGTGTTAGTCGGCTCTGGTGGAGAAGGTAAATATGGGAAGGAAGCTGTTAGAGATGTGTCAGAGAACAGTCCCGGGCCTATGACCAACAAGGAAGGGATGGATATGTTGTCAATGGAGGTGTCAATGGTAGGGATGAGATGGTCCAGTGTGGCTAACCCTTGTGGATCATAATAAGTTAATTGGTCCACCTCCATAATATTCCCATCATGAGGGAACATCATAAGGCAAAAGACGGTTGATGCCACCTCTCTCATGGAATACATGTAACTATGTCCAAGGAGGAGCTTATAATCAAGTTGAGCATTGAAAAAATCTATGTCAATCAAAACTGTCTTACCGGCTAATGATATAGGGACATTCGGGAGAATTCCTGGCACTTCAGTGGAGTGACCATCATAGGCACAAAGGGAAGTGGTGGACGGTTGGAGGGTAGGGGACCTGAGTTTCTGCTAGACAAATGTTGATATCACGCAGGTGGATGCCCCTTTATCAATGATACATCGATGTATGACCAAATTATGAATTGAGATCAAAATTTGAAAGGATATTATGGAAGGAATTTTTGTCTCTCCTTGATCCAAATCGAATGTGATCAATATGGAATCAGAGGGATCCACGACACCAAGTGCAGATAAAAATGATTTTCACTATGGTGGGTAGGTTTTGAGTCGTAACTGGTTCCATAGGAGAAGATGGGGGTAGGGGTATGGTCGTAACCATTCCCTAGAGTGGTAGCAGTGTTTGGAGCACCATAGGAGGAGGACCTAGTGGTGTCGGGTTGGGAGGAGCCTGTACTGTTGCATTAGTGTCCCATTGAGGTTCGTTTTGGAGAAACTGCTTGACGCGGTCCATATGTGGGCATTCATGAGTGTAGTAACTATAGACATTGCATAATTGACACAGATGATTAGTCCATAATGGAGCGGTTCATCCCGGTCAATTAGGCTATTGGGGTTTTTGTGCTGGTGGGCCATTAGCGCCATTGTTGTTCAGAGGATTAGGATGTTGGCTACTTCCTTGTGTTTGGTTGTTACCCTGGTTTATGGCTTGGTTTTTCTTTCCTTGCCCTTGTTGGTTAATGGGGGTAGGCTAGTTGGGAATATTCTATTGCGCAAAAACTTGTCTCGAGGAAGTGGGAGGAAATGGGGAAGGGGTCAAAGCATCTTGCATAGGTGGCGCATAATAAGTTGGAGGAGCTGGACGGACTACAAATTCGGTCATTGGACCCGAATATGGTTGTGTTGGTCAAGTGGGCGCATGGGTGTGTTGACTTGGTGAAGGATGTGCATAGGAGGTTGTGCCTTCAGACTAAGCCATCATCCTTGAGTAATCGAGTATCTGGATTGGTTACGCAATAATAGGGGTTTTGCTTGTGTTACAGCTGATTTTACCACACATGGTTGATCACACTTTTATGGCCTTCCCTATCCCTATGCAGACTCTTTAGACCCCATGGAATATTTTGTACCTTTGATGTTTCCAATATCATCCCTAAAAACACCTATTATTTGATGTACACGACTTTTAATCCCTTTCTCACGTATATACGCATATATTAGCCTTAAACTCGAGTACATCGGGATGTGTTCAAAAGTCCAAATATTTTTGGAGTTTTACTTGATGTGGATCTGAGTCACTTGTCTCTTAGCCTTCCATATGCCTCAATATCGCTCGTATTTGACCTTCCATTACCCCATTGAAGCACTATATAAGGAACCCTTTGGATACATTGAAGGGGGGGAATTGAAGAGAAAGAAAACTATAGTCCATTGTTGCCGTAGATTTCTTATACTTGAGTCTGCATCCCTTTGTCCCTTGGAGCACTTTGTGTTCTTCCCAAGCTTGCCTTTGCTTGTGAGCTTGCTATTGAGAGATGGAGGATTGAGGTGGTGGAGGCCCAAGTGGAGGACTCAGTTTCTCCGGTTCGCAGACGTGCCGACAGAGGTTGTCACTTATGTAATCTTTGATTTAATTTATAGAAATATCCTTTCCTATCCAATGATATGCATTTAAATGAATATTGAATCCATGATTGTTTTTGGGGAGGTTCCTAGTTGTTTTTCTTTGGGGCTTTTCAACATTCAGCGTGCTTCTATTGCTCCGATTTCTCTATTTTTGTGTCGGGTCTGGGGGCATGATTACCCAATAGTGTCCTATAGGAGTAAATATTTTCTTAGCTTGTCCTTTTACCTTATTTTTCTCTTTTTCTTGCTGTACGTGGGTTTTTCTTTCACAGACGCGTGTACATGCGAGTTTTCTTGGATTAGTCGCGTATGTACGCAGGTTTACTGAGAATAGTCATGTATGTCCTGTTTTTTGCTTTTTTGGGAAGATTAAGTGTTGCTGGGTGGGTTTGGATGATTGATGAGTCTTCTTTGATGCTTCTGGAGTCTGTACCTCCCCTCTGTTTCTAACCAGAGACTCTTTTTTATTTGATTTTTGAAAAATGTTCTTGTCATTTCATTTTCTAGTTTTTATTTTGAGATTAGTGCATTAGGTCTCTTTTTCCTTAGTACTTTGCTTGGCTGCTATCTATGAGTGGTTGCAGAGTCTGAGGGTGTTAGAGTCATATTTTTTCTTTTTATCTCATTTAATTCAAAAATAAAATAAAATAAACATTTTTATTTTTGCATAGTTATGCATTCTTTTCATTTTGCATTAGCATGGTACTTGCATTAGGTTTGCTTGGTGAATATTAGTCATATTTTCATATAAGAATGATTGCATATACATTTGAAGGAAAAAATTTTCACTTCACATAGTAGCATACCCTATTTTTCATTCGACACAGTGCATTTGCATTGATTGTTAGGTGTGCATTTTACTTCTTGTTGTGTCATAACATCATTAGTTGCACGACCATTTACCCTTTGAGTAACAAAGCCAATTAAAATCAACGAATAATAAAATGAATTACACTCTTTTCTTTTCTAGGGTGCACCAACAAGACTAGGTTTTAGGACCTTGGAATAGTTCATTGTGAGTCAATTCTCCAAGACCACTAAACAAAACAATTAGGTGTCTATCCAGGTGAGAGTCTGAAATCCTTTATATAATTAGTTTTTCTCAGGATCCTCCTCTTACAAGGGAGTTAAGCACGAGGCAGTGTGAGCGGTTATGATTGGGATGACCCCTGGTTGTAACTGAGTAGCACCAGAGATATTTCTAGGATTGTATTTGTATCTGAGGGCTCTTTTGAGAGTTTCGGGCTTTGCTACCCTGCCCATACGGTCAATCCCGCCTGTGACTTTCTGCCTGAGCATTGATTATTGAGGGGACCTTAGCTTCCTTACCTAGGTTATAGAGGGGGTATTTATAGAGGTTATTCTGTAGGTGTCCTAGCCAGGTAGGGGTCGGACAACAAAGTCGCTATATGTGTTGAAGCTGAGGGCCACTATAATTGGTTACGAACCTATGCCTATTGTGTATGGGAGTCTCAAGCCTCTTCTAGGCGAGACATACCTACTTCATTCAGGAGCTCACATATCCTACCCTTGGTTTACTTGTGATTTGGATTTACATTGTTAGGGGTATGCTATGTGCAAGTTATCTTGCCTAAGGTTTATGTAATTATATTGAGTATTTTTATTTTTTTGATTCATTGTAGATTCGGGTGCTTCACCCCACAGTTCTTGTCATTTAGTAGGACTCTTTCCTTCCACGTCTCCTCCTCCTTTGGGAGAGATAACCAGACAATCCAGGAGGACTACTTCTCACTTTGATTCACACACCATGGGAGATCATGAGGATGAGATTCCAAATATGTCTTCTCCACCTCACAAGGTTGGGGAGGAATATCCTACTAGCACATATGATCCTATACATGAACATCCTTCACGATCTAGTTATGATCCCTCATTCACAGGTCGCCGGTATTGGTTTTCGAGAGACGAGACTCACTATGAACCCACAAGCACTAGTAATGTTAGATACGACATACCTGATATTCCTGAGTTCGATCTGGCATGTCATGTCGATATGGAATTTGACCCTGGCACTACACCTTGGGGCAATGCTAGCCTTTTCCATGCAGAAAGGTTTGGGGGCACTAGTCACATTGCACCTTCCATCCCGGTGGTGGAGAATTTTTCACATGCTCCTACTAGGCCTAGTTTTAGTAATCCTATTAAGATACCAGGACTAAGACAAGTGAACATTGGGAACACCACTTACATTCCTTCACATGTCCCTTCGTCCTCAAACCCCATTCCTTTGAATGCGTTTTTAACGACTCATCCTCCCTCTAATTCACGTGGGACTCTAGGCTGAAATGTTGCTAATAGCCATGTTAGTTCTATGACTGCCAACATGGTTGTATCTCAGAGTCGAGTACCTCTTATTGTGTCAACAAGTCATGTACCTATTTCTGTATCGTCTCATGTTCTACCTCGTTTAGCTTCCCATATACCAAACTATGGACCTTCTCATGGTACATCCCATGGACCAACTTATGGAGCTTCTCATGTATATTCTTATGGACCACATTATGGAAAAAATTACCAACCCTATGGGTACGGGTATCAACAACCCTCTTACTCTTCTAATTATGGCTTTGTATCACCTCATAATCAAGGTACCCCACATCACAATGCTTCCATGCAACCCTATATGGGTAAAATGGGAGGAGGTTATTATGGCCAAGGCCATGGTATTTATAGCAATCAGCCTTACATGAATCAAAACTATCAGGGAGCATGGAATTGACCGGCTCACCCTAGGCTCCCTTTCCTTGCGACATCGAACTTACCTGAATTGTCGAGATTGATTAACGATCCTCTGTCTCATGACCCGACATGGACGACAGTCCCTACCAAGCTTCCTTCAGACATTCCCAAGTTCGAAGGTAAGGCTGGTGAAGATCATGGTGAACATGTCACCACTTTCCACCTTTGGTGCTCTTCCAATTCCTTACATGACGAATCCATTTGTATGAGGATATTTCAACACACCCTAATGGGTCCTGCAGTGAAATGGTATATAGATTTACCTGGGGGGGGATTATACTACATTTGATGATCTTGCGTTGACTTTCCTTAATCATTTCCAGCTACCCATACATTATGACGTTCGTACCGAACTCTTGTGGACCTTCCAGCAAGATAAAGCCACACACATTTCAGATCATATTCAAGAGTGGCGTAGACAGAAATGGTTCATCAAAGCTTTTATACCACTAGAGTTTCTTCTTGAGTGGTTCCTCAAATTATTGTTACCATTAGAGGAAATTTCAACTCAAAATGGGCCTCCTAAAATGAATTGATAAAATAATAGTTAAAATAATAAAATAATATTTATTAATTTTGGAAGAAGAAAAGAAAAAAACTACCTTTTTGTTTGTATTTTTGACATATCTCCCTGTGTTTTTACTCAAATTTCGATCGGGAGAGCTCGTTGGATGCGGAATTTATGAGTACCCACTCGGCATACTTTTGATGGACCCCACTACCCCAAAAACAAGAAATACCTGAAAAAATGGAATGATGATGTCATCATTCCATTTTTTTAGGTATTTCTTATTTTTGGGGTAGCGGGGTCCATCAAAAGTATGCCAAGTGGGCACTCATTGGATGCGGAATTTAATTCTGCATCCAACAAGCTCTCTCGATCGAAATTTGAGTAAAAACACAGGGAGATATATCAAAAATACAAACAAAAAAGTAGTTTTTTTTATGATACCTATCCCCAAATTTATATTAAAAAAGTGTTTAAGACCTATACAGTATTTCAAATTTAAAGCAATTTCATTGGCTAACACATGATGACATGGAATTTGAATAAAATTTAAAAGGCCCATTTTGAGTTGAAATTTCCTCTAATGCTTACATCGTGAAGGATGTTTCTACATTCAGAGTTCAAAATGAGGAACAAGCTATTTTTAGGGCACAAGAGTTGGATTTGATCTATGCTCAATCCATACTTTTGTATGAGATTATACCTAATGCTCCTAGGCTCAATTTCGACCCCAAGATCAAGCCTGGGCCACATGCTGATGGTATTGTGGGCTCTACAAGTACCAAACCTACGGACTTGGTTTTGAAACAAGTAAGCCAATTGTTAATTAACCAGTCTGAGTCAGGACAAGCTACGGTTTCATCTCAACCTACCCAATCAGCGAATGTAATTTCCATGCAATTGTTGAACCCGAAAGGAAACCAGTAGCTTGGAAGGAATAAGAAAAAAATAAAAAATAATCGTAAGGGTGGGAACAAGAACGAAAATGCTAATAATAATGACAAGAACACTAATGCTGGGGGGGACAAGCAGTCTAAATGTAAGGAGAAGTTTCTTGAAAGCTATGTAAGGATGAACATTTCACTCACTTGAGCCCTCGTATGGAAGATTCCTTGAGGTTCATAGCACATGGCCTAGCTGTGTTAACTAATCCTTTACCCAACAATCAAAATACGAACTCGAGGACCATTGATCCTGGTTGTGCATCAAGTGGAAATCAAAATCCGCCGAAGGCCAATAGTGGTTGTAGCAGGGATTTCTCCTTGCTACAGGGGCAGGAATGGCTCCCTTATGTCTATAGGACAGAAGGGTAGGTTCCTGCATGTGGAAAATACAGAAAGAAAACAGAATGGATAGAAAGCAAAGAGCAAGAAAGAAAAATGGTCGTGAGCCCCTCTGCAAACACGGTTAGGGATTCGCCTTGGATACTTGCAAACAACTATTAGAAACAAAATACTTGCAAAGACATGTTATAAACAAACCTGGAAACAAAAATGGGTTAGAAAAAACTACAAAATAGTAAAGCAAATGCAAGAAACAACATTGGTATACCTTCTCTTTGGTGGAATTGGGCCACCATGCCCTGGCTTGAAGAAGCACCTCTCTTGGATGGGGGAGCTATGGCTTAATGGAGATGGAGGAGAGGGATTGTGGGTGGCTTGAGAGACAAAGGGTCTCAAGGCATCCATAGGCAGCATAACAATATGCAAGGGAGGAGTGTTTTTAGAGTGACCCCCACCCCTCCTTTTATAGCTTTCTTGCGGACTTTTAGGGTTTTAAGCCCTTGGTCTAGGATTTAGCCCCTTTTTTGGGATTTTAGCCCCTTCTACCCTAACTTTAGCTCCTTTTAGGGTTTTGGGCTCCTTTTAGGGGTTTTAGCCCCTTCTTGGAGGATTTAGCCCTTAGGAAAGTTGTTTAGGCTCCTTTTTGGGGTTTTTAACCCTTTTCTTCATTCTTAAGCCTTTTTTAGGGTGTGGGGGTCTAATGGGGTGTTACGAGGGTTGATCATGGGTGTCCTTGGGTGGTGTAGGCCATGTAGAGCTGAGTGAGGGATTTTTGGGGTTAACAGATTGCCCCCTAATGTGTGAGGCAGGAGCTCATCGTATGGCCGACAAACGTCATAGGATTTGCTGTGTAGAGGTGGTGCTTCTAGGGCTGGGGCATAGTGACTTTTGGTTTTTGTATTAATATGGTTCCCGTCAATGGGTGAGATACAAATAATGTGTGACATGTATATGGACGAGGCAAGCATCCCCATGCTCGTGACAATGTCAAAAGAATAATTTGATCTATGCTCTAAAATACAAGAGCCGATCATATACAACTAATGATACAATAATGGTTTCCTCAATGTGAGGTTGAATACAATACTTATCTTAAGAACTGGTACATTGGACCCGTGGAATTCTCATGGAATGCTATATCTTCATGACTAACAGCCTGCTAGATCTAGAATGGTACATAGATGTATGGACTTACTGATTGAGAGTCAGAGTCTCTGTGGTATAAGTATGCTGCAGCAATCATAAATCTATATAGAAGCACTACTGGGGCTTCTGAACACTATCTCCAATGCAACCCAAAAATCACAAGGGACATAACATATTTAGGTCCCTTGAATAGACTGATCGATGTGCTAAATTTAGGTGACATTAGGGGTCTTCGACCAAGTACTGTGCGGACAAAACCCTATATGAATCTCAACGATGTGATGATGTAGTTGGAGTTGAGCACGTGAGAAACAACCATCCCGAGAGGAACTAAGGTCTCCTCTCAAGTGATACAAGGAACTCATCAATGAGGTTAATGAAACCAGGATACAGGGACCTCTGGGTCTATCCTTTGGAATATATCTATTGTCGTCGATAGAGGGAGACCTGCCCCTAGTCAAGGCAATGATGTTTCCTTGACTAGGAGCGCGAGGGAGATAACTGACAGGTGTGAGACAACCTGCGGAATGACCCACTGAATGGGGGGGGGAGGGGGAGGGAAAGAATTGAAGAGGGCCAAGGGGAGTGTGGTAGACTCAAAGTTCCTTTGTTTAGAGTATTATGGCAGGGTGGACCAGGCAGCAAATGAAACTAACTCATGGGAATGGGATCATAGCTGTAATACAACAAATGTTACTGTAGATGGGAAATACTTGGAGGAGGTGGAAACTTTTGATATTGATGGGATCCAAGGAAGACACATTGCAGAGTAATTTTGAACAAAGGCGACCCAAAGGGGGGAATGCTGCCAAACTGTTTTCTGTGGGGTGGTGTCTAGGGACACTGTTATGGTACGATCTCAGGGATTTTTGGCGAGCCCGAGAAAGTAAATGCTCGATGGTGCTTTCAATTTTAGAGAGTCTAAAAGCACAAAGAAGAATCCAGTGGGGGATATTTTTCGTTGGTAGTCTCCTGTGCCCAAAAAAGAATAAAAGTATACATAGGAGAGCTCACCCATCCTGTAGGGGATGAGAGACTTCTTTACCATTGGTATTCCAATCAGGCTAGAAAAGGTTAAACCTATACTTACTAGACGGTCATTCAGATACTTTTATGAGCATGAATGAAGCCAAGTTTGCTCGACAATCTTTTCTTGATGAGAAGGCTAGAAAAGAGATTAATGAAAACCCATGGTGATATTTTTCATAAAGTGTGGCCCCTCTTCTAGAGAAAGCATAAAAGTATGCAGAGGGGAATGGTATTGACTTGAATACGCCAAGGTGGTCCTTTTCAATTGATGGTCTACATGATCCACAAAATGAGGTAAACAAGATGATGTAGATTCCCTTTCCTATACTTTAGTGAGCGGGAAAGGAAGCAGCTATGCTCAGCTATCTTTTCAGTGTTTCTAGGAGCCAGAAAAGAGCTTAAACGAAACTCCAGTATGGTCAACCGATTGTGGTGGCACAGGCGGTGCCCCATGTCGGGATGGTGGATAGTGGTCCAAAGGTCATCTACGTAGTATGGATAGAGCAGAAGGCTCTCAAACATATCAATACATGTGTGGGATAGTTCACGGCAGAGGCTCACGAGTCGGTGCGGTAGAGGCACGTAAACCGAGGTGGCTCTCGGATAGAGGTCAGGAGAGCGTGTGTGTGTGTGTTGCGGTGGACGGAATTGAATACATGTGATGCGAGTGCAAGTCTGGGGGCACTTATATGCCAAATACATACAAGAAAAATAAATTGTTTTGTGGATAATGGTCCAGAGGTCCACATAAGGTGCGGTGGATAAATAAAACAACTATGTGTTAAAATACAAGACAAGAAGAAAAATGGTAACCCTTAACAGGTGGTGGCCCGAAAAATCGCATTAATAGTGGTAGGGGAGAGTGATACAAGTACAGGTCTGTAGACACTTGCATTGCCATGCTGTGGCTCATAGATTGAGGTAGCTTCCGGGAAATGGTCCTGAAATTTATTTGTTAAACTTGAGACGATGGTATGATAAGGAGATGGAAATTTGATCCTGGAGGTGTGAGAGGTGTTTCCAACTGGTTCTAGGTGACTTTGGATTAGCAGCTAATGGTGTTTCCACTAACTTGTACTAAATATGTTGAAAAACAAGAAAATAAAATGAAGTGACTCATTGGTGATGTTAAGCATAAAATATCTTGAGGTAGAGCCCATTGCGGGGCTTCTTCAAGAGTCGACCATCAGAGTCAGTGAAGAGGTATGCCCTCTTACCGAGACGAAGGTCATTGGCAAGGCGGGGTGACAAAATATGCTCTTTTATGGGAAGAACCGATTCCACACTATGGTTTAAAGGGAATGGAGTAAAACTGAAGGCAGTATTACATATATCTCCATCATCACGTAAGTGGTTCCAGGATAGATCAGGTGGATCTTCCACAACTGACGAGACGAAAGGGAAATTGGTGCTAGAGATCATGTAAATGGTATTGGTTGTGGTTTTTATGGCCTTTCCCCTAGTCTTTGTTGGAGGAAGAGGGGCATTCCTGGAGACAAGAGGAGTCTTTGATGGACCTAGAGGTAGGTGTAACATTCTCTCAATTGGATGGACATGAGTCAACACATCCTGGGGCCTTAGAGGTAGGGTAGGTGGTTCAAGGTACCACACAGGATCTCCCAGTGTGAAATCCTATAGATTGTGGGTTGCCAAGATAGACTTACTCATGATCTCGGATGGTAGGAAAAGGAAAAGGAAAAGAAAAAGAAAAAGGATCATGTTGATCAGGAATGAACCCCACTATTTCTCTGGTAACTAAGGTTGAGGTTGCGGCTATGGATGGAGCTACGGTTGCAAAAAAAATGTAAGAGACAGGTCTGATGGACCGTCGGTGATGGTGGAGACAAGAGGGTCTGTAGAACTGGACATCATGTAAATGGACATGGTGTCTGAAGAAGGAGGTGGGGGGTGAACTTCTTCGATCAGGGTGATCTAAAATTCCAGGGAATGTTGACGGATTTTGGCTAGAGCCATTTGAAACTAGGACAAGTCTTGGCAGTGGTGAGAATAGTGTCCATACAATCTGCAAAGGGCGAAAGCATGGTTTGTTCTCAATGACTTATTTTTTACTATTGGCGTAGTTGGAATTTCAACCACACGGAGGTTTTCGGTTGTGTCCATGGCATCCAAATGCACACGGATCATTGGAATTTCAGGGAAATTCATAGCTGGGTGGCCCTATTTCTCGTAGACGGTGCAAGGCGAGACTTGTCACGACTTTGCGGTAGGTTTCGTATTCTTGCCCCTAGCCCTTTTTGGGTGGGGCTGTGCAGGTGTGGTGGTTGGATTTTGTGGACCAGGTGGAGGGTGAGACTCAACCAAAATGGGTTTCACCGAGGTTAAAACAACTTGGGGCATTGGTGGTTAAGCTGATGGATCAAGATACTACACCAAAATTCCCAATGTAAAGTGGGGTAGGCTTAAGGTGGCCATTACTGGCTTGATCATGACACCAGGTGGGGGAAAGAGGAAGGGAATCATATGGACTGGAGATGAGCCCAGATAATTCCTGATGGTTGTATGTGGGGGTGAGGTTGTGGTTGCAACTGCATGTAATGATGCTGCTACAGATGATGTTGTGGCTGTTGTTAGTGTTGCGGCTGCGGATGATGTTGTGGTTGTGGTTGGGGATGTGGTTGTGGTTGTTTTTTGGGTGCAACAGTGCTGGATGAGACCATGCACAAGTACACGGTCTCATTTTGTGTCAGTGGTGGTGACACTAAGGGGAAAGGAGCCATCATGGTGGTATCGGCAAGCAACCCGGGGCCCACATTCAACAATGGGGAGGCTGGTGTGTTGTCAACCATGGTGTTGATTGCAGGGACAACATTGGCATGTGTGGTCATCCCTTGGGTTTCAATGGTGTTGATGGTAGGGATAACATTGGCATGTGTCGTTAACCCTTGTAGATCATGATAAGTGAGTTGATCAACCGTCACAATCTTCCCTTTGTGGGGGAACATCATGAGACGGAAGACAGTTGAGGTAACCGCTCTCATGGCATACATATAACTTCTTCCAAGGAAAAGGTTATTAGCTAGTTGAGCGTTGACGACCTCTATGTTGATCAACACTGTCTTCTCGGCTAATGTGATGGGGACATGGGGGAGGATTCCTTGGGATTTAGTGGGATAGCCATCATAATCCCACAGAGTTGTGGAGGATGGTTGCAAAATTGGTGATCCCAGTTTCTGCCAAACCAAGGTAGACATAACACACGTAGATACCCCCTCATATACTATGCACTGGTGCACAACCAAGTTCCGGATAGATACCGGGATTTGGAAGGTAATGGTCTATGGCATGCATGGTTCTCCATTCTCCATGTCGAATTTGATCAAATTGTAGTCGGAGGGATCTACGGCCCCAAGGGCAGCTAGTAACACTTTTCACTGCATTGGGCACGTTTTGAGTACCTCCAGAGCGGACATGGCCATTGATGTTTGGACCAAATCATCCACAATGCTATAGCTGAAATCAACTCTAGCTATGGCGTTGTTGGCCACTCGACATATGGGGGGGGCAGGGTAATGGGGATAACTGAAGAGGTAGGTTGACTATTTTGGACATAAATGCCGCTGATGTGTCAGCGGGTTCGATGGTGGTACCGTACTGATACCGTCTAGTTTGTAAGTTGACCTCTTCAGTCGTCATGGCTAGCAAGTGGTGAACACCTGTTTCGTTTGTGGGAGGTGCCCCCGGAGCGTTGGGATTGGGTTGGGGAGGGGGTGCGGTTGCCACCAACCCTTGGACAGGTAGTGGGTTCTGGAGCACCATAGGAGGAGGTCCTTGTGGTGTTGGATTGGGTTGGGCTTGGTTCGTAGCATTGGCAACCTATTGGGCCTCGTTCTGAATGGCCTACTTAGCTCGACCCATGAGGGGACACTCAAATGTGTAGTTCCCATAGACCTCATAGAGTGTGCATGGTTGGTTTATGCGCAACGGGGCATTGTGTCTTGGTGCATTTTGTCGTGGGGGATTTTGGGCAGGTCGGTTTGCCGCGACATTTTTGGGAGGGTTTGGTTGTTGACCACCTCCCTGCAGTTGGTTATTGGCTTGGTTTCGGGGCTGATTATTTCTAGCTTTCCCTTGTTGATTGTTGGGGGCAGGCCGGTTCAGACGATTTTGCTGTGCAAATACTTGTCCCAACGGAGTGAGTTGAGTAGGGGTGGGGGCTTGAACCACTTGCACTGGTGGTGCATAATAAATTTTGGTGGGTTTTGGTGCCACAAACGTGGGAATTTTCCCCACATACTACTATGTTGGCCATGCCATGGCCTGAGCCTGCTGTGGTGGCGAAGGTTGTGCATAGGAAGTTGTTTCTCCGGATTGGGACATCATTCTGGCATAGTCCGGAGTTTGGTTTTGGTAAGCAACACTAGTAGTGTTTCTTTGTTGTGGTGTAATGGCAGGTGGTGTCAGACGGTGATGTGGCTATTGGGAGAGCGAGCCTATGATGTCGTTCGTAGCATGGGATTCCCCTGGTGCATCCCGGTAGAAGGTGTTTGGATGGGGGTCCTCTGGAATGACAGTGTACAGATATCCAGACTGGGAATAGATAATGTCAAACTATTGGGATTTTAGTATGGCCTCTTCTTTGGATTGGGGACGTTCGGATGTGATGTCCTTTTCTATGGATGGGAGCAAGTTCTTAAGGAACCAATCCAAGAAGATCTTGTCGTCAATTTGGATTTTACATAAGTTGTGACATCGCCGCCACTCATGGATGTGGTCGATTATATGTGTCGCAGTGCTTTGGCAACAGGATACCAGGATCTCCACCCCTTCATCATATTTGACAGGGATTTGGAAATACTATAGGAACATGAAAGCTAAGGAGTTGAAATCTAGATATTTGGCCTACGGTAGCTCAATGTACCATTTGGCCATGACACCTGTAAGGGTGCGTTGGAATAGCCTCAGCCTGATGGAATCATCTACGATGATGTTGGACGAGCACCATAGATGAAATTTCATAATGTGGTTTTGGGGACATCCCCCTGCCTTGCCTTTAAACTTGGGGATGTTTGATGGCATCTTAGTTGGCATTGGAGGCCAAAAATTTTGATTGCGAATGGGATCGTTTGTCAATCGAGCCAAATCCAACAAGTTAAGACGAGCCAAGAAAGGTAAATTCGACCCCAGGTTGATGTGGGATGGGGGAGGTATGGTGGTGGGGTTTCCAGGTGCATAATGCACCTGTATGGCTAGGGGCCCTTGTGGTGACCATTGTAGATGAGCCAATGCCCGTAAGTGTGGCGGGGGGGAGAGTGTGAGTTGATGGGCCACTGCCCCCAAGTATAACATGAGGGATAGTGTGAATGGAGGGGACATTTCCCCCATGTATGACAGTAGGGGCAATGTTGTTGATGTAATTGTAACTTCGAAATGTATTCACTTGTATTTATTATCTATTGTAACCCGATGTTTATTCTTGGATTTACTTATGTCATGTCAAGTCATTGTGGGTAACACTCCTATTGTCTAAGGGTTAAAGTCCCCACAGTTCCGGGACACTAGGGTTATTAGACTCTCCTATAGAGGTCGGCCCTAGTAGGGTTTTAGTCATGTTCGGATTAG
Organism: Pseudotsuga menziesii; assembly: GCA_001517045.1. NCBI lineage: Eukaryota > Viridiplantae > Streptophyta > Pinopsida > Pinales > Pinaceae > Pseudotsuga > Pseudotsuga menziesii. The sequence goes on along the minus strand of LPNX010136324.1, from coordinate 238,005 downwards.
TATAAATAGAGATCTGGACTCTCTATTTAGTACACATCACATACACACTCAAGTGTAGCGCATAGTTGAGGAAGGAGAAGACACTGGGGCTAGATAAGAAGAAGGTTACTACTGTCGAGAGATCACTTACTGTTTTGGGTTTTACTATTTTGGTGTTGATTCTATCTCTGAGGAAGTTGTGGGGTTTTCTCCATTTATAGTTTCCCCGAGGAAAAACACTATGTTCATTGTCTCTTGTGTTTGATTTCTGTACTTGTTATTCTCTCAGTTAAAGATCCTAATAATGCTAGCTTAATGTTGAAAAACTAACATGGTATTAGAGCTAACCTGAGGAGAAGACACTGTGCAGCTATGGGAACTATGGATTCCTATTTTGTGGATCTCTCTCCACATATTTTCAGCAAAATTAGGGTGGAATAAATATCCTCCCTAGGGTTCATCTTTCTGTCGAAGCAGAATCCAATTCTGAGGTTTTTTAGTTTTGGACCTAACATTGCTGCCAGAAATTAGGGCTTTTCACAGAAGAGGAATTTTTCAGTGAGCCCAGGCCTGAATTGATCTCCTCCCTAAAATCAAAGTTAGGGATAAAATTCAAAGCAATTGGTTGGATAGAAATCTGGAAAAGCAAAACCCTAATTTGCTCCTGAACCAGCTCTACAGGATTTTCAGCTCCAAATCCAGATCTGACATCTTGACCTGGTAAGATCTAAATATTTTGTATTTCCATTTGAGGTTCTCAGTTAAGATGTCTCATCATACCAAGCTTGATGAAAAGATTGAGGGATTTGATAACTTCTGAGCTTGGAAGTATAGGATCTCCCTGGTCCTAGAAGAGAATGAGTTGGACTCTTACATCCATGAGGAGATTCTAGTTCCAGAGGGAGATGAGGCAAAGGCCTTACATAAGAAGAATTTGGTTATGGAAAAGAGAATCATTGCTGATTCTATCAAGTATCATCTCATACCATAGGTGTCCTCTCTCAAGACACCTAAATCTATGTTTGATTCCCTAACCAAATTGTTTGAAGGGAAGAACATAAACCGAAAAATGACTCTGAGAAACCAATTGAAGAATGTGAAGATTCAGAATGCAGAAAAAATCTAGTCTTACTTCACAAGGGTCTCCCAGATCAAAGAACAACTAGAAGCTATAGATGAAGAAGTGGAGAATGTAGAAATTGTGATGACAACATTGAATGGCCTTCCTAGGTCATAGGATTCATTCATCCAAGGAATATGTGCCAGAAAGAAGTTAGTCAAGTTCAGCAGACTATGGGAAGAATTCTCTCAAGAAGAAGCTCGGATAATAGCTCAAGAAGAGAAGATGGGAAGTGAAGATCAAGCTCTCACAGTCCACTCCAAGAAAGGCAGAAGAAACTCTCATCACACCAGAGGTAAGAATCCTTACCATAAAGATAACAACAGAAAGGACTTATCTAAATTGAGATGTTATACATGTGATGAAAGAGGACACTTTACAAAAGACTATCCTAATAACAAGGTTCATTCTCATAAGAAGAAGGGAAACAAAAGAAGACATCATGCTCATGCTGCAGAGGATGATGAACCATCCAAGAAAAGAACCAGATATGAAAGTGAAGATTCTTCTAGTGAAGATGAATATGTTTTGATTTTCCCTCTTACATGAAACATTACTCATGGAAGCACTGATTGGCTTATAGACAGTGGGGCTTCCAAGCATATGACAGGATTCAAGGAATCCTTTTTAAAACTATCAAAACATGAATCACCTCACAAGGTGAAGCTAGGAGATGACTACCAGTATCCAATAAAAGGTAGTGGGGAATCCTCCTATAAACTAGACTATCGAAAGTCTATGATAATGAAGGAAGTTTTGTTTGTACCAGGACTCAAAAAGATCCTCCTCTCCATATCTGCATTAGATGCAAAAGGAATGAGGGTTGCATTCATAGATGGTCAAGTCATCATATGGCCAAAAGGAAATACTATCGATGATGCGGTGGTGATTGGAGAACAAGAAGGAGGATTGTACAAATTAAAGAGCCATCCAGAACATGCCTTGGTCCATGACAGAGTAGATCCAAGTGAACTTTGGCATAGAAGGCTTGCACATGTACATTACAGAGCAATACTAATTGCAAGCAAAGTTATTGAAGGTCTTCCAGAATTCCAAGAAAAACATGATGGGGTCTGCAAAGGATTTGCAAAAGGAAAGAATACAAAGAAGACATTTCCTAGTAGTGAAATCAAAGCCAAAGGAATCCTAGAAATCATCCACTCCGATGTATGCGGTCCTATGTCTTCAAGCATACTGAGCGGGTATTCATATTATGTTTCTTCCATTGATGATTTTTCTAGGAAGACATGGGTTTACTTCATGAAGAACAAAGACGAAGTATTCAGAAAGTTCAAGGAATTCAAAGCCTTGATTGAGAATCACACTGAAAAGAAGATCAAGACTTTTCGATCAAATAATGGCGGAGAATTCACTTCAAATGAATTCAAAGAGCTATGTAAATAATCAGGGATTAAGAGGGAGTTGTCCACTCCTTATAATCCATATTAGAATGGGATTGTGGAATGGAAGAACAGAACTATCATGGAAGCTGCAAGAGCTATGCTTCATGATCAAGATCTTCCTATGCATCTTTGGGCGGAAGCTGCCAGAACAACTATGTATGTATAGAACCGTACTCCACATAGAGTACTTGAGAACAAGACTCCTGAAGAAGTCTTCTCCAGTAAGAAACTAGAATTCAGCCATCTTAGAATATTCAGCTGTCTTGTATAGATACACATTCCAAAAGAGAAGAGAACAAAATTAGATCCTTCAGGAAAGAAGGGTATATTTGTGGGATACTCTGAAATCTTGAAGGCTTACAGAATATATTTCCCAGGATACAAGAATATTGATATCAGCAAGGATGTGACATTTGATGAAGACATAGATTACAACAAATCCAGAAAGAGACCTGCTGAAGAACCTGAAGAAGCAGAAGCACCCAGAAATCATGATACAACCATGAATGAAGAAACTCAAGAAGAAGATCGAGAATATGAAGAACCACAAAGACCTGTAGATCAACCTCTCGAAAAGAATCCTCATACAAGGAAACCTGCTCGGGTACATGAAATTATCCAAGGTGCGGAAAGATATGGGGCTCCAGAAGAGAATCACAGAGAAAGAAAGAGGACCAGATCCTGCTCCGGGTATGTAGCTTTACTATGTGATTTCATTGATAAAGAACCTTCCAGTTATGAAGAAGCGGCAAAACAGAAAGAATGGAAGGATGCTATGATCGAAGAGTACCAATCGATCATGAAGAATGATGTTTGGGATATTGTTCCAAGACCAGAAGGGAAGTTAGTTGTAACTTCCAAATGGATCTACAAAATCAAGCATGCTGCAGACGGTAGCATTGAAAAATATAAAGCAAGATTTGTGGCTTGGGGTTTCTCTTAGAAGGAAGGAATAGATTATGAAGAAACCTTTGCACCTGTAGCCAGATACACTTCCATCAAATCAATACTTGCTCTGGCTACAGTGATGAAATGGAAGATACACCAGATGGATGTCACGACTGCTTTCCTGAATGGTGTAGTAGAAGAGGAAGTGTATGTAGAGAAGCCACTCAGTTCTGAGACACATGACAGGGAGTCTCATGTGTGCAGATTGAGAAAAGACCTGTACGGTTTGAAACAGGCACCCAGGACATGGTACAACAAAATTGATAGCTTTCTATCCAGTTTGGGCTTTACCAAAAGTAAAGCAGATTCCAACCTTTACTACAAGGTTGAAGATCACAACCCAGTGATGCTTCTACTATATGTAGATGATCTGTTTGTAACATGTATGGATGGGTTGATTGATGATACGAAGAGAAAGCTTGCTGCCGAGTTCGAAATGAAGGACTTGGGTATGATGCATTATTTTCTAGGTATGGAGGTGTAGCAGAGTGCGGATGGAATTTTCCTTGGACAAGGGAAGTATGCAGTAGAGATCTTGAAGAGGTTTGGGATGATGTACTACAAGGCTATGGCCACACCTATGGCATCGAACCTGAAGCTATTGAGCGATGCTTCATCAAAGTCGGTTGATGCTATGATGTATTGTCAGATGATTGGGTCCTTGATGTACCTCACAAACACGAGACCAGATATTTTCTTTCCTGTGAACACCTTGAACCAGTTCCTGATAGATATGAGACATGTTCACTTGATTGCTACAAAGCATATTCTGAGGTACCTGAGGATTACAGTTGATTACGGGCTCAAGTATGAGGCGAGTCAAAAGATTAACCTAGAGGGTTATGTTGATTCAGATTGAATAGGCAGTTCCATCAATAGGAAGAGCGGTTCAGGGTGTTGCTTTAGCATGGGATCAGGTGTGATCTCTTGGTTTATCAAGAAGCAATCCTGTGTGGCACTGAGTGCAGCTGAAGCAGAGTATGTCATAGCTTGTTCAGCTAGTTGTGAGGCAGTATGGCTGAGGAATTTACTGTCTGATTTATTTGATCTCCAATTGGATGCTACTTGTATACATTGTGACAACCAGAGTTGCATGAAGTTGTCAAAGAATCCAGTGTTCCATGACAAGTCGAAGCATATTGAGATCAAGTATCACTATATCAGGGATATGGTGCAGAGGGGAGCAGTGAAGCTCCAATATGTTACGATGGACGATCGGATAGCTGATGCGTTGACAAATCCATTAGCTAGGGTGAAGTTTGAGTACTTCAGGGAGAATCTTGGTGTTCTCCAGATCGAGGTTCCCTCCAAAGGGAAATGATGAGTTTGTGAGCCATTCTGACATGGTGAGAGGATTGGTTCCTTCCATGGTCAGATGTAAGGGCTGAGCCATTCTATCATGCTGAGAATATTGGTTCCTTCCATGTTAGATATGAGTGCTGAGCCATTCTGATATGACTATAGTATTGGTTCCTACATGATCAGATATAAGGGCTATTGCCATTCTTGGAATGGAGGTGCCTGGTCAGTTACCAGGAAAACTCAGTCTGAGACTAAGGGCCATTCTGATATGATTGTGAGATGTGTTCTCATATGATCAGATATGAGTGCATGGCCATTCCTATGTGATAGAGGGATGTGTTCCCACTTGATCAGATGTAAGGGTTGAGCCATTCTATCGTGGCTAAAGGATTAATTTCCTTCCATGTTAGATGTGAGTGCTAGCCATTCCGACGAGTAGGTTAGATGTAAGGGCTACTGCCATTCTCTGGGAGAATGGAGGCACCTGGTCAGTTACCAGGTAGTTCAGTCTAGGACTGGGGGTCATTCTGATGTGACTGTAGGATTGGTTCCTACAAGATCAAATGTGAGTGCATGTATTTCTAACAAGTAGGTCAGATATAAGTGCAGAGCCCTTCCATCATGGTTGCAGGATGTGTTCCCACATGGGTGGATGTAAGTGGAGAGCCCTTCCATAATGGTTGCAGGATGTGTTCCCGCATGAGTGGATGTAAGTGCAGAGCCCTTTCATCATGGTTGCAGGATGTGTTCCTGCATGGGTGAATGTAAGTGCAGAGCCCTTCCATCATGGTTGCAGGATGTGTTCCTGCATGGGTGGATATAAGTGCAGAGCTCTTTCATCATGGTTGCAGGATGTGTTCCTGCATGGGTGGAAGAGAAGAGCCCTTTTAGCATGGTTATAGGATGTGTTCCCGCATGGCTAAATGTGAGTGCTGGGCCTTTCTGATATGATTATAGGATTGGTTCCTACATGATTAGATGTGAGTGCTGGGCATGCCTTTCTGATGAGTAGGTTAGATGTAAGTGCTGGGTGGGCCATTTTGATGAGCAGGCCAGATGTAAGTGCTGAAGAATACCTACATGGAGGCTAGGCCTACCACCATCATGAAAAAGGGATGGCTCTATAGAACTTCCTGTGACAAGAAGAATCATGAAATAGCACCCGTGATGATCCAATGATCATGATCCAGCAGTGATGATCCAGATCGAGAGATGAAGATGAATTGAAGATGAAGATTACTTGAAGATGCAGATGACGAGATGAACTAGAGAAGAAGAACAGTGATGAAAATTGTGTCGAGAGAATACCTTCCTAGTTAAGAGGGAGTGTTGATGTAGTTGTAACTTTGGAATGTATTCACTTGTATTTCTTATCTATTGTAACCCGATGTTTATTCTGGGATGTACTTATGTCATGTCATGCCCCGATGTTTCGATTGGGAAGATCTATAATGTAAAAAAGTCATGTCAAGTCATTGTGGGTAACCCTCCTATTTTCTAAGGGTTAAAGACCCCGTAGTTCCAGGGCACTAGGGTTATTAGACTCTCCTAGAGAGGTCAGCCCTAGTAGGGTTTTAGTCATGTCAGGATTAGTATAAATAGAGATCTGGACTCTCTATTTAGTACACATCACATACACACTCAAGTGTAGCACATAGTTGAGAAAGGAGAAGACACTGGGGCTAGATAAGAGGAAGGTTACTGCTATTGGGAGATCACTTACTATTTTGGGTTTTACTATTTTGGTGTTGATTTTATCTCTGAGGAAGTTGAGGGGTTTTCTCCATTTATGGTTTCCCCGAGGAAAAACACTATGTTCATTGTCTCTTGTGTTTGATTGTTGTACTTGTTATTCTCTTAATTAAATATCCTAATAATGCTATCTTAATGTTGAAAAAATAAGAAATGTAAGTGGACGATCCACTGCCCCCCTGTGTGGCAGGAGGGGCAGTGTGTGTAGAAGGGCCACTGCCCCCGTGTGTTGCAAGTCGGCCAGCTTGGCTGGTCACTATGGGTGGTGGCAGCTGACTGATGACAGTTTGCATGACTGTGCTTGGGCCACCTGCAGGGTTGTTGGTGATCGGTTGTGGTGTTGAAATGGGTCCACTTGCTATGGCTATGCCAAAAAATGGATCTGAATTTGCACTAGCCATGGGGCTTGATGGTGTAGTATGGAGTTCTGGTTTAGACTAGTATGGGTCTGAATCTAAATCAGAGGCAATGTGGCCTTCTAATGGCTGGGTGTGGGAGATCACTGAGAAAGGTTTCGACGGTGTCAGTTTAATGTTCCGGATGGTGGTGGTTCGCCTCTTAGGCATGAGGAAGAGTGTGGGGGATCAATTATGTTAGATGTTTATCAAAATGATGGGAATGGTGTTTGGACCCCAGTTTCAATGGATTCCTATTGGCTATAGGTGGTCACTCGGCCACCAAATTCCAGAAGACAACACTTGGCTTTTTCCTCACGAGCTTTTCTACTCAATCGGTGGGGGTCATTGCCCATTTCGCTTGGTAATTCCTCTCACTGGCCAACTACTTTGGGGTTCCCATGGTACTCCTCACAATGAGTTTCTGGGCTGAACCCAAGTACTTCCCATGGTTGAAGTAGTCAGGGACTTATGTCCTCAAAGACTGCAGATTTGTTTGAACTTAGTGTAAATTGATAAATTTTAAGGCTCTCTCAGCATCATGAACTGAGTTGGGTTGATTACTTGGTATGGTGTATTTGTTTTTCTGTCTTTCTGGTATCGGGTGGTTGCAAATGGTTTATGAATTCATCATATTGTAGCAGAGTTCATATCATTTTTGTGCAAGCAGCAAATAATTATAAATTTGTAAACAGACACATTTTTAACCTTGAATGTGACAGCCTAACTAGGTGACTACCTTACACCTATATTCCTCTTAGACCAAGAGAAGGTGTTGGGATTTCAACACAATGGGGCTAGGCCCATCTATAGATCCACATGTCACCTCTCGAATGCAAGGTTGGTCAATAGGGAGGATGCTTAGCACCATAAGAAGCCCTCCTTCTCTACCCCCTCTACCTTCCAGGTCATCCTTTTTTAATGGTTTAGAACAATATTCAGTGAAGGGCCTAGGACTATATGAGCTATGCCCTTCATCGTATCCCTGAATACCCCGAAGGGTGATGATTGGGTAGAGGAGGAAGGGTAAGAAAGACAATTAGTTTTATGTTAATTTTAGTTAAGCTACATTCATTGATTAAGCCATTAAAATTTATTTTGAATTTACACTTTGTTTGTTGATGCAATTACAATAAATTGAAATAGAAACATAAATTGAACTACTATGTTGGATAGAGGAAGCTGAGCCACACTGACAGTCCCTATTAAATGGAAAAGTAAGTACTGATTGACAGACCACATGTTTCGGGTCAATTTCGGCGAGGGCGTCGAATTTTTTTTCTAGAAACGGGCGAGGGGGTCACACAGATTTCATAGACAAAAGCGGTCTATCTGTCTGAGTGAAGTCACACCTTTTGAGGAGAAAATGGCGACCTAGTTACGCCTGTGAGGCCTAAAAGAGTGACCTTATCCCCTGTTCAAGCCCGATAAGTGCGACCTGCCATGGATTTGGGGTTTTTCTGATCCAGAGTCAGATTCGGCCGACAGTAACCTGTACTATGGCCAAACTGACTCAGATTTTCCTGGCAGAGGCTTCGGCATTAATAAAAACTGGAAATAAACTATATATAAGCTATATTTGACAAGAAATTTATAAAACTAGGGCATAAACTGAAAAACTTGAAATTTGAAAAAAAACTGAACTAGGGATCCTGTGGGATCGACCTGGTATGGTCACCAGTTCTGTAGCAGGGATTTCTCCTTGCTATAGGGGTAGGAATGGCTCCCTTCTATATATAGGATAGAAGGGTAGGTTCCTGCATGTGGAAAATATAGAAATAAAATGAAATGGACAGAAAGCAAAGAGCTAGAAAGAAAAATGGTCGTGAGCCCCTCTGTAAACATGGTCAAGGCTTTGCCTTGGCTACTTGCAAACAACTATTAGAAACAAAATACCTCCAAATACATGTTATAAACAAACCTGCAAACAAAAATGGGTTAGAAAAAACTACAAAATACTAAAGCAAATGCAAGAAACAACATTGGTATACCTTCTCTTTGGTGGAATTGGGCCACCATGCCTTGGCTTGAAGAAGCACCTCTCTTGGATGGGGGAGCTATGGCTCAATGGAGATGGAGGAGAGGGAGTGTGGGTGGATTGAGAGACAAAGGGTCTCAAGGCATTCGCGGGTAGCATAACAGTATGCAAGGGAGAAGTGCTTTTAGAGTAACCTCCACCCCTCCTTTTATAGCTTTCTTGGGGACTTTTAGGGTTTTAAGCCCTTGGTCTGGGCTTTATCCCATTTTTTGGGATTTTAGCCCCTTCTTCCCTAAATTTAGCTCCTTTTAGGGTTTTAGGCTCCTTTCAAGGGTTTTGGCCCCTTTTGGGAGGCTTTAGCCCTTAGGAGAGTTGTTTAGGCTCCTTTTTGGGGTTTTTAAGCCCTTTTCTTCATTCTTAAGCCTTTTTGAGGGTGTGGGGATCTAATGGGGTGTTACGAGGGTCGATCATGGGTGTCCTTGGGTGGTGTAGGCCATGTAGAGTTGAGTGAGGGATTTTTCGAGTTAACAGTGGTCACAGTTGCATCAACATGGTGTGTGCTGCTAAAGTTGTGACTTGTGTGAAAGATTATGGTTCATCACAACTACACCTTGGGAAAGAACCTTCCCCACCCGAGAGCCCTTTGCGAATCGAAAATCCTACGGATAAACCTGAAGCTCCACCTCGCATTTCTAAGGGAGTCTTAAAGCATTTGGGCCACAATCCTAATGCCAGAGCCACCTAGAACTATTCAGTTGTCAAGGATTTGGGCCAGATTCCTTATGCGATGTTCGCAATAGAAGTGCTTTAGACTTGTCCTCCGCAAAGGAAATATTTGTTGTCTACTCTTGGGGTTAGTGATGATAACTCTTCTACCATGATCAAATTTGAAACCATGGGAGTGCAGCCTCGCTTTCCTTACTACGTGTCTCTTTTGATTCATGTAGAGTGTCAACAACATCGTCAAGCATACTATCATTGATGAAGGCATTGCTACTTCCATGATGTCTTTGTCATGTTGGAAGGGTTTGGGTTCTCCCACATTGTCTCAATATGCCACTATGTTGACAACTTTCGATAGTAGATCATTTCGGCCGCACGGGATTCTTCCTTCTCTAGAGGTACAATTGGGAGGGAAGACCGTCGCAATCGAGGTCAAGGTGGTTGATTCACCCATTGACTACAATATTTTACTGGGAAGGAATTAGATGTATGGTATGCAAGCCGTATCTTCTTCCCTCTTTCAAGTGATATGCTTTCTGCTTAATGGAAATATTGTTATGGTTGATTAGAATTCATTCCATAATCCGAGTGTTAATGTATCATCGATAGATTCTATCCTGATTATCGATCATTCTCAGCCGACAACTGGGAGTGTGGGCGTAGGTATGCATCCTTCTCTTATGGGAACCTTTAGTTGTCCTGTGCTCATTTTTATGATTGGGTCTAGTTTTGGTGGAGCTTCATCCTCGTTGAATTGGGTGTGTTTTTGCACTACCCATATGGAATATCCTTGGATTCTTCCTTCACCGAGTACTTCGAGTGTGCCCATTGAAACAGACGTTCCCGCAACAATGGAGGTGTATCAATCGCATCTCGATCAGGTTGTAGATCCTATTCCTTCCTCTTTGCAGATGGAGGAGGAGGACCCATATGTGCTTCCTGCATGTGCAGTAGAGTCATCTCACTCACATGATTTCCTTGATGATTTTTTTCCATCAGATGAAGCTATTCTTGAGGCCATGTATGGGGTTGAGCAACCTTGGGAAGAGTTGCATCATTGATCATATTTTCTTCCTAAGATCGATCGTATGGAATGTGATGACTTCAGGGATATTCTTAGAGAGAATATTGGTATCCCTGTGGTTCCATTAAGCTCTCCTGGTCAGATGGTTGATGGAAAAAGGGATAATTTATCACTGACCATTCCTATCAATATTTCTCATGATCCTGTTAAGGTTAAGAATGTCTACATTGGGGCGGGTTGTTCCCTCGATGAGATCAAGGAGTATACCGAGTTGTTTAAAGAGTTTCGTGACATTTTCGCTTGGTCATATGAAGAAATGCCAGGTATCGACCCTCGTATTATCAAACATGAGATCAAAACGTATCCGGATGCAAAACCAGTTTGACAACGTATGCATGCTGTGAATCCTAGAAAAGAACCCACCATTAAAGCTGAGATAGAGAAACTATTGAAATATAGTTTTATCTATCCCATTCCCTTGATGGAGTGGGTTTCAAATCTTGTTTCAATAGATAAGAAGCAGGGATCGATCCGTATATACACTGATTTTCGTGACTTAAATCGTGCCTGTCCAAAGGATAATTTCCCCACACCATTTATTGATCAGATTTTGGTTGAGTGTGCCGGGAGTGAAGTATTTTCCTTTATGGACGATTTTTTTAGATATAATCAGATTTAGATTAAGCCTGAGGATCAACATAAGACTGCATTTATTTGTCCTTGGGGTACTTTTGCATTTCAATAGATGACCTTATGGGTTATGACCTTAATATTTCACGATCTTAAAAAGATTATCGAAGTATATTTGGATGATCTCGCTCCTCACTCTCATTTGAGAGTGCATCATCCATATCATTTGAGATTAGTGTTCAAAATATGCCATCATTACCAGGTTCATTTAAATCCTCATAAGTGCATCTTTTGCGTGACTGTTGGTTGCTTTCTAGGATTCATCGTATCCAAGGAGGGTATAAGAGTTGATCCCTTAAAGTTTGAGGCAATACTTCAATTGTCTCTCTCGCACAATATTAGACACATTTAGTGTTTGAAAGGCATGGCGAACTTCTTGCAGAGATTCGTGGTTAATTTTTCCAATTTGACTAAAGTCTTTATGCATCTTTTGAAGAAGGACACCCCTTTTTACTGGGATGAGTGAGCCCAGGAGTCCTTTGATGCTCTTAAGAAAGCCTTAGCAATGGCCCCCATGCTTATTCCACCCGACTATAGCCGTGATTTGTTGATTTATGTGGCCACGTCCATGGAGATGGTTGGCATGGTTTTGGTTCAGGAGGATGAGGAGCTCCATGAGCATGTCATATATTATTTGAGCTGAAACCTTATAGATGTGGAACTTTTCTATTCCCATGTGGAGAAGCTAGCCTTTGCTACCATTCATGTGGTTCAACATTTGAGACATTACATTCTCCTTCACCAAACCTTGGTCTTAGCTCATATCAATCCATTTCAGTTCACCCTCACTAGAAGGATGATTGGGGGAAAATACAATAAATGGATTGTCATTTTGCAATAGTTTGATCTCAAGTTCGCTTCAGTGAAATCGAAGAAATAATTGATCTTTGCAGAGCTTGTATTTGATTTTCCAAGTTTGTAGGAGGAGGAATTTTATGAGGATACGTTTGTCGATGAGCATATTTTCCTTATCTCAACTTTGGACCCTTGGTATAGAGATATCATTGTATATTTGCAAACATTGAAGGTCCCTACTCACCTTTCACGGGATGAGCGATGACAATTACGTCATGTAGCTAAGAACTACCTTATAGTGGAAAACACTTTGTACTGCCATGGGGTAGATTCCATTTTGCATATTTGTTTAACCCATGATGTGGATGAGGTTGTGCTGAATGATTGCCATGGAGGGGCATGTGGTGGTCATTTATCTGGGCTTTCTACAACCCAAAAAATCTTGAGAGCGAGATATTTTTAGCTGTCGATATTCAAAGATTGCATTAATGCGGTTAAGAAGTGCCACCCTTTCCAGGTGTTTACACACAATATGCACTCGCGTCCAATTCCGTTACATTCTATTATCACCGCTGGTCCCTTCACCAAGTGGGGGATTGATTTTATGGATTGCAACCCAGCTTCAGCTGGGGGCCATCATCACATTATTGTGGCTATCAATTACTTCATGAAATGGGTAGAGGCTATGCCCATAGTTAAATCCAACACTGAGATGACCACGCATTTCATTTTCAACTAGATTATCTCCCAGTTTGGCATTCTGAAAGAGTTTGTCACTGACCATGGTAGGCACTTTCAGAATAAAATGATGGAAGAGTTGGCTTCCAAGTTAGGGTATAAGAAAGAGAGTTCATCTTCTTATTACCCTCAGGAGAATGGACAAGTTGAATCAGTGAACAAATCACTTAAGTCTATTCTCCAATGAACCATCACACAAAGCAAGACTAATTGGCATATTATGTTGTATCCTGCTTTGTGGGCCTATAGAACCACAGTTAAGATTGCCACCGGTTTCTCTCCATATCAGCTTGTACATGGGGTGGAGTCATTTTTGTTGGTTGAATGTGAAATACCTTCTCTGAAGCTAGATATAGAGATTTTACCTAACACTTCCGCATTGGAAGAGCATTTGGTCCACTTAGAGCAGCTTGATAAGCAGCGCTGAGATGCCTTGGTGGCTCTAGAGGTTAACAAGAATTATGTCAAGGTCTAATATGATAAGTCTGTCTATCCAAGGAGGTTTAATGAAGGTTACTTGGTCCTTTTGTGGAATCAAGCTAAGGAACCCTTGGGGGAAGGGAAATTTAATCCCATGTGGCATGGTCCTTACGTGGTTAAACATGTCTTAGAGAAAGGAGCTTATGAGCTGGTTGATTATGAAGGGATAGCCTTGGTAGAGCCTAGAAATGGACTCTATCTCAAAAAATACTATGCATGATCTTCAGCCAGGGATTATTGTTGTATATTATTGTATATTTTTGTATTGCATAGTTAGGTTTTCTTATGGTGATCGGGTTTGTGATTAGCTTTCATTTCTTATGGCATATGTCGATGGATTCTTCCATTTACATAGGTTTTGCTGATGGTGCTATCCTCCACACTCAAAACTCAGCTTTGGCTGCTTCAGTGATTTATACTCATACAGGTAAAGTATTGTATTCACGAGGCATATGTTTACGGCCTTCTTCAAACAATGTTGCTGAATATAGTGTTTTCATTGAGTTATTGACATTACACATGGTGTTCATTCTCTTGAGGTGCGTCTTGATTGAAAATTAGTGGTTTAACAGCTTAATGGCTTGTATCGCATTAGGGATCCAACATTATTATGAAGAATCTTATGTGTTATAGTGCTAGAATGACAATTTGAGAATATAACATACATTCATGTTCCAAGAATTTTTAATCAAGTTGCTGACTCATATGCTAACTATGTGTTAGATTGGCATTTGTTTCATAAACCATAAGCATATCACAAACATACATTTTACACACATGTAAATATGAATAAAATCAATCATCATAAAAAAATTTCATTAATATCCAAAAAGTGACATCATAATACATAAGTGTCATATACAAAATTGGGGCTTCTGAGCCACCAACACATAATACACGGGTACCTTGTGTGTCAAATGAACAAAGTTTGTGTGGATTCTTTGGAGCATCCACTCTGCATCAGCACCCATGATATCATCTCCTATTCCCCTCCATCAATGACGAGAGAAGCCTTCTAGCCACTGTGGTCCTACATATGCATATACATGATAGATTGTCACTATGTGTCGTCACACCAAAAAATATGTATTTTGAGTCAATATATCAAAAAACGCAAAAAATTAAATAATTCAAAACTTTAAAAAGTGGGTTTGGGATTCTTTACCTATGTCACCATAAGCTGCTTCTGGTGGTAGCGGCATATCCAGATCTCCATGGAAGTCTATCCCTGCATAGGGGTAGTCGTCTATGGCGACGATCTGTCTCTTCCACCATGGAAAGAAATTTGCTGGGTAGGGGTTAGACACCCTACCTCCGCCCAGTCTGTGCATGACACTCGCCTAGCATCCTTGGGATGGATCCCAAACTCCATGTGGAGCAATGTCCACCCTAGGGATTATCCCTGGCACCCGCTCAAAGAAAAACATGCTTAGTATACTGTCGAACCCAAAGTTCTGCACCTTTCCCATCTTGCAGTCACAGAGATGTTGTTTCATGTTGTTCAAAAACATCGTCCTCAAGTCATACACTGTATGTCACATGCACTCTACCACATAAAACATCATTAGCCATGAGGCCTGTTGGAGTGAAGCCAACCCTGCAATCCTTCCTAGTGCCAAAAGTATGGCCTTCATCCCCAGAATATGGATAGATTTTATCAATATTTGACTCCCAACATTTTTCATATCTGGAAAGAAGTACATAGCTATGTACTCATCTATGGTCAGTCCGCCTCCTGGCCCATGAGATCGAAGGTTTATCATCTCTCCTTATCGGGACAAACCAGTGATAAAATATATGTCCTCAACCTTAATGTTGAGTGACATCCCATCTATCTGAAATGTCTCAGATTCTGGATCCCAATAGTCCACCAGTAGCTGGAGTAGTATTGGTTTGGCCCTCATGCTACCAAGACACCAAAACTTATACAAGCCACATGCTCATAATGCTTGTTGGGCCATGAGATCACCTTGCACATCTTCCTCAACATCACCATTCTTTCTTTCTCTCCACTCTAGCACCATCCTGCACAAAAACCAAGTTTTTTTTATCAATCTTTGCCCCTTAAAACCTTATTTGCGGCCCTGAACGTGGCTGTTCTAAAAAAAGCCGCGTATGTAAGCGGATTTCAGTGATTGTTCCGTGTATGGCGAACCCTGTATGGGAAAAAATCCTGATTTTCACGTGGGCCGAAATGAACAAGTATGGATGAGTCAAAAAATAAAATAGACCATGAAATTTATAAAAAAATTTCATCAAAATGAAAGAGGAGGGCATGAGAATCTACCTGGATCAAACGGGGAGAGATTCCGCTGGACGATGCTCCTGGAATTCATTTCTGAATTTCTAAGCTCAAATGCACTATGTTGGGTAAAAATTTCAAATGATATGAAAATTTTTAAATTTTTTACTATTTATAGAAAAATTTTGAAATTTTTACCCACTTTCTATAGTTTTTGACTATTTTGGACCATTTGAACTAATTTGATGTTGTAGGAGTCCATTTTGAGTTCGGTTTGACCGTGGATTTGATCCGTTCATGCCTACTACAGGTATTATGTCTCAACTGGCATATCGGTTAGGTTTCACACCCATTTGCACTTTGCATAACCTTATGACCGTTTCATTTTAACCTTAGGTACGAACCCATTCCATCTTGTCACAGAACCTTCTTGCTGCTTTTAGAAGTGACATGTTGTGAATGGTAGAGCTTTACCATACATGGGTACCCTAGTTAGATATTGTTTTGCATTTGGTTCCCATGCCAACATTTCTCCTTTAGGGTGTGGGAGTCCGTTGTATAGTACCACCATGACTTTGAGCAAGAGCTTCATACTCATCTTGACCTTTATGCTGGCCTTTTCCTCGGGACTCCCTTGTATATGTCAAGTTGTAATTGTATTATCATGAGTTTTTCTTGCCTTATTGAGCCTTATGTCAGTTTCCTTGACTTTGATCATCAGCCATATATCCCGAGCTTGTCTCATGTCTAGCCACGAAGAGCCTTATATATATATATATTTTATAACTTGATTCCCCATTTTTTATCGGGAGGGGACTTTCCCCCAAGTGTCGTTATCCGACACATGTCTCCTTGCATTGAGCATAGGTATGTTCTGCTACTTGGAACTAGTTTGTTTGCCCCTTGAAACTCATCTCCTCCTAGATTTGTAACTATAAAGAAATTTTATTCTTTTTCAATCTTTTCAAAATATCTGAAAATGTCCAAAAAAAATCAAAAAACCAAAAAGCCAGACAAGAAAAGATATTATATTTGGCAGCAGTCGATTTGTGTCACCTTCGAACAGAGCACTGTATATCACATCCATTGGTTGGGTTAGTGGTTTGACTTTACGAGTTATACTCATTTCTTTGATTTTATCTCCACCGACTGGTTAAGCTTCCAGTCCCTACGGAGCCTCTGTTGATGCCTCATGTGTCGTAGAGATGTCCCAATTTTGTATATAGAGTCTATGTTGCCTACATTCAGTCACCATTAGCCTTTATGCTCTTGTTTGAAGGAAGTTGAAGCCTAAGTCGGCCATTCCTCAGTTCTCTTGAATTTGCATGTCGACCATTCCTGGTACTATTACTAGTTCGTGCACATCTTGTTCAAGTCCTTCCACATTATACAACATTGCTGAGTACCTCATGTTGGTTGATGGGGGATGCCTTAATGCCCTACTTCCAGTGGATTCCATCCCATCAAATTCAGATCATTTATTCTGGGATAGGAGTATAGAGTCATTTGAGCGCCTTAAGACTTACAGTCATCAGTGGTACGTTCTCTCGCCATCGACATTTTTGGGAATACATCAATGTCCCCTGATCGATGGATTCTTCCAAGTGTTCGACCTCAACACATTTATTCACATTTGTTAGATTGCACTCTAGTACCTTAATTCCCATTTTTATTATTAGTGGGTGATCTCACGTCTGTTAATGGTATACATCAATGACCAGTAATCAGACGATGGACTACTATGTTCGACCTCGACACCTTTATTCACATAGTAGGACATGTACTCGTAGCGGTTTGTGTCGAAGACTTTCAATATTGGTGGCATTCCACATATGCTACCTCCTTGATCGTGCTAGTGTTCATGAGATTTAAGCTCTCGTGACTTGATTCTAGTATATGTCAGATATATTTAGCCATTATGGAGATCTTGATCCATTGTATATCTTCAACTTTCATGGACATCTTGATCCTTTGTATATTTTCATCATGGATATTCTAATATATTATATATTGTATATGGCGATGACCACATATGTCACATTTTGTATATCATTCCTATTCATGGCCATTGTACTCTTATGTATCTGGGACTACTATATGTATTTGCAGCCATATGCAGAGATTGATTATTGTACTATACTATTGGATGGCTAGTTCTTCCACCTGTTTCTTCATAACTCTACTTTTGGGATGGATTTATAATGTATTTTGGCCATCATTTTACTCCTCTGACCTCACACATTAGGGCGCATCTATTATAGCTGATTTTACCACACATGGTTGATCACACTTTTATGGCCTTCCCTGTCCCTCTGTAGACTCTTTGGACCCCATGGACTATTTTTGTACCTTTGATGTTTCCAATATCATCCCTAAAAACACCTATTATTTGATGTACGTGATTTTTAATCCCTTTCTCGCGTATATACATGGATATTACCCTTAAACCCGCGTACATCGGGATGTGTGCAAAAGGTAAAATATTTTTGGAGTTTTCCTTGATGTGGATCTGAGTCACTTGTCTCTTGTCCTTCCATATGCCTCGAGATCACTTCAATTTGACCTTCCATTACCCCATTCAAGCACTATATAAGGGACCCTTTGGATACATTGAAGAGGGGGAATTGAAGAGCAAGAAAACTATAGTCCATTGTTGCCGTAGCTTGCTTATAATTGAGTCTACATTCCTTTGTCCCTTGCAGCACTTTGTGTTCTTCCCAAGCTTTCCTTTTCTTGTGAGCTTTCTATCGAGAGATGGAGGACTGAGGTGGTGGAGGCCCAGGTGGAGGACTTAGTTTCTCCAGTTTGTAGACATGCCGACAAATTTTGTCACTTATGTAATCTCTTATTTACTTAATAGAAATATCTTTTCCTATCCAATGATATGCATTTAAATGAATATTGAATCCATGGATGTGTTTAATTGCTTATGTATCATTGATTATATATGCTAGAGTAGGCCTAACACTATATTATATAGCATGCTTTCCTTGTTTTACTATTGTTGAGAGTAAATTGCCAAAGCAAGTGGGATTGGAAAAATATCAACAGGGATCTACTACAACCATTCAGAATAAGGTATGTGTCGAGATCCTTTAGTGTTAGATGTTGTATTTATTTTGCATATTGGGAAGGGATTGATTTCTACGGTTTCTCTATTTGTTGTGGTACACCCCAAGCCATAGAAAGTTTTCTTCATAACAACTTGGGTGCAGTGGCATCATAGGGGGTACTATGTAGTACTATGGATGTTTAGAAACGAAACCGATGACACCATCTGCAACATGGGATGCTCCCGGTGCATCGTGGTGAGAGGTGTCGGCATGGGGAGCATCTAGTATGATGGTGTATAGGTATCCAGATTGAGCATAGATTAAATCGAACTATTGTTCCTTCAATATGGCCTCTTCCACAGATTAGGGATGTTTGGAGGTGACGTCCTTGGCTATGGGTGGTAGTAGGGTCTTCAAGAACAAATCAAGGAAGATCCACAGGCTATGCCTTTGCTACCACTCATGGATGTGGTCAGTGATGTGCATAGCGGTATTCTGATGGAAATATTACAATATCTCCATGACTTCATCATAGCAGACAGGGAGTTGGAAATATTGGAGGAACATGAAGGCTACCAAATTTAAATTAGGGGAAGAGGCTTGAGGTAGTTCGATATACCATTTTTCCGCAGCATCTATGAGTGTGAGTTGCAATAATCTCAGTTTGATCGAGTCATCTACAATGTTTTTTTTATGAACACCATAAACAAAACGACATAATATGGTTTTGGGGGCACTCCCCGGCCTTTCCTTCAAATTTTGGAATATCTGAAGGGAGCTTGGTTGGCATAGGAGGCAAATGGGGTTTATGATTGATTGGGTCATTTGTTAACCAGGAAAAATATAACACATTAAGGTGGGCCATGAATGGGAGATTAGACCCGAGGTTGGTTCAGAAGGGACCAGAAATGGTGTCGAGATTTACAGGAGCATGATGTCTATGCACGACTGGGGGCACTTGAGGGTGACTTCCCACAATGGGAATAGTCGAGACAATAGTGGAAGGGCCACTTCCCCTAGGTATGTACGGTGGTACTATTGGAATTGTGGGAAATATTGTAGGGCCGCATGCGCAGTGGTACTGGGACCACTAACAAGGATGTTGGTAAGAATGTGAGGCAAGGGCATGGGTTTGCTATCAATTGTCCCTCTGAAGAAGGGATCAAGATTTGCACCATCCATGGGGCTAGATGGTGCAATGAATAGGTTTGGCTCAGATTGATAGGAATCTGATTTAGAATCAGAGGTTGTGTGGCCTTCTGAAGGTGGAGAAGGTGGTCGAGGAGGGCCTTGATGGTGACTCTCTAAAGACCCAAACTGAGGGGGGTGTCCCCTAAGTCGTGAGGAGGAACATAGTGGATCAATGGTGGATTATGGTAGTAGTTGGTAATGAATTTTTGACCTTGTTTTAAATGACTTTCTATTGGTTCACAGGTGGTCACTCGGCCACCAAGACTCCCAGAAGACGGTGCTTGGATTTTTCCTCACACAAATTTATCTAGTCAATCGGAAGGGGTCATTTCCCATTTCTCTTAGCAATTCCTCTCTTTGGCCAACTACTTTGGGGTTCCTGCAGTACTCCTCACAATGATTTTTAGGGAAAATCCCAAGTACTTCCCATAGTTGAGTCGGTTGAGACTTATGTCGCAAACCGAAAAAATTATTAAGTTGGTTACTTTTATGGTTCGCTTGGGGTCATGGACCGAGTTTTGTTGGATTATTTGGTGTGAATATGTGCACTTTGTGTATGAATTTGTGATTTTTACTTTCAATTATGCAATAATCAAATAACACTGGTTTCCCTGTAAGAAGACAAGCAAAGGGCTTGTCCCAAAATAGGGTTGAAAGGTAAAAATAAATTCAGATAATGTGCAAGATAGACTATAATAATGTGTAATATGACTACAAATTTTGTGAATCACTAAGGTGACTAACCCACCTTTGTATCCTTCAAATCCAATAAGGAGTTCTTGCCTCTCATCAAAGTGGAAATAAGTCCACCTGTATATCTACAGATCACACCCCAAATTCCCGGTGCTCAATAGGGAGGACGCGAACGCCTTGAGACCCCTAACTCTCTCCACTCCCAGTAGATTCCAAGGTCACTTGTTTTTAATGGAAATTAATAATAACAAAAATGGATTCCTATTACTATGCTTACTCAACCCCCCGTCTTATCTTAGAAGACCCTAGAGAGTGATGACTAAGTAGAGGAGGAAAGGATAAATAAGGATGTTAATTTTTAGCATTTAATAATGAAATACAAAATTTAAAATTGCAGAAAAACTAACACAAAAATAGACAGATTGCATGTAACAGTCAAATAATGGCTAATGGCCCATTTCATACAGTTAAAATAGAGGTAAAATGGCTCAAAAATGGATAGGTTGATTCTGACTACAGGACAGTGTCGATTGTGTCGCACAAACATACCACATAGTAGTGACTATGCCCTGGGATGCAAGTCACTCCTTTCGAGGCCTGATTCATGACCTGGTTTGTGGCTTTCGGCCTGAAAGCTACGACTGGGTTGCATGTTTCAGCCTAAAAGCCGCAACGAGGGTCAGAACAGGAGGAAAAGAAAAAACAGAGTCGATGATGTCCGGCAGGAGCAGGGAGTGGTGTCGTGCAGACTGGTATTGGGTGCCTAAGTGATGGTTGAGCCTCAAAATAAATCAAAGACCTACAAAACAAGAGGATCGAAAAGGATTGACCCAGTTTGGTCACCAAAACTGTAGGCATATTTTCACCTTGGTTACATGCTAATGCACCTCCCTTCTGTCAAGGGGACAGAAGGCTAGAGTTCAACTGGATAAAAAAAATTGCAAACAAACTATTAGCAATAATAAACAATAAAAAAACTACTAAAATAAAATAAACAAGATGGTACAAATATACCTTCTCTTTTCTTTAAAATTGGGCCACCGTGCCCTAGATTGGATGGCACCGCCTTTCCACAGGCTTGATGGTATGGAGGATTCCTCAATGTACAAGGTTGGGAGATGGTGGGGCAATGGAATGTTTAGAAAATTATGTGGGTATTGTGAGAGAAATGATTCTCACTGTACTCACAAATGATAGAAAAATGGGCGAAGGAATAATTGGTGAATCTTGTGATGGAGACCTCCACTCTATTTTATAGTTTTTCTTGTCATTTTCTCTCTTTGAGGGTTTTGGAACCCTATTTAGGGTTTTAATCCCTATTTAGGGGTTTTATCCCTTTTGGGGTTTTTAAGCCCCTTTGTGGGTGTTTAGCTCTTTTGAGGGTTTAAAAGTCATTTTTGGGGTTTTAATCCCTTTTGAGGGTTTATAGGCCCTTTTTGATATTTTTTGAGTTTTTTGAGAGAGCATATGGTTAAAACATAGTTATGGAGGTCAAAAAATGAGGGAAAAACATAGGAAAATGATGTTTGTATATGGTTTAGGCCATGTAGAGCTAGTTGCACAATTTTTGCGTTAACAGAAATAATGCCATTGGCAAACAAGGTCAAAACATTGATTCAAAAACATGTAGAGTTGGAGAAAGAATGGAATGAAAAGGAAAAAGAGCTTATAGTATAGATTGTTCCACCTCCTGCATAAGCAGGTGTAGAATCTATTGTACAAGCAATGTCTCAGGTTAGACTAAGAGATTTGGAAATTGTTGGGCTAAAAAAATAAAACACGAAACTAGAAAATTTAGCCTTGAAAAGGGAAGAGGAAAGAAAATCTTGGGAGAATAAGTGTAGAGATATTTCAGATAAAAATGACAAGCTGATGAAGCAGGTAACTATACAGTTTCCTTTGAAGGGAGCTAAACATATCCTTTGGGATATAATCATAGCTAAAACAACAAAACTCGGACCCTACCTAGATTATATTTTGGACAAAGAGATTGTTATTGAGGCTACCAGACAGAGTGTTGCAGCAATGAAAGAAGTATTAAATAAAAAGACAATAGACACTGCTAATAACACAATAAGATTCTTGAATGCTTTGACTCAAGATTATTTAAAAACAACTAATATTAAGGACAGTATTTCAGTCATTACATGGGCGCAAAATCTGATTAGCAAACTTCAACACCTTGATATTGTACAAGCGAAGATTGATATTATGACCCATCAAGTTAAATTGTCCATTGAATTTCTTACACCATTATTTAAAAAGGGTCTGCCTTTATTCTGGGAAGAAAAGGGTGGAATGTTTTCTCAAACAGAGCATCATGCTTACTTGGTAAGGTGTATATTGGATCATAGAAAATTTTAAGATATGCAACAATCCTTATCTGTAAAGGCAAGAATTGATAAGTTATCAGAGGATTTTGAAATGTTGTATTCCTTCATAGCCACATGTGCACAACTTCTTGAATTTTCCTACGTGGAACATGTGGAGCTAAGAGTGTTGGAAAAGGAAATGGCCAACTTGGAGCTACCAGTTGTCAACCAGTGGGAGACAATTGAGAAGTATGGAAAAACAAAATATAGGTTGCGTTGATGAAGGAATATTGAAGACATGTCGAAGAACATTTTGAAGACTAGTTATTTAGCAAATTTTAGTTTATTTTCAAAATAGTTATTAGTTAGAATATCCGAGTGACAAATGTAAAAACGAAGTTATGGCCTATTTTTAGCATAGTTAGTTATCAACTCATGGAGAACTATTTTTTATTTAAACAATTTTTTGTAATTGAGAAAGAGTTGGAACACGTGAGATTTTGGTATTGCAATTGATCTTCTAGAGATTAATAAAATTACAGAACCGAAGCTGGCCTTTGACAGAGATTCCTGTGTTTTCTTTATTACAGTCTGTACTTTCTTTTCTTTATGTGCATGTGTTTCTAGTTTACAAATTCCATTGTGTTTTCCCTTTCATGTTTGAATGATTTTACAATAGTTTAGAATTCATAATCATATGCCCCATTCTATTACTTTCATGTATTCACAAAACAATTTCATCTAAATTTAATGTTGGATTCATCCATGTTATATGGCCACATTAATGGATTGTTTCTAATTTTCCTCCATATCACAAGACAAAAATAATTTTGACTATAATGAGAGTGCTACCTTTCTTCTCTTAAGTTTCCCATGCAACAGCACTGTAAACATTATTTCCCTTTTTGACTCCATGCCCAATGTACTTTGGTTTCAACCATAAACAATATTAAAATGTGTTTATTGTTTATGTATATCTGGCTTATGAGAAATATACTGAGAGATCCCTCTCTAGAGAGAGAGAATCCAACTTTCTTTCCTAAATCTTGGTTTTGTGGTTACCTTGGGGTTTATCCTTTGACAACCGGGGGTACATTCTGAGTGCTAATAGAGGGATATAGTGGAAATAACATATAGACATACTTTTCACTTACAATATAGAAACCAATCAAATTATTCAAAAAATTAGGTCATATATAAACTACAAGAGGCGTTCCCAAAGCAATGGTCAATGAGACCTTTCAAATTTGTAATAGAAAAAACATACAATAGCAAAAAAAATCATTCAGAGATTAATATTCCTAAACATGTTTATGTAGATATGTATCTATAACTACTACAAAGAGTCATTCCTTCAAGAATTTTAATTTTGATATATTTATTTTTCATATCAACATAAAAATAGTTTATTGTCATTTACATTTTTAGGAATATTATGAAAATACCAAAGGGCGAATGAGGTTATATGTGAAATGTATCAATAGGGATTTCCAAAAAAGTGAACAAGGAGATGGTCAATGAAATGGACATAATTGCATCGCAGGAGGATCCATCTCAACAACAATGTGCTTCAACATTAAATATTGTTTTTCAATTGTTTTGTTGCAGAAAATAAAAAAAAATGGAACCCAAGGAGCACACAAGACAAGATGAAAAGGAAAAAAGGGGTTGATAGAAAATTTTGTGAGTATTTGTGATTTCCTTATTAGAAATTAATATTTGGTAGTGTTTGCGATTTGTATAATTTTTTTATTTTCACTGGAATTCCTTGGATGTTTTGAAACATGCGTTAACATACAAAGAGAATCCATCAAAAGAATTGACTCGTCATTGAGTTAAGCAAGGGTTGTGAGTATAAGTTTGTGTATCAAAAATTAATTGAGGATTGTGTAAGTATCTATATAATTTTACTTATCTCATTTTATAATTAATAAAACAACAAAAATCGTTTATATTAAATCTAAGATTTGTGATGGGGCCCTAAAACTTGAAGGAAACAAGTATGGAGTGGAGCCAACAAAAGACTTTTTGATAGAAGGCGTGAGATTTGGTTTTGAAAGAATGTGTATCATTCATGACTCAATTATTTATATGGTATGTCGATTTTCACTATACATTCATGTATATTATCTATTTTATTTTTCATTATTCCAGGAAATGTAGATACACTCAAGACACTTTACTTTTATGTTTGCGAATGGAAGTTGAAGAAGAGGAAAACAATCAGGCTAATCAACAAAAAAATCATCCAAATAACCCAATTGATGAAAAGTGGCTTGAGAACCACTAACAGTTCCAACGAAGAATGATGATTCATATTTAATTTTGATGTTAATCCAAGTTGTTATAGATTGATGTATATTTTTAAATAATTGTATGTGAAAATCAGTCATTTTGTATAATATTGTATTGGACATAGTGTTTGAATTGAAAAAAATAGGTTACCAATAAGTGTAACAATTACATGCATGTTGGGATTTTGATTATTGTTATCTCTATGTTGTCACATTTTGTATGGCAATGGAACATTTATTGATATATAATAAAATAAAATTTTTATTCTATTACATTCTTTAATGTTATTGTCAAATTTTATAATATGTGAAATGGTACATTGGTAATTAAATGTATGTATGGTTAAGTATTACAATAGATGCTTGCATATATGATATAAGAAATTAATCCAAACAAACAAAATACTTAAAATTAAAATGAATNATATATATATATATATATATATATATATATATATATTTGACTGTAGTATCAGTAGCCATTGTTCAAAGAATCATATGTGGTTATTTTAATAATTGATGCCGCATCGATGCGTCTACCTGAATAATATGCATCGACGTGTGTATGTAAACGATAGGACTAACACTCTAATGTAAATTAAATGCATCGTTAAATTTAAACATAAGAATGTCGGCATGTCAGATGACTTATCTGGTGCGTTTACATTTGTTTATCAAACCAATGCATTTCAATGGTTTATATGCACTGAGAACTATCAAAACTTATATGAACCGGTGTTTTTTGTGTTTAAGTGCATCGGTGCATTCGAGTTGTTTAAATTGATCGAGTTATTTTGATAGTTTGTAATCACCAATGTGTTTGAAAATGAAATGAACCAGTGCAATTTGATAAATGGACAACAATGGTAAGTTTAAAAATATTAAAAATTGTTTGTTGCATATGATGTAACATATCGCATTGGTGCATTTATGTTGTATATAAGAAATGGTGCATATAATCTATACACAAGAACTGGTGCAGCATTGAAATTTGATTCTTTCTAGTGCTCACTATGTTTGAGTGCATCGGTGTAATATCCCCAAATTTTCCATGGGCCACAACAACCTAAGTCACCTAGTCATGTTCATGTTAATTCACTTAGGTGGTGATGAAGGTCAAATAATTCCTAATCCTAAGGTCCAATTTATGAATAATGTAGCATTAAAATATATTGGACTTGAGAAAAATGAATAAGGAGATGGTGGACCTTAATTGGCTCATTAAATAAGCAAAGTCATGTGGTCAAAAATATTTTTGAAATCCTAAGGTTGGAAACAATTATTGATGGGAAAAAAATTAAGTGCTTTAATTCGAGTTGGTTAGCAAGGCCAAGTAATATTGGGTTAAACAAGTTAGAAAGTCAATTAATATGTTAAAGGACTCACTCTCTCATAAATAATGAATTATTAAAATTTTATTTAGGATATTATGAGAGAGTATTGATCAATTGGTGGCACCCAAGGAAGTTGGTGGGAGAATATAACGTGGACAAACTCAATCACACAATTTAAGGAAAGGGATAAGAAATGTGCACAAACCTAGTTCCACAAATCTAGGAAGTAATAGGGAAGTGGAAAAACCCTATCTTTGACTTGTGAGGTTCCTTAAAATAAGGAAAGATGTTGTAAGGGAACATTAGTGGAGCAAGAAGACTTCTTTGAAACCTTTTATTAGCTAGCGCATGGTTTTGGATGGTTTCTCAATGGTATTTTCCACTAGTTTTCATTAAGTGGAAAAACTTGGTCAAAGGGGGTTAGGGAACATGGTTTTCACTCACACATGGTATTGGTCCATGGTATTGGAGACATATCAATTTTAAAAGGAGAAGCAAGGCATACTAGAAATCTAATCTTGTTTGTTTACCAGATTATTGTTGTGTTACTTGTGCAATTCTATGCTTGGGTGATGTTCCCCTTGCACATAGTTGGGAGATGTGCCCCTCTTTCCACATAGGTTGAAGACTCAGGAATACATCCTTTATAATAGATATTATTGCATATTTTCTACATTACTTTGATTTTATTATTATGTTGTAGTGGGATAACCATAATCCACATTTTTTCCATGGAATTTATAGCAAGTTTCTATGGTGTTTGGTAGCTAGTTTCTATGATGTTTGCGTTGGAGAGGGTGTTTGTGGGATCCATGAGACAATATGGATATAGATAAAAATCTCAAATTTAATAATACTGCAATATTATAATAAAATAATTCTCGATTATTTTCATTATCCACTTTTCAATTTCCTTTAGTATCTCTTCTATTATATGTGCTCCAAACTAGCTTAAATTATGCATTGTTTATATTTTGATGAAACCACCTGGTCATAAGATATTACAAATTTCATATTGAATTCTTTTACAAGTAGGGGGAAGGCCATTGGTAACTATACAATTCTAATATCGTAAATCCCCCCCCCCCCTTTGGTACCATTACAAATTGTTTGGAAATAGACAATTTCTCTATCCTAAGAGATGAACTTTCACTAGTGAATTGCCCTACTGCTTCTCTTGCATCTAAAGCCATGTAAAATAAGATATGAAATTTCCATGAACTTGTTGCATAATGTTTTTCCTCGTGTTTTCACTAGAATCCATTGATTTCCCACATAATTCATGGGTTCGTTGCATCGGAGTCTTTGGTTTTGCTAAAGGGTCGTCCCAAATGTGATGCACTCAAAGAATGTGCCATCTGTCAAGGTAAGGTATTTCCAAATCCCTATATAAGTGTCATACATGTTAGTAGGAGTTTTTATACCCCATTAATAGCTTAATATATGAATTTTGTGACCCTTAAGTGCCACTAGAGGCCATCCAGAATCTTCCCACTTTTTCTTTCCAAGGTCTGAATTTTTCCCCTGGTTCCAAATTTTGCAATTTGATTCTAGATCATTGGGTATAGTGTTCTCAAATCATATTGGGAACATAAAAACTGGTGCATATATTTTATATCATACAAACCCGGTGTGCTTCATTACTATACACCTCAATGCACACAATTTAGACAAAGCGCGTCGGTCAAAAAGAATCCACTAAAATATACGACCGATGAGTTCCTTTAGTTATAAAATATATTTGTAATAACCTCCGTTAAAACATCTTCTACCATTGGAAAATATTGTAGCAGAGGTTTCTTCAAAAAAAAAGTGTCCATGGTGTAACACTAAAAGCCTCTGCTATGACCTCTGTTACAAACTATTTTCCTTCTAGTGTCGAATCCCTGCATCCAACACCAAACCCCTCGATCATGGCCCATAAATACAAACCTCGTAACCCCAAACCAAAATATTAATATAATAGTGATGCAAGTCTATAAACCCTAGCCCTTAACTTTAGCATCCAAATCAAAGCATGTTTAAAGGTATAAAAAATTTACAATTTGTTGATTTAACATCACTTTGGCAATGTTTGTTGGGGCCAAAATTTGAAAAATGCACTAAAATCCCCTTTTTTAATTGGTTTATAATATTAAATTGAGTTTTTTATTATTATCAAATGTTGAAACTATACCCTAAATGTCATAGTGTTGACATAGTTAATTTGGTGCAATTGTCCTATTTAACACAATGTGTTATATATACATTAATGTTAATGGTCTTGTAGCAAGAGGGTATCATGGATATAAAAGTTGTATAACTTATATAAAACATAGGTGGTCCAACCACCTACAAAATTTGATGTATGATTGCTTAAGGGTATTCCTCCTAGAATATCAACCTTAGAGAAGAAAAACAATTACTTTCACTGGTAATTAGAGAGAACCTAGTGACCTAGAATAATGACACAAGATGGTTGGCCTACAACATATGACATAGAGAAGGAGAAGGAAATTGCATATATGTTTGATTCAAATAAAAAACCTATGTTCAATGATCCTAAGTTTTTCAACACCTACATTGAAGAAATTACCATTTGGATAAAAATAAAATCTCTATTTTGAGATATTCCATATTGGGATCATCTTAACATTACCACTTACAAAATCCCATGCATATATCAAAAAGGTTTCATCTTCTTTATGGAGGTATGTGTCATCGAGAAAAGTTACACATTAGATAGTATTTCTTCAAATACTAGAAAGAAACATCATCTGAGAAAAGAAAGTAGACGAGAGGTTGGTCCCTCTCGGTCTTTTAAAAAAACCAATTTCCTATAAATTTTAAAAAAATATGATATTTCTCTAGCAAAGGAATTTACATTGGGTGTAAAGGTGACTTCTATGACACTATGGTTGTAAAGGTGAATTTATACAGGTCAATTCTATGACACTGCTTCATTGTAGAAGAACATTTGTATAAGAGCATGTATGTATGTCAAATACATGGTTTTTTCTGCAATATAGGTTATAATATAGATTTAATGGTTGTTAGTTTTATAATTTTTTTATTTTGTTGTGTCATTATCCTTTTCTCATGCATGGGTGTATGAACAATGGATTTACTCGAGACCTGTGATTTTCCATATCTAAATTATCTGCATGTTTACATTAGATCACAATAAAGGAGATTCATATGGATAACATTCCATGGTGGAACCAAGAGATAATTAATATTGTTTTTGATCCAGATGGGTATAGGTGTTAACTCACCTATTCCATTGGCTCAAAACAATTTTCCATTTTGGCAATTTTCTTGTAATTTTCTACAGTTTTTTGGGTTCCAAACTTATGGGGTCGTTTTGAGGCCCTAAATGACATTTTTTGGTGATTCGAGAGGACGAATGGTTGTTATTGGAATTTGTTAGGACCTAGTAAAAATTTGTAAATATCGGATATACCTTTCCAATGAGATATCGGGTGCCCCAAACACAAATTGTAGGAAAAATATTATGACCCCGAGAAGTTGATTGTTCAACTAATCGTATTGGGGCTAAAAACTTTATGACGATTCATCTCGCCCCGTTAGGTTTAGGTTTTATACCTCCCCAAGGATTTATTATAAAATTCCCTTCAGCCTATTTTATATTCAGCTTGTCACGAGTGAGCGTAGCCACCACATCTCTTCTTAGAGATACAGCTGCCACCATTCTAGTTGCTTTTGTTTTATACTTTGTTCTATTTCATTTATTTAATAGAATCTAAGTTTTTATTATCATTGTGTCTATTTCCATATATATGTGTATGTGAATATATATATATGCTCTTTCATTTTGTTCTAACATAAATTTGGATCAATTTGTATGTTTGAGGAGTAAATTCTCGCCAGTTTCATGGAATCATAGGTTCATCTTCTAATTCATGTTGTTGATGAGTTTGAATTATCCAAGGTCATCTCCTATCATTTGATGTTCTTCTTAGAGAATTGCATGAAATAATTGAAAGGGTTTTTTCAGCAAAGGGAAAACCCCAAGGGGTCAAAGGCAAAGGGATACATAATATACAAGTCATTTTACTATGCTAGTGAATACATCAAGTAAAGCGGTGACACATTAGGCGCATTAGTTTGGGAAGACATATGAGATGAGGACAAAAGGGAAGACGAGATACTCTAAACAAATGCAAAAAAGTGCATGATAAAGAGTCAGTCGCTTATCTTTTGTCAAATTTCTATAAAGTAATTATTTACACTAAACTTGATAATATATATTTGATATCATACTATTTGTTTTGATTTCATGAATACATCAACAAATTAAAAAATTAATGCTATCAATAAATTCATTATTTACAACTCAGAGGCAACAA
Organism: Pseudotsuga menziesii; assembly: GCA_001517045.1. NCBI lineage: Eukaryota > Viridiplantae > Streptophyta > Pinopsida > Pinales > Pinaceae > Pseudotsuga > Pseudotsuga menziesii. Next base: position 207,210 of record LPNX010136324.1, on the reverse strand, counting down.
AATCATGGGTCGCATTGTATGAAGAGATGTAATAGACCAAGTTCACCCCTAAGTTTAGTTAGTAATTTTGGGCATGATTAAATTAAATAGTGAAACATGAGGCACCATAAATATTAGATGGTTTTAAGGTATATATTATTATTTAAATAATTAATTTTTTTTTTCCAATAGATCAAATGAGTAGAACCGAGAGAGATGGAGCCAAGCCTTCTACCAGCGAAAAATAACTTCGTGAAATAATAAAGAAATAAAACATTCCTTAAATATTTTAATTATAGATATAATCTTGTTTAAAACCAAGGAAAAATAAATTCGTGATAATAAAGAAATAAAATATTCCCTAAATATATTAATTATGGAGATAACTTACTTTAACACCCACAAAAATAAATTTGTGAATAATAAAGAAATAAAATATGCCCTAAATATGTTAATTATGGAGATCATCTATTTTAAAAACCCTAAATCCTTGTTTGAGGTTTCATATTCACATCAAATGTGAAGAACTACCTAAAAAGCGAATACTCTCTCTACAAAAAAAAAAAAGAGTAACAAGGAAAATGGGATGATTTATTGTTTTCCCTTAAGAAAGAAGATAGTGTGAGATATAAAGGAAGATCAAGAATATTTGAAAGGATGGATGGAAGATACCTTGTGAGGTATTTTAAGTTGAAAACAAGTAATGCACGGGCTCTAAGTTTATTTTGGTTCTATTAAAAACCTATATTAAATAGTAGGAAGAATATATAGTAGCAAGAATATATAGAATTAATAATGCAAGGGTTATTAGACCTATAGCAGACTTGGATGGATTGGGGGTGATTAAAGAGTGAAAGGAAAAGACACTTTTGATTTATGGATGGGAAGACTAGTGTAATCATTTGACTTGTTACGAAAAAGGAGAAATATTTAGAGATGAAAAAATAAATATAAATACAAATGCTTATCTAATATTATTTATGATGGAATTTGTTTAAGATCTATTTGTGGCTAATAAATTTAAAAGAGTTATGTGATATTTTTTAAGTTCTTTGAATGAGTAAATATTAATATGAAATTAAATATTGAGACTATTGTGAATGACTAGACTCGCAAGAAAAAAATAGAAAACTTGTGTTTTTATTAATAGAATATCTATGCTTAGAAGAAGAATAGAAAAAATATAGCAAGAATATCATTTGTATATAATTAATAGAAAATATTGTTAAAACTTGGAGGGAGATCTGATGGCACTGATATCTAGGGTTTAAAACCATAGTTAGTGTTTTATCATCCCTTCGATGTTTCCTCTACAAGAAAACATGGAGGAAATATGCGATCCTCTGGTGGACTATTTGAATGATTCATGGAAATATTTTGGTATTTTTTTGCATGGATGATGAGGTAAAATATCACCAGAAGCATACATTTGGGTGTGTGGGATCTACAAATTCTTGGAAGGATTGTGGATCATGAGGTAGTTAGAAATTTGAAGTCCCATCCAGGAAGAAAGTGGTATTATCAAAGGTCAACCTATTTGCATGTTTTAGTTCATTTTCGGAGTAGGTAATGATCTCATGTCATAATTATGCAGAGTTTCATGCGAATGAAGAGGCCTACAGTATATTTACATATCCAAACCATTCACAAAATAATCATATGGGATGGAATATTGGTAAACGTATAATGGATTTTTCCTATTTGAAGGTGGACACTAATGAAGTTTCAAGACCTCATCCTAGTCGTACCAATTCGCATGCAGATCCAGTCCTGGCCATAGTGAATCATGATACCTCCAAATATGAGAAGGCATGTGTTCTTGATGGAAACCCACATTCTCATTCAATCTCTAAATGTGACAGCCTTATCGGAAGCGTGCTGGTGCTAGAGGAACCGAAAGCTTATTTCAAAAGGACAAAAGTGGTTGCAGCAGCTCATAAAAAGAAGAAGGCTCTCTTGAATAAGAGATATGGCCTTACCTGGTGGTGGGAAGAGATATATTTGTTATGGATATACTGTGATATGCTATTAAAATGTTGATAGGTAAATTTCATGACCGAATAATTTTAGAGGATGCAGTGAGGGTTTGGCAAAAGGAATCATCAAGTCCAATGGTTGATGAAATGCCATAAATCATGTGGTTGTCCAGGGGATGGATGGGATTTGAGTTCAAGAGCCAAGTGGTAGTGGAAAGTATCTTGTGTAAAGTGTTGATGAACAACAAATCTACTCACCTAAAAATAATGACACCCCATCTTCAACCCTAGGAAAGACTCATTGGCCTCCTTCCCAATGTGGGTCAATTTTTTGTGTTTTCCATTATAGTTTTGCTGATAGTATGGATTCAAGGCCATAAGGGACATGATTAGGAAATTTGTGGTGGTGGAAGTAGACCTCTTCAACTCCTATAGATGGTCAGTGGTGAGAATTTAGGTATAGGTTGATGCTCATCAACGTGTGTTTAAATATATTGAGTGGTGAGGGAGTTTATCTTTACACATCATCTAGATTACCTCAAATTAGTGTTTAGATGTGCTTGGTATCACCTCTATGGGAATGTGGTTTTGGATTGCACCATGACCTTAAGGAAACAAGTATGGAAAATAAAATAAGTGTCGATGGGAGATGAAAGTACATCCCACTATGTGAATTCCTCAGGAGTCAAGCATGGCACTAAGAAAAAGGTGGTAGAAAAAAATTTCAATAAGAGGACATATTTCTTGATGTAATTCTACCCACAAAACTTCCAACTCCCGAATTAAAATTCTCACGGATTCAAGATCTATTAGAAGGATTCGAGATGCCTAACAATCAGTTCAAATGTGTGGAAAATATGTGGAAAGATAGTGGCATTAAGAATATAATGTATGTTGGGTGATTGGGACCAAACCTTTTGGAGTCGACTATAATCCTAGAGAATGAGGTGACAATCACAAATAGGAATCCAATGTCACTTTTATAGAATAAAAATACTTTAGGAGGGATTATGAAAGTGGAGTTGATAATTGGTATAGGCAACGACTCATCCACAAAATTGTAGTTGAAAGGGTCATATTCAACCAAAGGTGTTAGAGAACTAATCCACCTTAGTACCATGATCATAAACCTATGATACTTTTCATTAGATTTATGCTATCTTATATGGTCCAAACTTAGGCTATGTTGATCATTTACTGATAGGTGAGGTGCTCCACCTTGATCATTATGATAGATGAGGCACTCCACTTTGATCATTATAACAATATAGATTCCCTCATTGATGACATATCATTATTGGTGCACTCCCCACTCCTCAAATCATGGAATATGTTTGACCTTAGCCATTAGTGCATGTTTGTGGTGGTTTTTGGCCTTCCTTGAGCATTTATTTCCTCCTAGAGCCACTCCCACTCACCCGTGTTCTCACCCATGCCTATATTTCATTCATTTATGTTCTAGCATGTGCCATTCATGTTCACACTTGCATTGATGACCGTTTGGGATGGTTAGGGAGCTAATTGGTCCACCTAGGGGGGTTTGAGGGTCAAATCATAGTCTGACACGTGTATGCATCCATATGGAATCCAAAGGCTAACAATTTCTCCCTAATGTAATATAAACCTGATCCATACATATTTACATGTTGGACATTCATAATAATATCAGTTATTGATTACATTTTTGTATGATAATTTCACTCTTTCTGTTGTTTTTGTGCATCATTGTGTGTAATATAAAATTGTGAGAATCCCCTTGGCTCATAGATCCTACTATGAATCAATTATAATGTGGTATCAGGGATATTTGGATCTGCAAACCAAACCCAGAGCATTTGAGTTATTTTTTAGGGCATTTTCGAGAAAAATTCGAGTGTTTGCATTGTAGGTACAACCAGCAGTTCTATCACTCAATGGGAAAGATGAAATGAAGCAGACTCATGTATTGTTGACCCCATTCATTTATTTTTAATGGGACAAAATGGTGATCCATCTGAGGTTGAAATACCTGTATAGAGTTACCATGGGGATTGAGGCTGAACCCAACTCTGTTGTGGAGAAATTGAAGTACTTCAATAGGACCGATGAAGAATTTGGAATGCTTTGTCTCGAAGTTTTGAGAGACTTATCCTTCCATGTAGATAGTATGACAATTACCAATGAAGTATGGCTCAATATTGAGGAATTTTTTGGGAATACTGATGAGATGAGAGGTCAGGAGCTTGAAAATAAGTTCATCTTAATGAGCCCAACTCACTTTGACACAATCTGAGACTTATTCACCAAGTTCAAATCATTGGTTCTTCAGATGAATCAATGTGGCATAGAAAATAAAGAGGAGAAGATTATATTTTCAATACATTGGAAGATAGGGCCATAGTATTCTGTGTTTGTGTCAACATTCCACTCTAGCAAGATCACAGCTCGAAATTGGAGGACGCCATCACTAGAAGACTTCATGGAGTCATTGACACAAGAGAAAGAAAATATGGTACAAATGGGAACCATAAAATCTAGTAAGGATCAATCCATTTCCATAGGAGTTTCCAATCTAGCCAAAGGAAAGAAGAAATCCATAGATTCGAAGCAGGAGAAACCCAAATCTTCAAATGGGGGTTCGAATCCTACCAAGGACAAGGAGAAGAAGAAGAAAGAGAATACCAAATGCATTTATTGTCACAAGGGGTGGCATATAGATATTGCATGCATGAATAATACCACTGACATGATGGTGTGGCTACTTGAGAAGAAAAACATCCCTCTACAAGAAGGTGCAAGGAAGAAAGATGGTGGTTCAAGCTTAGACAACAAAGAGAGGTTCCATGCTTTGGTTGTAGTTTCTTCAAGCTCTTCCTCCTTCATCATAGATTCAGATTCCTCCAGTCACATGGACTCCATGCAATAATCCTTCTCAACCCTGCATCCTTATAGTGGTCCATCCATTCTAATAGGTGCTAATTCAAAGATCCAAGTCAAAGCGATTGACAGGATTGATCTTGAAGATGGTTAATTCAACAATGTGTTGTTTGTGACTCACTCTCAGCGTATCAAATGACACACACTGGTGAATCCAAGAGAGTAACATTTACTCCAAATGCAGTGGAGATATCAGAAATATCTACAGGCCAAGTGGTGGGAGTGGGTCATACTGAACATGATTCGAGAATGTACAAATTCTCTCACTTCCTCCCCTACTCTAAAGGGAATGCGCTCCTGTCACATGCCAATGAGACAATAAAGTTGTGGCATGAGAGATATGGTCATATCAACTACATGTACCTTTATTCATTGAGCAAAGAACACATGGTGGAAGGGATTCCTTCTATCGATTTCTCAAATGGCACTTGTAAAGGATGTGTAGTGGGTAAGCATGATGAGCACAGATATGAGAAAGTAAAGGAAAAGAGAGTTGTCCAAGTACTTCATTTGGTTCATTCAGATCTCATAGGGCCTCTTCCCACACCCTCTTATGGAAATTCAAGGTATGTATTGACCTTCATAGATGATTTCTCAAGGTACTGCTGGTTGTACTTTCTCAAACTAAAATCTAATGTTTTTAAGACTCTAAAAGTTTGGAAAGATTTGGATGAGAATGCATGTGGGAACAAGATAAAGGTTATCATGACTGAAAATGGCAAGGATTACATGAACAAGAGCTTGCAGCATCTTTTTGAATACTTTGGCATCCAAATGCAGCAGTTGGTTCCCTACAGACCACAACAAAAAGGTGTTACGAAGCGCAAGAACATGGCTCTCAAGGAGATGACAACCTATATGATGGAAGCAAAGTATTTGAATCCTAATATATGGGATGAAGCCATTAACTATGCTGCATATGTTCAAAATATATCTCCGCACAAAGATTTGGATGGGAAAACTCTATATGAGGCTTGGAGTGGTCACAAGCCAAGTGTTTCTCATTTCAAGGTCTTTGGCTCAAATGCTTAGGCTAGGATTCCTCCAAAGAAGAGAAAGGCCTTGAAAACTCAAAGAAAGGAGTCCATTATGGTTGGATATGATTAATATTCAAAGGGATACAATCTCTTTTATCCCTTATCTTAGAAGACATTCATTGAAAGGAGTGTACAATGTGAAGAAGACCTCATACAAGAGACCGAACTAGCTCAATGGGAATTCTCACATCCTCCAGTCCGTGATAATGTAAGTGATGAATAATTCTATAATTCTTTTGATTATAATGATTATGATAATGATGACATGCATTCAGATCATGACTCACCCATTTGTCCCAAGTGGGCTGATAAAACCATTGAAGTGGTTGGGGATCTTGCTGGTGATCCACTAGATTCTAAGAAGACTATATCTCGATTTCACAATGCCTATTATACTTGTGAATTGAAACTTGATTATAGGTGCTTCATAATGGTTGGTTCTGATTCTTAGACATATTAGGAAGAATCACTTGACCCAATATGGAAAACATCCATGCAAGAAGAGTTCAATTCATTGCAGGACAATGAGACTTGGGAATTGGTTCCCTTTCCCTCCAAGAGGAAACTAGTGCAATGCAAGTGGGTCTATAGGACCAAAGTGGATGCTGATAGTTTAGAGATAAATTATAAGTCTATGTTTTTTGATAAATTCTTCTCTCAAGTCCAAGGAGTGTACTATAAAAATACATTTGCACCAGTTGCAAAGATGGACTCTATCAGGCTAGTTTTAGTCATTGCTACATCTAAGCGTTGGGAGGTTCACCATATGGATGAGAAGAGTGCATTTATTCATGGTGAAATTCAAGAGGATATATATATGTAGAAACCTAAAGGTTTAATTAAGGATCCTTAACTTGTATGTGAGTTAAAGAAGTCTCTTTATGGCATCAAGCAAGCTCCCAAGGTTTGGTATGCCAAGATGGATAATTTTCTACTTTTGCTTGGATTTGAAAGATGGAAATATGATCTTAATGTGTATTTGATGCATGTTGGTCAATTATTTGAGGTAATAGTGTTGTATGTTGATGAACTTTTGATTACATGTATCTCCACTAAAGAAATTGGATCAATTAAGTCTTCTTTGCACGGTGAATTCTCCATGACTGACCTTGGATTGTTGAAGCAATTTCTTGTATTGAAAATTGAGAAATCTGAAGCAGGATTCAAGGTAATCCAAAAAAAGTATGTTGCAAACATGTTATTGAAGTTTAAAATGGCTGAATGTAATACATGCAAGTTCTCATTCCTTTCAGGAATAAAACTAGGTGAATTTGGTCCATCTCTATTAGTAAACAACTCGTTGTACAGAAAACTAGTTGAGATTTTGTTGTATTTTACACACTTTCGACCTGATTTTGAATATGTTGTAGGTGTTATTTATAGATACATGCAGAAGCCTCATGAGATCCATTGTAAGGATTCCAAGAAGATCATGCATTATGTGCAAGGAACCAAACACTTTCGGGTACACTATGTTGTTGGTTCTCCACTAAAACTAGTTGAATTTATTGATTCTGATTGGGATGGAGATTCCATTGACAAAAATGCACTTCATGTTATGTATTCATTCTTGCACATGGTCCCATATTTTATTCAAGCAAGAAACAACACACCATATCCCTCACTTCAGCTGAGGCCAAGTACAGAGGAGAAGTGAATGCAACTACACAATGTGTGTGGTTGCAAGGTATTCTTCAGGAAATTGGATTTGTATTTGATTCACCCACAGTCATTTGGTGTGACAATAAAAGTACAATCAATATTTCCACTAATCTAGTGCAAAGATAGGGGGCCAAACGCATTGAGATACACATACACTACATCCGGAGCTTGGTGCATGAAAAGGTGATATTGTTGTAGTATTTCCCATTTGTAAATCAAACTCCTAACATAATCACCAAGAACTTCACAGAGAAGACATTCACCTATCTGAGATCCATTATTGTAGTGGGTGACACATGGTGATGGCTGATTTTCACTTTCATATTTTTCTCCATGTCAATTTTAGAGGGGAGGTCTTGTTCCCATGTGTTTTTCCTCCTTACCTTGGTTATATGGAGTAATAAAATTTTTGTTGTATGAGGTGACTTGAGCCTTAGTTTCCAAGGCCTCCATAATATTTTGGTATAATTTGTACTAATTTAGGATTAAGAGGGGGTGTTAGAGCACTAATCCACGTTAGTGCCATGATCATACACCTAGGACACTTTTCATTAGCTTTATGCTATGTTATATGGTCCAAACTTAGGCTATTTTGATCATTTACTGATAGTTGAGGCACTCCACTTTGATCATTATTACAGTTGAGGTTCTCCACTTTGATCATTCTAATAGTCCATATGCCCTCATTGATGACAGGTCATTCTTTGTGTTATAGATGATTTTACCACACATGGTTGATCACATATTTATGGACTTCCATGTCCCTCTCCAGACCCTTTAGACCCCATGGACTTATATTATCCTTTGATGTTCCAAGATCATCCCTAAAAAACCCTTTGTTTATTGTTGTATGTGACTTTTAATCCCATACTCGTATGTACATGTGACTTTTGACCTCAAACCCGTGTACATTGGGATGTGTGCATAAGTCCAAACATTTTTGGAATTTTCCTCATATGAGTCCGAATAAATTGACTCTTGGCCTTCCAAATTCCTTGAGAACGCTCAAATTCAACCTTCCATTATCCTTTTGAAGTGCTATATAATGAACCCCTTGGATACATTGAAGAGGGGGAATTGAAGAGAAAAGAAACTATAGTCCATTGTTGCCTAAGTTTTCTTGTATTTGAGTTTGCATCCCTTTGTTCCTTTGGAGCACTTTGTGTTCTTCCCAAGCTTGCCTTTGATTTTGAGCTTGCTATTGAGAGATGGAGGATTGAGGTGGTGGAGGCTGAGTTGGAGGACTTAGTTTCTCCGGTTCGTAGACGTGTCGACAGAGGTTGTCACTATTGTAATCTTTGATTTTATTAATAGAAATATATTTTGCTGTCCAATTAATGTGCATTTGAATGAATATTGAATCCATGGATATGTTTAATTGCTTATACATTATTTAATATGATGCTAGAGTAGGTCTAACACACTATTATAAAGCATGCTTGTCTTGTTTGTTGTTGTTGAGAGTGAATTGATAACACAAGCGTGAATTGGAAATATCAATGGGGATCTACTTCAACTAGCTATAACAAGGTAGGATTCGGTATCCATCAGTGTTAGATGTTTGGTTTCTCTTGCATATTGGGAAAGATTGATTTCTAGTGTCAAAGTTGTCTATTGTGGTACACCCCAAGCCATAGGAAGTTTCTCTCCGTAACAGAATCGGTGTGGATACCATACTGGGGAGGTTCCTTGTGTTTATTTGAGGTCTGGGGGCACAATGTGCTTGATATTCTTGACTTGCTCTTTGTTTCTCCTTATTTCTGGGTTGCATTTAGTATTATGTTCATCCATTGACACTCCCCTATATAGATTTGACCCTTGTCCTGCATTTTACCACTTTCTTCTCTATATACACAGGGTTTTGGTTGAAGGTCACATACATGCACAGGTTTTTGGCCAAAAGTCGCGTATACATGCAGGGTTTTTGCCAAAATCCACGTATACATGTAGGTTTTTGGCTAAAATTCATGTACACATGCAATTGTTCTTTAAATAGTCACGTACATCCTCCCTTTTGGTTGAGTTTGATGTTGTGGGAAGTTGTTGGGTGGGTTGTGAGCAGGGATGATATTAAGGAACCATACTTATTTAAAAGTGTATAAATGTTGGCGAATATTACCAATTCTTAAAACGCCAACTCTAAATTGATTGGCGATATTTTTCAAAACATATTTTAATTTCCAAGTATTTTATATCGTTTATATAATAATTTGGCGATTTTTAGGGTGAAAATTTTTTATCCCATCAAAATTGGGCGAAACAGGGCTTCAAAAAATGTAAAATGGAGAATCTTTTTTGGGAGAAAAACATGGAAAAATAGCCCACTTGGCAAAAATTTGCCCCTAAAATTATCCTTGGTTGTGAGTGTGGTTGGGTCTTCCTGGGTTCTGATGTTGTTTGTTGGCTACTTCTTTTGTGACCAGAGACCACTTTTTCATTGAGTTTTCTTTGAAAGTAGTTCTAGTCATTTATCTTTTTTGTTTTTCCATTAGTGCATTATTCTTTTTGTCTTAGTGTCTTGCTGGGCTTGTGTTTTATACTTGCTATAGAGACTGAGAATTTTAATGAATTTTATTGCATTTTCATTCTTTTAAATTGAAAATATAAAATAGTTGCATTCTTACTTTCATTTCAGTTATGGATTTAAGGAGGTACTTGCATTGGATTGCTTGGATGAGAGTGTTGTGTAGGCTTTCATATAGAAAGGATTGCATTGACATTGAATGAAAATTATGCATCTCATGTAGTGGCATGCCCTGTTTTTCATTCTACACATTGCACTTGGCATTGATTGTTAGGTGTGCATATTTACTTCACTACTGAATCATAACTTCATTAGTTGAATGACCGTTTCCATTTGAGTAATCACATCTAATTAAAATCAACGCTTATTAAAATAAATTACACATTTTTCTTTTATAGGGTTCACCAACAAGATTAGGATTTAGAGTCTTGGAATAGTTCGTTGTAAGTCAATTCTCCAAGACTACTAAACACAAAAAATTAGGTGTCTGTCCAGGTGAGAGAGAGAAACCCTTGGTATAATTAGTGTTTCTCAGGACACTCCTCTTACACGGGAGTTAATTACGAGGAATTGCACACGATTGTGATTGGGATGACCCATGGTCACTTTCTGGGAGCATCGGAGATATTTACAGGATCGTATTCATATCTGGGGGCTCTTTTGAGAGTTTTAGGCTTTTCTACCCTGCCCATACGGTCAATCCTTCCTGCAACTGTCCTCCTAAGCATTGTTTATATTTAGGTAACCTTAGTTTCCTTACCTAGGTATCAAGGGGATATTCGCAGAGGTTATTCTGCAGGTTTCCTGGCCAGGTAGGGATCGGACAGCACAGTCATGATATGCGTTGAAGCTATGGGCCACTATAATTGGTTACACACCTTCGCTTGTAGTGTATGGGAGTTTTGAGCCTCTCTTAGGAGAGACATACCTACTGCATTCGAGAGCTCACATATCCTCCCCTTGGTTTTCTTGTATTTTGGTTGTAGATTTTCTTAAGAGTGTGTTCTTTGTGTGCTAGTTGGCCTTTAGGGATCACGATTGCTTGAGTATATTTATTCTCTCTTGAGTTTGAATCCTTTTATTTTTGGCATGCCTGGTCTCCCATCACCTGCTCCAGGTCCTAGTGCGGGCCCTGGTGTTGGACTGGGGGCACGCAGCCCTTTACCTTTTTCATAGATTTGGGAGTAGTCATATTCTGTCCTCTACTCCATTTGTGGAGGATTTTCACTCCCTGCATCCGGTCTTAATGATATTGTTCATTCTCATGAGGCTGGTGGTGGATACGTGAATGTTGGGTCTACATCCTACTTCCCTTGTTATGTCCCATCATCCACTGCACTGTTTCCTTTGGATGTTGTTGTTATTACCAATCCTCCCTATATCCTATAGTTTGCACTCTTTACTTACTATTTTTAGTTATTTTGGACTTATATTATTGTCATGTAGAGTCCAGTTTTTTGTACACTCTCTCCGAGGCTTTGACCCTTTTGTGCCCATGACAGGTATAATTTTGAACTGGCATATAGGTTAGGATTTCATATCCACTTGCATTTATGCATTTCCTTATGACTGTTTCATCTGCACCTTAGGTACTAACCCACTCCATGATATCACAGAACCTTCATGCTACTGTTAGAAGTGGTATTGTGTGAATGGTAGAGATTTCCCATGCATGGGTGCCCTAGTTATATCATTTTTACATTTGGTGCCCATGTTGAGTTGCCTCCTTTAGGTTATGGGAGTCCTTTTTAGTCCCGCCATGTCTTTGAGAAAAATATTCATACTCCTCTTAAACTTTATGCTGGCCATTTCCCCGAGAGTCCCTTCTATATATCAAGTTGTAATTGCATTTTCATGAGTTTTGCTTGCCCTCTTGAGCTTTATGTCGGCTCCCTAACTTTGAGTTATCAGACATGTAGCCCAAGCTTGTATCATGTCTATCTAAGCAAATTATTTTTACATATATTTTGGAGCTTGATCATCCCTTTTACCGAGAGGATACCTTGCCCCGAGTGTCATTATCCTGCACATATCTCCTTGCATTGAGCATAGGCATGTTCCACTACTTGGAACTAGTTTCCTTGCCCCCTCACACGCGTCGTTGGGCCCTAGAACTGTCCATTTTTCCATCACTTATCGACATCTCTTTCATCCATTTTCTTACCATTATTGCCCATTTATCATTCCATTTTCCATCCATTTGTTGTAATTGTGCGTAAAACAACATGCTACTTCCATTGATGTTTTAAGTGGTTAATAATGATTATTTTGCTTTATCTTTAATAAATTAAATAATATTATGCATAATTTTACTAATGATGGTTTGTGGAGTGATTTGTCACATACAGGAAGCTCATAGCCAGCTGTTACAGCCTTAACCGAAAATGCATGCCACATAAGAACACCTTGATTCGTGTCTTAATTTGCGGGAAGATGGAAATGAATCTCTAAAATTAGAGACATGGGTTACATGCGTAACATCCTCATTTTCCTAACTCGTGAGGAAATCACCAAACAAAGCCATGGTTTGCGATATGCAGGTGGTTCGTTGAGAGGGTATTTTCCAGATTTGTTGTTGCGGCTGGTTCCAAAGTTGCTAGTAGTTATGGCCATGTTTTAGCTGTTACAGATCATAAGTTGGGGGTTCAGTTCCTCATTTCCATGAGATAATTTTATGTATAAATATGCAATCAATCTCATTGAGAAGGGATATTTTAGGAGGAGAGAAATCAATGTTATGATGTAGGATTTGATCCAAATCCATTGTAATACTTTCATTCTGATAATACATGCTGGCAGTTTCCTAATTCTAGAGTTGTAGACTTTCATTGTGGAGATCCAGCTCTGCTTAGTGGAGGAAGGGCCCTATTCCCTGAGTAGATGCTGGTAGTATTGATTGTAGGTGTTTTATTTTGTAGATCTGTTATTTGTTAATTCATGATTTCATGCATTAGATTGATCATAGTTGTTTTTATTATTTAGTTCATGCTTTCATTAGATTTATCATAGGTCGTTTTCCTATTAATTCATATTGATAGATCGTTGGCTAACACAACACTTATTTTAGATTTATGCAATCAGATCTTGTTTCATAGGAATAGATCTTGTTTGAAGTGTGTTCGATTTACAGTTTGATTTATGAATAGCTTTGAGGTTTGATTTACTTTCAAGAAGGTGTGACCTAGTTTACAAAGAGTTCGATTGCATACCAATAGATAACAGTGTCAAGTAGAAATTGTTCTTGCATAGATCTTGCACGATAACTTTGAAATAAAAGACTTCCTCAGGTTGATAATTTATGTTTAGCACTCTGCATGTTAAGTTTTAATTAACTGGCATATAGTGGGCACAACATTTTGCCGTCGTTGCTGGGGAAGTTATTAATTGTGCAAAAGTACATCTGACATTGTTTTGTAGATGCATTGTTAAAGTAGGGCATGTAGGTTGCATGATTACATTTCAGTTTATTGAATTTATTTTGAGTGTGAATTTTCTGTTTTTACATTCAGTTTTATTTCAATTTCAATCTTTGGAGCATAAATCTTACCATTCCCCTTAGTGGTGTTGTAAGCACCACCCATTCTACTAACAAGTTGATAGTAACATTCGAAGGAGGAGCCTCAATATAGCACAAAAAGAATCTAATGAAAATATGGCAAGTAAGAAAGATGCAAAATTTGTTACCTTCGAATTTCCCATCAAAGATTTGAGAGGAGTGGCACCAATGAAAAGAATTCCCCCACATGTTCTACCAAATTTTCATGGTTTGGAAAACGAAGACCCTGATGTTTTTTTATTTCAATTTGAAGTACTTTGTAGAGGATATGGTTATTGTGCTAATGATCAAAAGTTGAATGTGTTTCCCCTCACTCTAAAAGGAACAGCCCTCCGATGGTTCATGAGCCTAGTGGAAATTGTATACAAAATTGGGAAGACATGAAGCATGTGTTCTTAAAAAGGTACCAAGATTATTGCAGGGCCAATGAAGACATCTTTGAAATGACACAGAGAGAAGAAGAGAGTATGGAGGAATATATAGAATGCTTTCAATATAATCTCCAAAGATCCAAACAAAGGAAACTAGGGAAGGAGACCTTAAAAACAATTCTACTCAAGAGAATCCAAGCTGAATATTTAGAAATATTAAATCTAATGGGAACAGGTAATGTATTTCAGTTAGCATATGATGATATTTGTGAGTTATGTAGAAGGTATTCAAGAGGAAACTTCAAGATTGGTAAGAATTCTAAGGAACTTTTATCTCTATTTTTGAAATATGCTGCAAAAACAAAAGTTTTACGAGCTAAAATCAGTAATTTATTTGAAAATTCTAATGGTGATATCAATGATTCACTAAATTCAGAATTGGTTGTTTTGCAGGATAAGGAAAAGTAGGAGGAAATAAGAGAAGCAAGGGATTTCCCTTTGGATAGTCTTGAAAGTTGTGGTATATGTGACTTGAAGCATTCCACTGATTGCTGCCCCTCCATACCCTGGATGAAAGGAACATATCAAAAATATCTGGGAGCTGCAGCCAACTCATTACAATAGTCATGTCAACCATGGCCTACATGTATTGTTCAAAATTCTATCCCTCTATTTTTTATTCTCATACTCAATCATTGAATACTCTTCCACCATGGCAGTTGTTGCAGCCTCAATTTAACTCTTACCTACCTTATCCACAAGGTTGGAATAGCCTATCTTATGATCACATGGCCACTCTCTCTCATGCCGCAACACAACTTGGTCCTTCAATATCAACCTCACAACTCAATCATATACATCAGCCACATCTATCTTATCATCAAACTCCTTGGTACCCAGCACAATTTTCTATCCAATCCACCCTCCACCCTAACCATAATAAAGTAGTACAGTATGCTTACAGTGCTAAACTGCAAAATGTTCCTACATTTCCCTCTTGTTCTACCTCACCTACACCACTGCAAAAAGGCTCTCCATTGTTGCAGCAAATCCATACGAGGCCTAAACATGTTTTAAATCCAATTTTTGCAGATGGAGTTTCTTCTAGTCCTCATAAGCAAGCAAACAAGATCAACAAGACACACGTAATATTTGATGGAGAACAACCATTGTAACAAAAAGCATCATTCACATCATTAGATCCGAAACTCTTATGCATTGAAGAAGATCAGTTTAATAAGGATCTTCATGGTGTAACATCCATGAGCAATTAAGGGAACAGGGATTATATTGAAGCTTGGTTTCAATCTATCATCGATCTGCAACATCATTCCATACTTCACCAATTCTTGGCACCATCATTTCAAGGGAAGTTGATCTCTCATATCCTAACATTTATAAAGTTATATTTTTCTGTTGGGAGTATGAGCATACTTGAGTCACTTATTTGAAAGTGGCTCCATTGGAAATATGTATACACTTGAATGATTTTTTTTTCCAAGTAGAATAGGGTAGGGTAGAATAACATAATAAAACCCTGCTTTTGTTTTTTTAATTTTTTAATTATTTTTGAATAAGTATGCTCTTTTCTTGCGCCTTGTTGCGATCTAGAAGATCAGAAAGTAGAACAATAAGGAATGGGTATGAGATGTTTTCATGAATGTTCTGGAATTGTTGACTATTTGAATAAAATGCTTAAGTCATTTTTGTCATCAATTTTCCAATTTCAATTTGTCTCTATTTGTTACAAATAAAAATAAAAATATCATGAAAACAAAATTACAGTAATTAGGGAAGGTGAATGAAGGATCCACAGGAAAATGAGTCAATGATTATGGAACCCTTCAAGCTTGAAATTTGGCATGAATTTGTTATCTGCAACACCCAGCTATGACAATGAGATGCAACACCCAGCTGTGACTGATTACTCTCAGCTGCGACAGTGAGTTGCAACACTAGCTATGACAGTGAGCTGCAACACCCAGCTGTGACTATGCTACAGGTAAAAATTTATGAGTTTGAGATATGTGTGTGTTGCACATCATGATATGTATTTAGTTTTTATTTTCTAATAAAAATACACATGCTTTATTTCAACATTATGTCATTTTTTTAAGAGTTGCAACTGCGGCTGCAACAGACCATGTAAATCAATCTAGGTGCTCAATGCTTGAAATTTTTGGTATGTATTTGTGTTATATTTAAATTTACATCTTTAAAAACATTCACACCTATTACAATCACTTTTTGGGGTCAAATTTCATTTATTAAATTTTTGGTGAAATTTTGGCTTGAAAATTTTACTAGAACACAGTCGGGACAGTCCATTTTTTAGAGATCAAATAGACTTAATTTTAAAATATGTTTACATCCCAAGTATCCCTTTGAATATAGTTTCCAAAACAATTTGAATTTTTATGATTGGGTGTCAAATGAAAATTTTATGGCCAAAATACTAACAGGGTGTCACGCTGGCATCTTAAGAACAAAGATGGGACAGTCAATTTTTGGATGCCTTATTGAACATATCTTGAAAAACTGTTTCATTGGTATATTTTTCTATGAATATAGTTTACAAGGGAATTTGAATCACTCCATTCCGATATCGTATGCAAATTTTATGACCAAAATACCGACTGCCTATCACAAATCTGCATTCCTAAAACTCTATTTTCTAGACTGTTCATTGGCTTATTTGACCCATCAATTCCTGTTGGATTCAAAACCTGTTTCTAATTGAGATACCTACATGAATATACTTTCATCTCCAATTTGAATCATATCAATATGTTATCAAACAAAAAAGTTAAGTCTAAAACTGTGACTGTTGGTCTAGTCTAGAATTCGAAAAAAACACCTTGTCATGCAGGTTGTTACTGAGTGATTTGGAATATCATTACATAGAATTTAAAAAAAATTGTTTCTAATTGAAATATACCTATGAATTTACTTTCATTTGGATTTTGAATCACTCAAATTGGACAAGGAACGAAGAAGCTATGATCAGAATACCGTTGGTGAGTCTAGATGGACATTGCTCCCGTGCAGGTATAAAAGGGATTTTGATTTGTTCATTTTTCTTTGGATTTGTTTTATAAGTAATTTCTTGTTGTTTTTTTCATAAGTGTTGGGTGAAGAGAGACCAGTCATCTCTCTTCTTCCATCATCTCATGTTTTATTGCAGGCAAGTGCTAGGTTTTTGCAGGTCCGTGGAAGAAGAAGGTCAATGGATGCATGAGTGACTCTTGAAGACTTTTTATCAATTTACAAATGAATTGAGCACATAAAAAAGTGGATAGATTTATGTGCAAACCATACCAATGTTCAATAATTCAAGTCCCATTGTTACATGCCAAGAATCATTTTTAGACACTTGTCATACCAATTGTTGCCGGAAAAAAAACCCTTCAAGAATCTAATTGCCCTATGGTAGATTCATTCACCCTCCTCATTTCAAAACCCTAAAAATCCATTCATGTCAAAGTCCTATTTTTCACTGCTTATGTAGTCACCATAACCATTTTATTTTCCATCACTACTACATCATGACTTCACATATACTTTCCACTTATGAGTTTCATGTTGGTTCTATTTTTCACTATGATTCTTCACAATCATTTATTTTGTACTCGTATTGGATGATGTGGAATTCATTAAGGTCCACCTTCCAATGGTCTTGTCCCATCGACTCTGACACATCATCTGGGATCGAGATTAGAGTTTTATAGTGCCCTGGTATCTACATGAATCAATGGCATATTTCCTTGTTGTTCATCATGGGGATTCATTAATGCCTCTTGATTGACAAATCTTTTAGGTGACTCGACTCCAGCACATCCATTCGTACCTATCAAGATGCACTAGGGTACTTTAGAGCTTACTGTCATCAAAGGTGAGTTGTTTCACATTGGTTAATGGCATACATTAATGGCCGGTAATCCAATGATTTCTTTCCATGCTCGACTTCAACACATTCATTCGCATGGTAAGAATTGTACCTCGGTTTGTAGCAGTTAAAGATTATGTGATCTAATGGTTTCAACAATGATTTGCAGCATCATTTGTTCAGTAGTTCTATAATTCCTTTCCATTTTCAGTTCAGCAGTTGATTTTCAGAATAAGAGAAAGGGCTTTATGCTTCTATGGTAGAATTTATCCTCATCAATTGTCTCAGCAGTTAGTCTTACATGCAACCAGCACAACATCATGGATCAAATTCAGTCTCATCCATTTTCAACTCTCAATATACATATGTCTCAGCTTCAGATTGGCCTACATAGCTCCAGCATACACCAGTACATTCATGACAACCAAGGCTTCCATGGAGGTAACAATTGAGGTAAAATAGCATGAGTTTTTTATTTATTAAATATTTATGGAAATGTCATGAAGAACCACTAAGCATTAGCCATTTCCATTGTCTATATAGCATTTTATGTCCATCAATTTCCATAATTTCCCACTCAATTCTAACACTTCATCATTCATGCACATCCACTTTAAATTCCTACCCAACATCTCACCAACCCAACTGACCAAGCATGAAAATAATCAAGTGATACCTTATTGTTGTCACACAAGAACCAACAGTAAGAAAATAAGTCTTGTTGCTGCCACACAAGAACCAGCAGTAAGAAAAGAAGTCTTGTTGCTGCCACACAAGAACCTACAACAGAAGAATCCTACGCTACCATACAAAAGAGGATGCATTTCAAAGGTATGTGTTTCTTGGTTCACCTAATATATAAACCGGTTCAAAAGCATGGATGTTGTGGCTAAAGGAGAATATAAGGGGCTTAGTTGCAAGTTACATGAACGGCTCTTCTATCAAAAACTACATATCATCATTTCTAGTATGTACAAGATAGAAGGAAAGTTTGATAGCAACAATAATATCAAGTCTTATTACTATAAATGTGAGGAATGGAAATCACAACATGGTATGCTTGGTTACTTCTACCTCTACTAGAAGCATACTTTTTCAGCAATCATTTTTTTTATGGGACTGTATATGAGATTTCAAAGGTAGATTATAACCAACATTCCTGTAGCAGTGCATACCAGCGTTATCTTGTACATTCAAGGCAAGGGAATGATAACATTTATGACTGGTTCTATTCTTTTATGGGCATTCCTTTCAGACATCCACTGTATACTCAAGCTTTAGCATGTTATTGCAGTCTTAGAGGAAAGTCTATGGCAGCATTTGAACAATGTTTGGTATTCCTTTGGTCTATTTTCACTAAGTCTGAACCAGTAAGGATTAACAACAATAGAAAGGTATAATTTTATTGGTATAAGCAGGAAATTTCAGATGATGATCTACAACACTTTTGGATTGCAAGGAGTGTGAAATAAATAAATAAAGGAGCTTCAACATTTATTAAGTAAGCATTCCATGGGCATATTTCAAAATCAGTAATTACAGCAGTACTCTAATGCATCTTTAACAGTATTGTGTTGTAGGTAGAAGATGAGACAATTTTATGACATTCTTTTGTCCACGTGAAGATTGGAGGGCTACAAAACTCATTGGAATTTCCATATTTTGTCTTGGGGCAGCCACATCTTTGCTACTTCATCTTAATTACAAGGTAAAATTAGCATTTTGATACCATGAGCTGATTTGAATTAGGTTTGGTGCTATCACAAAGTTATATGCACGAGTTTTGTTGAGTGATTGAGAGCCATATAAATTTGATATCTGCATTTATGTAGCAACATCCTAAACAGATCTATGCTATATTCTTCTCCATGGAGCAATGGGCCAGCTATTGCAAGTGAAATGTTTGTGAAAATTTGAGAATCATTGAATGCTACATATGTTGAGTTTGGGGGAGATGGCTACTTTCCAACTAAGATAACAACTCCTACTTTCCATGAAGACATGAAAAATTATTCAGTTTGGAGGAGGAGCTACTATGCCTGCTGGTTTTATATTCACATTCATATTTCTCATGCATATTGTTCCTCATATAAAATGCTGAATTTGAATTGAGTATAGCTCACAAACCATGAATTACATCCTCATGGAATTTGGATAGGGAATTCATAACATCATGAAGAACAACCATGGCAAGTTTCGGCTGAATCTAGTGCACGGTTTTCGAGAAAATGACCATCATCACCTACAACCAATTCACATTTTTCTCGAAATTCGTGATGTGGGTTTGTCTAATTTTTTGGTGTGGAGATGTATTAGAATGATAATTACTTTCTTGCAAAATTTCAGCCCAACCCAGTTTGTATTTTGTGAAATATTGGTTCAGGAAGTTCAGCTGCAACACATTTTTATTCATGTTCATCTACAAAAGTGCAGAAATTGAAATGGGAATATCTTTCAATTGGTAAGTTGGATTCTCATAATTTTTGTATAGAAAGTGTATAATACCAAGATGAACAATATTCAAAATTTTCATCCCAATCAAATGTATGGTTTTTGAGAAAATGACCATAATCATCTACAACCAATTTGCATTTTTCTCGAAATACGTGATGTGGGTTTGCTTAATTTTTGGTGTGCAGATGAATTAGAATGGTATTTACTTTACTTGTTTACAAAATTTCAGCCCAACCCAGTTCATCGTTTGGAAGAAAATCACTTTAGAATTTTTCCATTTAAAAGGCTACAACACCGTAAAATATTGCCATTTTCCCATTCCGTTCAGCTACGACTCCATTTTTCGTTCCATTCAGCTGTTCAGCTACGACTTTGTTTTTTTGTTTCGTTCAACTATGACTCTATTTCCTATTCCGTTCAGCTGCAACTGTGGAAATTGAACCCAGTGATAGAACAATTTTACTCACAACAATTATCAATTGATCATGCAAAATCACTCACAAAAGAGACTGAAAATGGAGCTGAACACTAAACTGTATTAAATTAGTGTACAATAGCCAACCCTGTAACATAATAGGTTGTTGCATTAAATAATTACATAGGATATTCGAATGCATGAGGAGGCAATTCGAATCTATTCAAAATCAGGCTTACTAAAATTAAGCAATTCCCCCATAGGTGCATAAAGTAGTTTCCAAATCAGTCATGGAGCTCACGAATTGGAAAAATAACTTAGGAAAGATAAAGAGTGATGGAATGACAACTCATACATACTTTTCAAAGGAGAAAAGAGTGGAGTATGTGGAGGACAAAAAACTAGTTCACCTCACCTAGTCAAACTTTCCCAATTGCCTTAAAGCACTCAAAAAGCAGGCAATAAAGCAGAAAAAGCAGAAGGGCACCTAGGAGACCAAGAATAAACTAGAATTGATTCCTTGAGGTTTCCCATGCACTACATGAGTCAAAATAGGCAAGTTTGACCACTATGGATAGGCAAATGACAACTTGCATAAGGTGGGACACATGAAACTAGGCAAATAAGACAAAAATGATTAATTTAATGTCTAAGGTAGGTAACTATGGGTTGATTATTCTAACACCCCCCCTTAAGCCTGACTTATGATTAATATATCAAAAAATTATAGGGCCTAGCAACAAGGCTTAGTCACCCTTTACATACTGCATGTCCATTTAAACAAGGAAAGAGGCAAAAACCACATGGGAAAATCCTCCCTTAAACATGGACTATAAAACAAAATTTGGAAATATTGTCTTCACTCATGCTTCACAGCATGATCAGCAATCCCCAGCAGTGATTTGAGATTTCTTAAGGTCTTCTCACAAAATGCTTTGGTGAAGATATCAGCTACTTGTTCTGAAGATGAACAGAAGAGTAGGTGAATGGTGCCATCATGCACAAGCTCTCTGATGTAGTGCATATGGATCTCAATGTGTTTGGTTCTCTACTTCTGAACTAGATATTTGCAGATTCGAATGGTACTTTGGTTATCACAGTAGATGGTAGTTGAGTACTCTGATTCGAAGCCACAATCTCCAAGTAAACCCTGCAACCATAAACATTGAGTTGCTGCATTAACAACTCCTATGTACTCTGCTTCTGTAGATGAGAGTGCAATGGCACTCTGTTTCTTGACCAGCTGATTGGCCCTTCTATAAGCATGAACACATATCCTGATGTGGACTTTCTATCTGTGCTAACACCTGCCCAATCACTGTCAGTAAATCCAATCAAATCAAGATCAGATTTTGCTTTATAGAAGATCCCATGTGTCCTTGTTCCCTGAACAAAGTTAAGGATCCTTTTGGCTGCTTTCCAATGGATCTCATGAGGCCGATCCATGTATCTAGAAGCCACACTTACTGCATAATAAATATCAGGTCTAGTATGTGTAAGATACAACAAACATCCAATCAATTGCCTATACAGTGTATTGTTTACCATAGGTGAAGAATCAGCTTCTTCCAGCTTCACTCCCGAAAGGAAAGGAGTCTTGTTTGGTTTGCAATCCTTCATTTTGAATTTGTTCAGCAAGTCCAAGGCATATTTTTACTGGTGCACCTTGATTCCAGCTTTTGTTTGTGCAATCTCAAACCCCAAGAATTGGCTTAAGAGCCCCAAATATGTCATGGAGAAGACTTGGTTCATTGCACCCTTCAAGGAAGCAATCTCATCCTTTGAGCTTCTTGTAATGAGGAGGTCATCAACATATAACACAATGATCATTAATGAACCATTAATTAACTTCAAATAGACATTTGGATCTGATTTGCACCGAACAAAATTCAGTGATAGCAAGAAGCTATCAATCTTGGCATACCAAGCCCTAGGGGCTTTCTTTAGCCCATACAATGACTTTCTCAACCTGCACACAAAAAAAGGGTTAGTAGCAAATCCTTGAGGCTGCTGCATATATATCTCTTCAGTGAGATCTCCATTCAGGAAGGCACACTTTACATCCATGTGATGTACCTCCCATTGCTTTGAGGCTGCAATGGCTAAGGCTAGCCTGATGGAGTCCATCTTTGCCACTGGTGCAAAGGTCTCATTGTAATCTATGCCATGAACCTGTGAGTAGCCCTTGGCTACCAATCTGGCCTTGTACTTTAGAGGTGAACCATCAACAGCAAATTTGGTCTTGTAGATCCACTTACACTGAACTAACTTCCTCCTTGGGGGAAGATCCACTATCTCCCATGTGTTGCTCTTCTGGAGTGAGATGAACTCTTCCTTCATGGCTGCTTGCCATCTTGGATCTCCTGCTGCTTCTTCATATGTTTGAGGATCATATTCCACCATCAAATAGCATTTCTCTGCAAACATAGGATCCTTCATGCACAGACCACTCTCAAATTGAGATCTAGTCCTCCTTGGGTCATTGGGATCCCTAGCTAGATCTCCTGCTGCATGTAGTGTCTTGGCTGCCCATTTTGGCCTTGTAGGGATGTTAGGTTCTGCAATAAACTCATCACTATCAGACATATTAGAATCAGCATGTTCAACAAACTCTTTACTTACTTTCAGAGGTTCAGGTGGTGAAGAGGTTTCTCCAACTTCCACTGCTGCAAGGGGTTCTTCTTGAAACTGAACACACCTTTCGATGAAGGATTTGTTTGTGCTCAAATTTATCAGTTTGTACCCTTTTGAATCTTTAGAGTACCCAACAAATAGGCACTCTTGGCTTTGGGGCTGCAAAGCCTTTCTCTTTTCTGTTGGAATTCTAGCCCAAGCCCTTGAGCCAAAAATCCTAAAATGGGTCACATCTGGCTTGTGCCCACTCCATGCTTCGAAAGGAGTCATAACATCAAGTTGTTTATGAGGCACCCTATTCTGGATATAGGCTACACAGTTGATAACTTTGGCCCAGTACTTTGGTGGCAAAGTTTTGGCCTCCATCATGCATGTTTCCATCTCCTTCAGTGATCTGTTCTTCCTCTCAGCAACACCATTCTACTGTGGTGTGTAAGGAATAGAATGTTGCATCTAAATACCTGCATCTGCACAATAATTAATAAACTCATACTTGACATACTCACCACCATTGTCAGATCTGAGGACCTTGAGTTTCCTCCCGGACTAGTTTTCAACCAAAGCCTTAAAGACTTTGAAGAGGCTAAAAACTTCAGACTTGTGTTTCAGAAAGTAAACCCAACAATACCTGGAAAAGTCATCTATAAAATTCAATGCATATTTGTCCTGACTCATGGACATATGAGGAAATGGGCCAGCAACTTCACTATGGATCAGCTCGAGGGGTGCAGAGGTTCTCTCATGACTAGCTCTCTCAAATTTATGCTCTGGGTGTTTTCCTAGGATACAGCCTTGGCAGACTCCTTTGGAAATTTTTATCTTGGGTAACCCTATGACCATATTTTTTTCACTAAGATCGGAAAGATACTTGTAATTTAGGTGGCCAAATATTTCATGCCAAAGCTTGCTTGCCTCATTAGCATGAATCAGAAGAGTAGAGGGGTTTGAGTAGGGTAGGAAGTGTGAGAACATGTATACCTTTTGAGCATGATTTGCAACTCCTTTTCCAATGAATTTACCACTTGAGATCTCTGTGATCTCAACTTCATCAAGGGAGAATATGACCTTCTTTGGAGACCCAGTGTGGGCCATCTGATACACTGATAAGAGGTTGGAGGCAAGACCAGGCACATATAACACATTGCTGAACTGACCATGATCAAGATCAATCCTCCCTTTGCCCAAAATTTCAGTGAGAGATTCATCTCCTAGTACTATAGGTGGTCCTTTCGACATGTCAAGTGAGGAGAATGCCTCCTTGGTCGAAACCATGTGTCTTGAAGCTCCAGAATCAATGATAAAACTGGGTGAGCTTGATGTGCCAGCAACCAATGCATGAACTCTCTCTCTGTCATCTGAGCTTGATCCTCCTTCTCTCTTATTTGAGCTGTCTGGAATGGAGATGCCATTCTTCTCCAGGAGTTGGGTTAGCATGTCTATTTGCTTCTTCATACAAGAGCTTTCAGTGTGATTGCCCTTATTGCAGTATGCGCACTTGCTCATTTCTCCTTTGTTTTTCTTCTTCTGGTAGTTCTTCTTGGAACCTTGTGGCTCCTCCGGAGACTTGTTCTTGTCTCTCTTTTGCTCAGGTGGCTTTTTAGCTTTCTTTTTGCTTTTTGAATCCACCTTTGAATCTCCAGCAACTAGAGCTTGGTATTTGGATGGTTTGATGGTGCCCATCATCACCAGCTTGTCCTGTTCTTGTGTGAGAGATTCCATGAAATCTGCAAGGCTAAGCATCTTCCAGGTTCAAGCTATCAACTTTGTGGCATAGAACGTCGAAACAAACACTGAATAGTCAGGGCCAAGCTTTGAGAGAATGGCCAAGACCAGCTGATCATCCTTCTTTTCGATCCCACATTGTTTTAGCTGCAAAACAAGTGCTTTAAACTTGGAGAAATAGAGTTGCAGTGATTCAAAGCTATTTGGACTCAGGGAAACCAGTTCATTTTTTATTTGATGTCCCCTCATCTCATTTGTCTTTCCAAAAATATCAGTAAGCTTCTCCGATACTTCATTTGGTGATGTCAATCCATCAATATGGAAAATGAGGTCTCTGGAAATACCCAGACACAAGAGACCATAGGCCTCATCCCTCCTGTTGTGCCATTTTATCTTCTCTGCAGCTGCATTGGGCTCTACTTATATTTCCATAGTCACCCTGTAGAGGCCTTTCGCTCTCAAAAGTATCTCCATCTTTGCTTTCCATTCAAATAAGTTGAAGGGAGTCAAGATGATCTTCTGAGATTGATCCAGAGCTCAGAAATTGTCCCGGCTGTCAGTAGAAGGCTCCCAGTCACTGATGTCGAACCTGCAAAACAATTTTGAAGGAGAGAAATCAATCTACAATGGCTCTGATACCATGTGTAAATTGAACCCAGTGATATAACAATTTTACTCACAACAATTATCAATTGATCATGCAAAATCACTCACAAAAGAGACTG
Organism: Pseudotsuga menziesii; assembly: GCA_001517045.1. Lineage (NCBI taxonomy): Eukaryota > Viridiplantae > Streptophyta > Pinopsida > Pinales > Pinaceae > Pseudotsuga > Pseudotsuga menziesii. The sequence goes on along the minus strand of LPNX010136324.1, from coordinate 181,353 downwards.
AAAATGGAGCTGAAAAATAAACTGTATTAACTCAGTGTACAATAGACAACCCTATAACATAATAGGTTGCTGCATTAAATAATTACATAGGAGATTCAAATGCATGAGGCAATTCGAATCTAGTCAAAAGTAGGCTTACTAAAATTAAGCAATTCCCCCATAGGTGCATAAAGTAGTTTCCAAATTAGTCATGGAGCTCATGAATTGGAAAAATCACTTAGGCAAGCTAAAGAGTGATGGAATGAAAACTCATACATTCTTTTTAAAGGAGAAAAGAGTGGAGGATGTGGAGGACAAAAAACTAGTTCACCTCACCTAGTCAAACTTTCCCAATTGCCTTAAAGCACTGAAAAAGTAGGCAATAAAGAAGAAAAAGTAGAAGGGTACCTAGGAGACCAGGAATAAAGTAGAATTGATTCCTTGAGGTTTCCCATGCGCTACATGAGTCAAAATAGGCAAGTTTGACCACTATGGATAGGCAAATGACAACTTGCATAAAGTGGGACACATGAAACTAGGAAAATAAGACAAAAATGATTAATTTAATGTATAAGGTAGGTAACTATGGGTTGATTATTCTAACAGCAATTCCATTTCCCATTCCATTCAGCTATGGCTCCATTTATCATTCCATTCAACTGCAACTCCCTTTTCCGTTCCATTTAGCTGCGACTTCGTTCCTCGTTCCTTTCAGTTGCGAATTTGTTTCCCGTTCCGTTCAACTGCAACTCCATTTTTCATTCCGTTCATCTACAATTTCGTTCAGTTGTGACTCCACCAAATTCATCACTAAATTTAGCGCTATTTGGGCTGCAAATCCGCCAAAATCTTCGCTAAAACCTTCACCAAATTCTTTGCTAAAATAGGTTGTGACTCCACCGAATTTCTACTAAAGATCTGCGACTCCACCAAATTTTCTGCTAAATCCTTCGCTAAGTGACTCTGCCAATTTCTGTTAAACTCCCCATTTCTTCTAGCTGCAGCTATCCGAATGGTAAAATGAAGGAACAAGTGAATGAGTTTTTCTAGTTGGATGCTACACAGGTATTGGGTTGCATGAGAACATGCAACAAGTTCAGTTTGGGGGATATTTTGGGCCCTATAATTGTCCATTTTTCCATCACTTATTGACATATCTTTCATCCATTTTCTTACCATTATTGCCCATTTATCATTCCATTTTCCATCCATTTGTTGTAACTGTGCGTAAAACAACATGCTACTTTCATTGATGTTTTAAGTGGTTAATAATGATTATTTTCCTTTATCTTTGATGAATTAAAGACTATTATGCATAATTTTACTAATGATAGTTTGTGGAGTGATTTTTCACGTACAGGAAGCTCATAGCTAGTTGTTACAGCCTTAACCGAAAATGCATGCCACATAAGAACACCTTGATTCGTGTCTTGATTTTCGGGCATATAGAAATGAATATCAAAACTACAAGACATGGGTTTTGTGCGTAACATCCTCATTTACCTGAATTTCAAGGAAATTGCCAAACAAAGCCACGATTTGTGATATGCAGGTGGTTCTTCGAGAGGGTATTTTCCAGATTTGCTGTTGCGGCCGGTTCCAAAGTTGCCAGCAATTACGGCCGTGTTTCAGCTGTTACAGATCACAAGTTGGGGGTTTAGTTCCTCATTTCCATGAGATATTTTTATGTATAAATATGTAATCAATCTCATTGAGAAGGGATATTTTAGGAGGAGAGAAATCAATGTTATGATGTAGGATTTGATCCAGATCCATTGTAATACTTTCATTCTGATAATACATGCTAGGAGTTTCTTAATTTTGGAGTTGTAGACTTTCATTATGGAGATCCAGCTCTGCTCAGTGGAGGAAGGGCCCTCTTCCCTGAGCAGATGTTGGTAGTATTGATTGTAGGTGTTTTATTTTGTAGATATGTTATTTTCTAATTCATGTTTTCATGCATTAGATTGGTCATAGTTGTTTTTATTATTTAGTTCATGCTTTCATTAGATTTATCATAGGTTGTTTTCCTGTTAATTCATCTTGATAGATCGTTGGCCAACACAACACTTATTTTATATTTATGCAATCAGATCTTGTTTCATAGGAATAGATCTTGTTTGAAGTGTGTTCGATTTACAGTTTGACTTACGAATAGGTTTGAGGTTTGATTTACTTTCAAGAAGGTGTGACCTAGTTTACAAAGAGTTCGATTGCATACCAATAGATAACAGTGTCAGGTAGAAATTGTGCTTGCATAGATCTTGCATGATAACTTTGAAATAAAAGACTTCCTCGGGTTGATAATTTATGTTTAGCACTCTGCATGTTAAGTTTTAATTAACTGGAATATAGTGGGCACACCACTCGTCTCCTCCTATATTTGTACTATAAAACACTTTTATCCTTTTTCAAGTTTTTCAAAATATCTGAAAAGGTCCCAAAAAATAAAAATAAAAACAAAAAGATGGATAGGAAAAGATGTTATTTTTGGCAGCAGTTGAGTCGTGTCACCTTCAAACAGAGAACTGTATATCACATCTGTTGGTTGGGTTATTGGTTTGACTTTAGGAGCTGTACTCATTACTCCGAGTTTATCTCCATCGACTGGTTAATATTCCAGTCCCTATGGAGCCTCTGTTGATGCCTCCTATGTCACAGAGATGTCCCAGTTTGCATATCGACTCCATGCTTCCTACCTTCAGTCACCATTCTCCTTTATGCTCTTGTTTGAAGGAATTTGAAGCCTGAGTTGGCCATTCCTCTGTTATCCTAACTTTGCATGTCAGACATTCCCGTTATTGTTACTGGTTTGTGCACATCTTGTTCGAGTTCTTCCACATTATACATCGTTGCTGAGTATCTCGTGTTGGTTGATGGGGGATTCCTTAATGCTTTCCTTCCAGCAAATTCCATTCCATCAACATTAGATCATTTATTATAGAATAGGAGTCTAGAGTCGTTTCAGTTCCTTCAGACTTATAGCCATTATTAGTAGGTTCTCTCACCACCGACAGTTTTGGGAATACATCAATGTCCGCTAATCGATGGATTCTTCCAAGTGTTCAACCTCAAAACATCTATTCACACTTGTTAGATTGCACTGCGTAACTTGATTCCCATTTTCATTATCGGTGGGTGATCTCGCATCTGTTAACAATATACACCAATGACTGGTAATTAAACGATGGACTTCTATGTTCTACCTCGACACATCTATTTTCAAAGTAGGACATGTATTCATAGCAGTTCGTGTAGAAGACCTTCCAGCTTGGTGGCATTCCATATATGCTACCTCCTTGATCGTGTCAGTGTCCATGATATTTCAGCTCTCGTGATTTGATTCGAGTGTATATTAGATATCTTCATCCACTATGGAGATGTTGATCCATTGGATATCTTCATCTATTATGGATATCTTGATCCGTTGTATATCTTCATCCAATTTGGAGATTCTGATCTATTGTATATTGTACGTGGCAATGACCACACATGTCACATTTTGTATATCATGCCTATTTATGGTCATTGTACTCTTATGTATCTGAGACTTCTCCATGTATTTGCAGTCACATGCAGATATTTATCATTGTATTGTATTGATGAGTGGTTGGTTCTTCTACTCGAGTCTTCATTACTCCACTTCTGGGGTGGATTTTATAATGTATTTCGGTCATCATGTTACCCCTCCAACCTCACACATTAGGGGGAATCTGTTATAGAATATTTCACCACACATGGTTGATCACATATTTATGGCCTTCCCTGTCCCTCTACAGACTCTTTAGACCCCATGGACTTATATTATCCTTTGATGTTCTAAGATCATCCCTAAAAACCCCTGTTTATTGTTGTACATGACTTTTAATCCCATACTCACGTGTACACATGACTTTTGACCTCAAACCCGCATACATTGGGATGTGTGCATAAGCCCAAACATTTTTGGAATTTTCCTCATATGAGTCTGATTAACTTGACTCTTGGCCTTCCAAATTCCTTGAGAACGCTCGGATTCGACCCTCCATTATCCTTTTGGAGTGCTATATAAGGAACCCCTGTTACAGAGAGAAATTCCTATGGCTTGGGGTACCACAACAGACAACTTGACTCCAGAAATCAATCATTTCCAATATGCAATAGAAATTAAATATCTAACATTAAAGGATCAGACCTAGTACCTTATTTCGGATGGTTGAAGTAGATCCCCGTTGAGCTATCCAACTTTAGCTTCAATTGATAAATCACTTTCTCAACAACAAGTAAACAAGGCAAGCATACTATATATATGGGTGTTAAATCTATTCTAGCATATATAATCAACAATGTATAAGCATTTGAAATCATCCATGGATAAAATATTCATTCAAACATACATTATTGGACAGGAAAATATATTTCTATTAATATAAAATCAGATATTACAATGGATACAACCTCTGTCGGCACGTCTGCGAATAGGAGAATCTAAATCCCCCACTTGGGCCTCCACCACCTCAATCCTCCACCTCTTGATAGCAAGCTAACAAGAAAAAGGCAAGCTTGGGAAGAACACAAAAGTGATCCAAGGGACAAAGAGATGTAGACTCAAGCACAAGTTTCGACAACAATGTACTATAGTTTCTTTGCTCTCAATTCTCTCATATGCCTTCAATGTACCAAAGAGTTCCTTATATAGATTTTCAAAGGGGTAATGAAGGGTCAAATCCAAGTGATCTCAAGGCATAGGGAAGGCCAAGAGTCAAGTGAGTCGGATCCATGTCAAGAAAAGATCCAAAAGGATTTGGATTATGCACACATCCCGATGTACACAGTTTTAGGGGTAAAACCCGCGTATATACGCGATTAGGGGTTTAAAAGTCACGTGTATTAATTTTCACATGTTTTTAGGGATGGTCAAGGTAATATCAAAGGATAAAAAATGGCCCGAGGGGTCTAAGGAGCCTGTAGAGGGACAGGGGAAGGCCATACAAGTGTGATTCACCTGGAGTGGTAAAATAAGCTATAACAGATGCCCCCTAATGTGTGAGGTGAGAGGGGTCATACGATGGCCGAAATACATTATAATTCCATCCCATAAGTGGAGTGATGAAAGATCCCAAATGGAAGACCAGCCACCTAATCAGCATAGTACAATGATACAACTCTGCACATAACTGCAAATACTTATAGCAGTCCTGGATACATAAGAGTAAAATGGCCATGAATAGGCATGATACAAAATATCACATAAGTGGTCATTGCCATATACAATATTAATAGATCAGAATATCCATGATGAAGATATACAAAGGATAATGATCTCCATAATGGCTGAAGATATACAATGGATCAAGATCTCCATAATAGCTAGAAATGTCTGACATATACTGGAATCAAGTCACGAGAGCTAAAATCTCATGAACACTGGCACGATCAAGGAGGTAGCATATAAGAGATGCCACCAATATGGAAGGTCTTCTACACAAACCGCCACGACTACAAGTCCTACTATGTGACTAGAAATGTCAAGGTCAAACATAGTAGTCCATCGTCTCATTACCAGTCATTGATGTATACCGTTAACAGACGCAAGATCACCCACTGATAATGAAAATGGGAATCAAGGTACTAGAGTGCAAACTAACAAATGTGAATAAATGTGTTGAGGTCGAACACTTGAAAGGATCCATCGATCAGGGGACATAGATGTATTTCCAAATACTGTCAACAGTGAGAGAACCTGCCACTGATGACTGCAAGTCTCAAGGCACTCAAAAATGACTCTAGATTCCAATCCCAGAATAAATGATCTAAAGTCGATGGGATGAAATCTGCTGGAAGGAGGGCATTAAGGCATCCCCCATCATCCAATACGAGGTACTCAGCAAATATATATAATTTGGAAGGACATGATCATAAGGTGCACGAACCAATAACTGTATCGAGAACGACCGACATGCAAAGTCAAGATAACTGAGGAATGGTCGACTTAGGTTTCAACTTCCTTCGAATAAGAGCATAACGGGGAATGGTGACTGAATAAAGGAAGCATAGACTCGATATACAAAAATGGGACATCTCTGCGACACAGGAGGCATCGACAGAGGCTCCATGGGGACTGGAAGCTTAACAAGTTGGTGGAGATAAATTCAGATAAACGAGTACAACTCCTAAAGTCAAACTATAAACCCAACCAACAGATGTGATATACAGCTGCCTTGTTCGAAGGCGACACGACTCAACAGCTGCCAAAGATAACATCTTTCCTTGTTCAACTTTTTGGTTTTTTTATTTTTTTTTTGGAGTTTTTCAAATAGTTAAAAATATTGAAAAATAATAAAATTGCCTTGTAGTTATAGACTAGGAGGAGACGAGTGTCATAGGGGAAAACAAACTAGTTCCAAGCAGTAGAACATACATATGCTCAATGCAAGGATACATGTGTAGGGTAGCGACACTCAGGGGAAAATCCCCTCCCGGTAAAAATAGGGAATCAAGCTGTAAAGGATATATAAAATGACTCTGCATGGCTAGACATGAGACAAGCTCAGGCTATATGGCTAAAACTCAATGTCAGGGAAGCCGGCATAAAGCTCAATAAGGCATGAAAAGCTCATGATAATGCACTTACAACTTGACATAACGGAGTCCTGAGGGAAATAGGCCTGCAAAAGATCAAGAGGAGTATGAGGCTCTTGTAAAATGTCACGGCAGTACTATACAATGGACTCCCACACCCTAAGGGACAAAACATCAGCATGGGCACCAAATGCAAATAAGGCACTAACTAGGGTACCCATGTAAGGTCAAGCTCTACCACTCATATCATGTCACTTCTAAAACAACAAGAAGGTTCTGTGACATAATAGAGTGGGTTTGTACCTAAGGCTATAATGAAACGGTCATAAGGTCATGTAAAATGAAAACGGTGATGAAACCTAACCTATATGCCAGTTTAGACATGATACCTGAGATCGGCACGAACGGGTCAATCCAACAGCTGAAACGGCACTCAAAAATGTCTCCTACATCATAAATTAGTCCAAAAACGGTCCAAAATGATTAGAAATGGTCCAAACTATAGGAAAGGGGGTAAACATTTTCAAAAATTTTCAAAAATTCTATAAATAGTAAAAAATTCAAAACATTATAAAACATTTGAAATTTTTACCCACTTGAGCTCATATTTTCAATAGCTAATTCCAGGAGATCTAGCTGGCGGAATCCACTATCGTTTCTTCCAGGTACTTACCCATTATCTACTCTTCCATTTTGATGCAATTTTTATCAAATTCCATGGTGTTTTTGGATTTCTAGGCCAATCTAAAATAGGCGTTGTGGCCCATGTTAAAATCAAGGGTTTTTCCACGTATAGGGCTGGATATACATGGAAAATGCCCTCACAGTCGCGCACATATGCAGCTGTTTGGAAAACATTCGTGTATGCGGTCGCGCATAAGGTTTTTTAAGTGTTCTAATGGGTAAACTTCTAATTTTTTGTGCAGGATGGTCCTAGAATGGAGAGAACATGAACATGGTGATGTAGAAGAGGCAATAAGGGCCGATCTAATGGCTCAACAAGCGCTACATGCATGTGGGCTCTACAAATTTTGGTGTCTTGGTGGCTTAAGGGCCAAACCAGGACTTTTGTAGATGCTGGTGGACTACTGGGATCCAGACTCAAAGTCATTCCAGATAGATGGGATGTCCCTCACCATAGAGGTGGAGGACATATACTTTATTACTGGACTTTCTCGATATGGGGAAGTAGTGAACCTACGTTCTCGCGGGCCTGGAGGTGGCCTGACTATAGATGAGTATATTGCGGTGTACTGCTATCCAGAAACAGAGAAGGTGGGGAGTTAGATCCCAACTAACTCCATACAGGTGCTAGGCCCAAAGGCCATCCTACTGACACTAGGCAAGATAGCAGGCTTGGCTTCACTCCACCAAGCCTCACGGCCTCTGATGTTCTATGCAGTGGAGTGCATGAGACCCACGGTATATGATTGGAGCACTGCACTACTGGGAAACATAAAACATCAGCTCAGTGAGTGTAAGATGGGTAGAGTGTGAAACTTCAATTTCAGCAGCATACTGAGCACGTTTTTCTTCGAGTGTGTTCCAGGACTGAGCCCCAGAGTTGACGTTCCTCTACATGGGGTTCGAGATACAGCCCAACGATGTTGGGTAGATGCGATGCGTAGACTGGGTGGAGGTAGGGTGTCCAACCCCTATCCAGCTGATTTCTTTCCATGGTGGCGACGACAGATAGTTGCCATTGACGACTACCCCTATGCGAGGATAGATTTTCAGAGGGACCCAGACATGCCGCTACCACCACGATTGGCATACGGTGACATAGGTAATGAATCTCGACCCTCTCTTTAAATTTTTGAGTTATTTATTTTTTTTGTGTTTTCTGATTATATAGAATCAAAAGACATATTTTTGGGTGGCAATACATAGTGACATCTACCATATGCATGCAGATGTGGGACCACGGTGGCCTGAAGGTTTCCCTTATCATAGATGGAGGGGAAGAGGAAACGATATCACGGGTGTGGATGCGGAGCAAATGCTCCAAAGAATTCATACCAACTTTGTGAGGCTGACACACAGAGTTCCCATGGCGCAAGTCAAGGACTTTCTTGAGGCCATGCAGCGCCAGGTGGTGGGTGTACCATGAGCATGGGTGCGATTATTTCGACGGCTAGCTAGAGCCGTAGTGACATTCCATGATCACAACCCCTCTCCTCCTCCACAGGATTAGATACCTGGGAGTGATACATTTTGTATTACCATGTATTATATTTTGGTGGCTTGAGAGCCCCATTTTTGTATCATGACACTATGTATTACCACATTTTGGATGTTTATAAAAACTTTTATGATGATCGGTTTATTTATTTACATGTGTAAAAATTTGTGTTTGTGATGAATTTATTGTGTATGAAACAAATTCCAATCTAACACGTAGTTAGCATATGAGTCAGCAACTTGATTATTAATTCTTGGAATATTTATGTATGTTATATTGTCAAATTTCCATTCTGATAATCTCACACGTAAGAATCTTCTTAATAATGTCAGATCTCTAACATGGTACAAACTATTAAGTTGTGACACTACTAACTCCGAATCAAGACGTACTTCAAGAGAGAGAACGCCATGTAAAATGACATCCCGTAGAAGCTCAATAATGGAACTATATTCAGCACCATTGTTTGAAGATGGCTGTAAACATACGCCTCCTGAAGACAATACCTAACCCATAGGAGTATAAATCACCTAAGTAGCAGAGGCTGAGTGTTGAGTGTGACGACTCGCACCATCCGCGAATCCTATGTAGGTGGAAGATTCCATTGACATCTGCCAAAAGAAATGAAAACTAATCACAAACCCAATCGCTATAAGAAAAATACCTACCTATGCAAAACTGTACAATAATATACAATAACCAGCCTTGGCTGAAAATCATGCATAGTACTTTTTGAGATAGAGCCCATTCCTAGGCTTCGCCAAGGTTGTTCCCTCGTAATCCACTAACTCATAAGCACCCTTCTCTAACACACGTTTGACGATGTAAGGACCACGCCACATGGGGTTAAACTTTCCTGCCCTCGAGGGTTCTTTCGGTTGATCCCACAAAAGGACCAAGTCTCCCTCACTAAACCTCCTTGGATGGACAGACTTATCGTACTAGACCTTTACGCAATGTTTATTTACTTCTAGAGCCACCAAGGCATCTCGACGCTACTCATCAAGTTGCTCAAGGTGGACCAAATGCTCCTACAATGGTGAAGTGTCTGGTAAGAGCTCTACGGCTAGCTTCAAAGAAGGAATCTCGCACTCAACCGACAATACCGACTCCACTCCATGTACAAGTTGATATGGAGAAAAACCCATGGTAGTCTTAATAGTGGTTCTATACGCCCACAAAGCAGGATATAACATAATGTGCCAATTATTCTTGCTTTGTGCGATGGTTCGTTGGAGAATGGATTTGAGTGATTTGTTCACTGCTTCTACCTGTCCATTCACTTGAGGGTAGTAAGAGGAGGAATGCTCTTGTTTGTACCCTAATTTTGATGCCAACTCTTCCATCATATGATTCTGAAAGTGCGAGCCATGTTCAGTGACAAGCTCTTTCAGAATCCCGAACCGAGTAATAATCTGGTTGAATATGAAGTGCACGGTTGTCTCACCGTTGGATTTAACTGTAGGCATAGCCTCATCCCATTTCATGAAGTAATCAACAGCCACTATGATATGATGATTCCCCCCAGCTGAAGCTGGGTTTTAATCCATAAAATCAATCCCCCACTTAGTAAATGGACCGAAGATGATGATGGGATGTAACGGGGTAGGTTTTGAGCTCATATTACATGCAAACACCTAGCAAGGGTGGCACCTCTTGACCGCATCTACACAATCGTTAAATATCGACGGCCAAAAATAACCCGCTCTTAAGATTTTTTGGGCTGTAGAAAGCCCAGATAAATGACCACCACATGCCCCTCTGTGGTAATCACTTAGCACTACCTCAACCTCATCATGAATTAAACAACGTTGTAAAATGGAATCTACCCCACGGTGGTACAAAGTGTTATCCACTATGAGGTAATTCTTAGACACATGACGTAATTGTCATCATTCATCCCATGAGAGGTGAGTAGGGACCTTCAATGTTTGTAAATACATAATGATATCCCCATACCATGGGTCTAAAGTTGAGATTAAGAAGATGTGTTCATCAATAAATGTATCTTCACAAACCAACTCATCAGCCTCGCTTGGGAAATCCGATATAAGCTCTACAAAAATTAATGATTTCTTCGATTTTGCCGAAACAAACTCGAGATTGAATTCTTGCAGGATGGCAATCCATTTATTATATTTTCCCCCGATCATCCTTCGAGTGAGGACAAATTGAAATGGATTGACATGGGCTACAACCAAGGTTTGGCGAAGGAGAATATAATGTCTCAACTGTTGGACCTCATGTACGGTAGCTAAAGCAAGCTTCTCAACATGAGAATAACAAATCTCTGCATCAATAAGATTCTAGCTCAGATAGTATACGACATGCTCTTGGAACTCCTCATCCTCTTGAACCAAAACCATACCAATCGTCTCCATGGACGCGGCCACATAAAGTAGGAAATCACGGCTATAGTCTGGGGGACTAATCACTGGGGCTGATGCTAGGGCTGGCTTGAGCGCATCAAAGGACTCTTGGCTCGCTCATCCCAATAAAAGGTGGTGTCCTTCTTCAAAAGACACATGAAGCCTCTATTCAAATTGGCAAAATTGACAACGAATATTCGTAAGAATTTTGCCATGCCTTGCAAACATTGAAGATGATGAATATTTTTGGGGGGAGATAACTGTAGTATTGCCTCAACCTTCAAAGGGTCGACTCTTATACCCTCTTTAGAAATGATGAATCCTAACAAGCGACCTGACTTCACACAAAATATGGACTTGTGAGGATTTAACCTGACCAAATAATGGCGGCATCTTTTGAACACCAATCTCAAATAATAGGAATGACGCATTCTCATACGAGAATGAGCAGCAAGGTCATCCAAAAATACTTCGATAATCGATTTGAGATCATGGAAGATCAAGGTCATGGCCCACTGAAAAGTAGCTCCGAAGTTCTTAAGGCCAAAAGACATTTTTCAATATGCAAGGTTCCCCAAGGACAAATAAATGCAGTCTTATGTTGGTCCTCAGTTTTAATTTGAATCTGATTATATCCAAAAAATCCATCCATGAAGGAAAAAACCTTGCTACCCGCACACTCATCCAAAATCTGATCAATAAATGGTGTGGGAAAATTGTCCTTAGGATAGGCACGATTCAAATCATGAAAATTATTACATATACGGATCGCTCCCTGCTTTTTATCCACTGGAATGGGGTTTGAAACCCACTCTATCATGGGAACGAGATAGATAAAACTAGCTTTCAATAGTTTCTCTATCTCTACCTTAATCGCGGGTGCTTTCCTAGGATTCACCGCATGCAAGCATTGTTGAACAGGCTTAGCATTGGGATAAGTCTTAATCTCATGTTCAACAATGTGAGGGTTGATACCTGGCATTTCATCATAAGACCAAGAAAAGATATCATGGAATTCTTTAAACAACTCGATATATTCTTGAATTTCAGCATGGGGACATTATGCCCCAATATAGACATTCTCAATCCTGCTAGGATCGCGAGAGATATTTATAGGAATCGTTGGAGATATATTTTCCATGTTTCCATCAGCCATCGGACCAGGAGAGCTTAATGGAACCATAGGACTACCAATTCTCTCACTAAGAACCTCCCTAAAGTCCTCATGCTCCAAGAGGTCAAGCTCAGGAAGAAAATAATATCTATGATGGAGCTCTTCCCATGGTGGCTCAACTCCCGACTTGGCCTCAATAATCACTTCATATGAAGGGAAAACACTCTCAAGGCAGTTGTGCACGTGAGAATACTATACTACCCATGTAGGCAGCACATAAGGGTCCTCCTCCTTCATCTGCGAAGAGGAAGTACTAGGCTCTACAACACACTCAATATTAGCTTGATAAGCTACCATAGTTGCAGGCAACAACATGTCTGTCATGATGGGCTCACTCAAAGTACTCAGTGTAGGAAGAATCCAAGGGTCTTCCATATGACTCATGTGAAAAGACACCGATATCATAGATGTTGAAGCCTCACCGGAACTAGACCCTATCATAAGGATCAGTGCAGGACAACTAAAACTTCCCATGAGGGATCGATAAATTCCCACACCCACACTCCCAGTTGCCAGCTGAGAGTGTTCTACGATCCAGATCGAAGCTCCCGAATATGCGGTAACTGACGAATTCTTGAATGACGTTTGATAAATCGTGACTATCTTCCCATTAAATGGAAAGCATACAATGCGAAATAGGGAAGAAGCTACGACTTTCATACTGTACATCCAATTCCTACCCAGCAAGATATTGTAGTCAAGGGGCGCATCAACCACCTCGACCTCAATCGCAACAGTCTTCCCTCCAAAATGAACCTTAAGGGAAGAAAGGATCCCCTGCGGCCTAAATGATCTCCCATAAAACATAGTTAACATGGTCACGGATTTAGACAACTCAGGAGAACCTAAACCCTTCCTACACGATAAAGACATCATAGAAGCAGCAGTGCCTTCATCAATCACAGTGCGCTTGACGATCATGTTAAGACATTCTACGTGAATAAAAATAGACACATAGTAAGGCAAGCGAGGCTGAAGTCCTGCAGTTTCAAATTTAATCATGGAGGAAGAATTATCGTCATTCACACCAAGGGCAGAAAGCAAAGCCTTTTTTTGTGAAGGACAACTCTGAAGTACTTCCAGTGCAGACATTGCATAAGCAGTGTGGCCCAAATCCTATACAACAGATTAATTATGGGTGGCTTGGGCATTAGGATTGTGCCCCGAATGCTTAAGGACTCCCTTAGGAATGTGAGGTGTAGCTTCAGGTTTATCCACAGGTTTTTCAATATGCAAAGGAGTCCCTGGTGGATTAGGTTCCTTTCCTAGGCTGGGTTTTGACGAACCATAGTCTTTCGCACGGGTCACAACTTTTGCAGCATGTACCATGTTAATGCAACCATGACCACTACCCTCCAGTGGATCTTGGTCACCACTAGACTGATCGTGGGTCCTCAATTTCATATTTTGATTGTGAGGTAAAGGGTTAGTCATCACAGCTAGGCCCTGTGTCAAGAATTTCGAGGCTTCATCGATACGAGGGCAAGAGTAAGTGAGGTGATCCTCCTTACACAACTTGCAAGGAAATTTAACTTTACGTTTAGCTTGCTTGTCCCCCCTAGCATTATAGGTGTTCTTATCATTATTATTAGCATTTTCATTCCTATTCCCACCCTTATGATTATTCTTACCCTTCTTTCTATTCTGTCCGGGCTGCTGGTTACCCTTCTGCTTCGACGATTGCACCGAAAGCACACTCACTATTTGGGTGGGTTGAGACGAAGTCATTGCTTGTCCCAAAGCAGATTGGTTGATTGACAATTGACTAACTTTTTTTGCAACCGAATCCGCAGGTTTAGCACTTGCACAACAAACAATGCCATTGGCATGTGGTCCAGGTTTAACTTTGGGGTCGAAACTAGAACGCGGAGCATTGGGAATGATCTCATATAACAAACTGGATTGAGCATAAATCAAATCTAGTTCCTGCGCCCTAAAAATGGCTTGTTCCTCATTTTTCACTCCAGATGTAGAAACATCCTTCACTATATACGGCAATAACGGCTTAAGGAACCATTCGAGGAGGAATTCCAGTGGTATAAAGGCTTTAATCAACCTTTTCCATCTACGCCACTCTTGGATATGATCCAAGATATGTGTGGCTTTATCCTACTGAAATGTCGACAAGAGTTCAGTACCAACGTCATAATGCACTGGTAGTTGAAAGTGGTTAAGAAAATTCATCGCTAAGTCATCGACCAAAGTGAATGCCCCTCTAGGTAGCTCTATATACCATTTCACGGTAGGCCCTATAAGGGTGCATTGAAATAGCCTTAAACGGATTGAGTCCTGGTGAAAGGAATTTGAAGAGCACCATAGTTGAAAATTAGTAACATGTTCGCTCGGATCCTCACCCGGTTTGCCCTCGAATTTGGGTATGTCTGAGGGAAGCTTAGTAGGGACAGCCGGCCAAGATGGGTCATGAGCTACAGGATTGTTCGTCAATCTTGACAAGTTAGGAAGATTCAGCGTTGCAAGGAAATGGAGCCTAGGATGATTAGTTTTATGGACCCCTCCCTAATATTTCTGATTCACATAGGTCTGACTACCATAACCACCATGGCCTTGGCCATAGTGCCCTCCTCCCGTTTGACCCATATAGTGTGGCATGGAAGCACCATAGTGTGGTGTACCTTAACAATTTGGAGCTACAAAGCCATAATTTGGAGAGTAAGCAGGTTGTTGATACCCACACCCATAAGGTGAAGAACCCTATCCATACTGCGTCCCATAATAGGGTCCATACATCATCGCATGAGATGTCCCATGAGACACTCCGTAAGTAGGAATATATGCTCTGGAAGTAGGAATATGACCTCTAGAAGTATGAACATGACCTCCTAAAACAACGGGTGGTGCATGAACCTGAGACACAACTGGTCTAGAAACCGTAGTATGGACATGACTCGTAGCAACATTTCGGCCCGAAGGACCACGTGAATGAGGTGGAGGGTGAACATTCGAAGAACTAGGGACAGAGGACGAAGTGACCTATGTAATTATGTACGTGCTATTCCCTATAGTCACTCATCTCAGATCTGGTATCCTAATAGGATCACAAACCCTAGACCTAGGAGGAATATGTGATGTGGCTTCCACCACCGGGATGGAAGGTGTAATGTGACTTGTGCTCCCAAACCTCTCCGCATGGTAAGGAATGAGAGTGCCCCCAGGCATAGTGTTAGGCTCAAACTTATATTCGACATGGAATGCCAAATCATGTGTGGGAAAACCAGACATACCATAACTACCATAACTAGTGCTTGCAGGTTCAAAATGAGTCTCATCATCCTCCGGCATTCCATATCGGCACTGCATCAATGGGGAATCAACCCTAGAGTAAGTAGGTATATCATGAAAGGTTCCTATCTTAGAAATCATAGGACCTAACTCAGTCAAATCAGGTGAAGGATCATAGTTAGGAGTAAACTCCCCATCTTCCACATGAATGGGAGAATGTGGTTCAGGAATACCTTCTATATGGTCTCCCATGGTGTGTGAATCAATGTGCGAAGTAGTCCACTTGGAATATCTATTTCTCTCTCCCAAAGGAGGAGGAGATGTAGAAGGTGGAAGTCCTGCTAAACAACGATAACGACGAGGAGCCGCACCCGAATCCACAATGACTCAAAAAATATAAAAGACTCTCTATCTACACAAACCCTAGGCAAGATAACATGCACAGAGCAATCACCAAGAAAATCTAAATCCAAACACAAGCACTCAAGGGTAGGATAAGTGATCTCCTGAATGAAGCAAGTATGTCTCACCTAGGAGAGGCTTGATACGTGCATACACAACAAGCAGAGTTATGTAACCAATTATTGTGGCCCTCAGCTTCAACGCATAAAGTGACTGTGTTGTCCAACCCCAACCTGGCCGGGACACCAATAGAATAACCCCTGCAAAGTACCCCCTCGATATCCTAGGTAAGGCCACTAAGATCAGCTCAATATAATCAATGCTCAGGCAGACAGTCACAGGCGGGATTGACCATATGGGAAGTGTAGCAAATCCCAAAACTCTCGAAAGAGCCCCC
>LPNX010136324.1:125649-164833 GCA_001517045.1 Pseudotsuga menziesii | reverse complement strand
ACTCCAAAGCAAATCTAGTGCAAGTACTATGCAAAATGCAAGATGCAATGCATGATGATAAGCAAATATTTTTAGATTTTTTGAAATAAAAATGAGATATAAAATCAAAAGAATGGCTCTACAACCCCTAGACTCTACAAGCACACTCAAGAAGCACTCAAGCAAAGTACTAAGGTAAAATAAATCTAATGCACTAATCCCAAGACAAAAAATCAAAAAATGCAATGACAAGAACATTCTTCAAAAAGAAAATTTTACCTTAAAAAAACATCTTTGGTCAGAAATAGAGGTGTATACAGACTCTAGCAGTATCAAAGGAGACTCAGCAATCATCAAAATTCACCTAGCAACCATCCAACTTCCTCTAGAAGGAAAAACTAAGGGCATACGAGACTGTTCGCAGTAAATCCGTGTGTGTACGTGGAAATAGCAGTGAAACCTGCGTATATACGTGACTGTGAGTTAAATACTCACGTACAGGAAGAAAGGTGCATAAAAATAAAGGCAAATAGACAAGCTGAGACAAACTTCACACCAATCAGACACTACTAGGAAAACATGCCCCCAGACCCGACACAAAAACAAGAGAAAAAGAGCAATTCAAAGTCATTTAATGTCGATAGAAAACCCCCAAAGGACAACTACTAGGAACTCCCCAGTGGAGTTGCTAATTCTATTACGAAGATAAATTCCTATGGCTTAGGGTACTACAACAGATAGCTTGACTCCAGAAATCAATCATTTCCAATATGCAATAGAAATTAAATATCTAACACCAAAGGATCAGACCTCGTACCTTATTCCAGACGATTGAAGTAGATCCCCGTTGAGCTATCCAACTTCAGCTTGAATTGATAAATCACTTCCTCAACAACAAGTAAACAAGGCAAGCATACTATATATGTGGGTGTTAGATCTATTCTAGCATATATAATCAACAATGTATAAGCATTTGAAATCATCCATGGATAAAATATTCATTCAAACATACATTATTGGATAAGAAAGGATATTTCTATTAATATAAAATCAGTGATTACAATAGATACAACCTCTGTCAGTACGTCTGCAAATCAGAGAAACTGAATCCCCCACTTGGGCCTCCACCACCTCAATCCTCCATCTCTCGATAGCAAGCTCACAAGCAAAAGGAAAGCTTGGGAAGAACACAAAAGTGCTCCAAGGGACAAAGGGATGCAGACTCAAGCACAAGTTCCGGCAACAATGGACTATAGTTTATTTGCTCTCAATTCTCTCATATGCCTTCAATGTACCAAAGAGTTCCTTATATAGCTTTTCAAAGGGGTAATTAAAGGTTGAATTTGAGCGATCTCAAGGCATAGGGAAGGCTAGGAGTCAAGTGAGTTGGATCCATGTCAAGGAAAACTCCAAAAGGATTTGGATTATGCACACATCCCGATGTACGTGGTTTTAGGGGTAAAACCCGCATATATATGTGATTAGGGGTTTAAAAGTCGTGTGTATTAATTTTCACATGTTTTTAGGGATGGTCAAGGAAACATCAAAGGACAAAAAATGGTCCAAGGGGTCTAAGGAGTCTGCAGAGGGACAGGGGAAGGCCATACAAGTGTGATTCACCTGGAGTGGTAAAATCAGCTATAACAACCCCTTGGATAAATTGAAGAAGAATTGAAGAGCAAAGAAACTATAGTCCATTGTTGCCTCAGTTTGCTTGTACTTGAGTATGCATCCCTTTGTCCCTTTGGAGCACTTTGTGTTCTTCCCAAGATTTCCTTTGCTTGTGAGCTTGCTATCGAGAGATGGAGGACTGAGGTGGTGGAGGCCCAGGTGGAGGACTTGGTTTCTCTGGTTCGTAGATGTGCTGAAAGAGGTTTTCACTATTGTAATCTTTGATTTTATTAATAGAAATATATTTTCCTGTCCAATTAATGTGCATTTGAATGAATATTGAATCCATGGATATGTTTAATTGCTTATACATTATTGAATATATATGCTAGAGTAGGCCTAACACACTATTATAGAGCATTCTTGTCTTGTTTTTTGTTGTTGAGAGTGAATTTCTAACACAAGCGTGAAATTGAAAGATCAACGGGGATCTACTTCAACTGTCCAGAACAAGGTACGATTCAGTATCCCTTAGTGTTAGATGTTTGGTTTCTCTTGCATATAGGGAAAGATTGATTTCTAGTGTCAAAGTTGTCTATTATGGTACACCCCAAGCCATAGGAATTTTCTCTCTGTAACACTTTGTGCGCTCTCGATCCCTTAAATAAAAGAATACGTTTGACCTTAGGCACTAGTGCATGTCTGTGGTGGTTTTTGGCATTCCTTGAGAATTTATTGCCTCCTAAACCCACTCACACTCACCCATGTGCTCACCCACACCTATCCTGCCTTAATTTATGTTCCAGCATGCTCCATCCATTTTCACACTTGCATTCATGACCGTTTGTGATGGTTAAGGAGTTGATTGGTCCACCTAGCGGGGTTTGAGGGTCAAATCACATTCTGACACTTGTATGCATCCACATGGCCTCCAGAGGCTAACTATTTCTCCCTAATGTAATATAAACCTGATCCATACATATTTACATGCTGGAAAGTCATAATAATATCAGTTATTGACTACATTTGTGTATTATAAGTTCACTCTTTCAGTTTTTTATGTGCATCATTGTGTGTAATATCGAATTGTGAGAATCCCCTTGGCTCCTAGATCCTACTGTGAATAAATTATCACAAAAGGAATTAGTTTTTCAAAGGGCCACAATAGAGGCCCATATTTTCTCTAGTCAAGAATAAAATGTTTGTTTATGATGGGAGGTTTGGAACTAGAGGAGGCTCCTTGATCCATTCTAAGAAAATCTAGTCAGAGGTTGAATATGTTCCATGTAAAAGAAAAGTCCAAGCATGAAATTTCACAAGAAAGGAAGTTGAACTTTTTTGGGGTTCTTAGAGAAATAAACACCATAGTAGGTGCTCTCAAATGAATCTTTCCTCCATCAACATTCATGTCTTAGGAGGGAAATCCAAAATTATAGCCCTCAAGTAGTTCATGGAAGTAGAGAGTCCTGATATTTTGTTGTTATGGGGAACGATGATGGTGGGTTCTCTAGTGGTTTTGAATTAGGATAATATTTTCCATGAATGTCTTTTTGCAATTGGATGCTACCAAAAGGTTTAGAGGTTTGATTTATGGGTTTTCTAGAAACCTACATATTCAGAACTCCTTTTCTTGTAGTTTTGTTTTGGGGGTTGAAGTCTATAATTTTGAAGTTGATAAGAGGTTCTTAATTATTAACATATATGGGGCATATGATGATAGACTGGAATTCTGGATATCCCTTCTCTCTTGTGGATTCTACAAAATAGATAACCTTATTTTTGGTGAAAATATGAATGTGACCTTAGAAGTGGAAGAATTTTTAGGGGATTCGACTCATGATGACCCTTTAGAACCAGTTATCACGAACCTGTTTGATTTTTGTGGTTGGATGGACATCAAGTTGGCAGACATTAAACCTACATGGAATAATAAACTCTCAGGAGGACAAGGTATATCAAAGAAACTTTATAGTTTCTTAATGCATTTCAATTTAGTTTGTGGATTGGAATTATTTCGGTCCTTGGTAGGTCCATGTATTTTTTCATACCATTTTCCTATTTTATTAGAGATAGGAAATTCAAAGGATAAACTTGGATCCCCCTTCAAATACAATTATTCTTAGGTTAAGATTCCTCAATGTAAATCCTTAGTAGAGGAGACATGGTAGCACATTGTTGAGAGAGGAAGTAAAAGTTCATGTGTTCAGATGGTAGATAAACTGAGAATATTAAAGGAGAGGGTGATGAAGTGGGATATGGATATTTGTTGGGAAAAAGAATCTAGATTAGTATAAGTAGAGAAGAGGTTAGAACTCTTGTATTCAACTTCTCCAGTTGTTTTTTCTTCAGAAATATGTCGACTAGAGGTGGTCTCATTAGAGGAGGAGAAGAAACAAATTCTAGAGGAATTTGAAGTGAAGTGGATTTTGAAAATTTGGGAATTATGGCTGGAAGTAGGAGACCAAAGTACAAAATATTTTCAGAAAGTGGCAACTCATCGCATGAACTGTAATTTCATTTGGGAACTCCAAGATGCAGGAGGCCTACCTGTAAGGGGATTTAAGAAACTATCAAATCTATCTATTTAACATTTCTAAATACTATATTATAAGCCTTCTCATCGAGATATGTTGGGAATTCTATAGGTGATTGAAAAATCCCCCCATATGTTTTTTCCAGAGGATATTTCCCTATTATTTCAAGAGGTATCATCAAAATAATTTTTTATGTGCGCTAAAATTTTTTCAAAGAGATAAAAGTCTAGGGCCAAATTGTTAGCCACCTTATTTTTTCATGAACATTTTTTATTTGGTAGGAGAGGATATTCTTAAAGTGGTAGAAGAAGTGTGACTTTCAGGAATTATCCCAGCATCGATGAATTCTACCTTCCTATCAATGATCCCTAAGAAGGATCTTCTAGTCTCCTTTGCAGATTTTAGGCCTATTTCATTGTGTAATGGATCTTATAAAATAATGTCCAATATTATAGAAATTAGATTCAATCCCTCTCTCCAAGTATGTCTCCAAGGAACAATTTGGATTCCTTAAAGGAAAGTTAATCCATGAGGTAGTGGTAGTGGCACAAGAAGTTTTACATGCTATTAAAACAAATAATTTGACGATGGAAGCTATGAATTTGGATATATCAAAGGACTACGATAAGGAATATTGGCTATTTATCACAATGATCCAACCAGCAGTTGGCATGTTGTCGAGCTTCGACAAAGTATAGCACTTTGACTACTTCGACAAGTTCAGCATTGGCTTTGACAAATCTGAACCTTGACACAAATTAATATGAAAACATCAACAGGTTTCACGCTCGGCATATAGAATCTCCACATGTGTTGTCGACATCGATGACTGTTGAACATTGACAGAGTATCTATCTATGTTCCAGTTTTCTGCTACATTTGAACTTATGAACCGTTATAACTTCTTTTGTAACTGAATGTAACGAGTAGTCACCTAAGTGTCTCAACATTCTATATAAACATGTACACTATTGTAGTATTCATTCAATCAATCATATTGATCCATATTTCATTGAAAATAATTATTTTGGTTTGAATTCTTTCATATTGTCTGTGCACATACTTTCTCTCGATATAGTGTATTTACTGCTTTACTTGTTCTTTTTCTATGCTTCCACCATAATAGTGCTTGACTCATTCATTCGATTGTTCTCCCCATCATGCACTTGGGAAGGACCTCGATCATTGCTATCAAAGCCTGTTCAAAGCTTAAGTTATATAAGAACTTCCATCGAAGTTATTTAACTTATGCATGTTCAAACACACTCACAAAATCAGCAATACAAGCAGACAGTTCCTTCATATTCAGAAAAGATGGTCGAAGAAGCAGATAATAGACATGCAACTGACGAGACAGAGAAACTCATAGAAAAATCATTGGCTCACAAGCAGACCAAAATATTTTCCCATTTCAGTGAGATTCTCATGCGATTTGTTTCGAACTCTGAGGAATTCTCGACGTGAGCTCACTCCGATAAAATCAGCCCCTTCAAAGTGCAAATGAATCTGGACATACTGAATCTTGAAGGAAAGATTGATGCGAAATCCGTCGATAATTGGGTACACCAATTGGAATTTTACTACATCCGAAAGGATTTCTACCCTCCCAAGTATCTTGAACAACAGTATAAGAAGTGACAGCAGCTAAGCCAATGGAAAGACCAATCTGTGTAGAGTTACACCAACAAGTTCTATTGAATCATGGCTAGACTTGGAATTCAACAAGAAGAGAAATTTCTTGTCTTGAAGTAAGTGAGTGGATTATCCCCTTACAATCAGTAAGAGATGGAGTTTCAAAATGTTAGTATTCTTATGAATGCATTTAATTATGCCAGCATGCTTGAAGCTAAACAAAAAGGAAAAGCATGTTTCATGAACAAGCCAATAGGTCAACATCCAAGAAGAAGTCACCAGCCAACTCCAACAAGTTAAAGCAGCCTTCTCAGCCGAATGTGCCAAATCTAGGTCATCATAAGAATAAATTTCAGAAATACAGGTGGGATCGCATCAAATAATATCCTACCGGGAAATGGTGTGATTATAACAATTCAACATGACATGATATGTTAGAATGCAAAGCTCAAAAGAAATTTTTGGAAAAATTGTCAACATCTGACTTGTGTGACAAAACCTTGGTAGAATCAGACCCAAAAGAATCAACCCTCTTTTCTTTGACCACTCCGACATCCTCAACTATCGCTAATGAGGAGGAACGAGAGTGTATATTCCATACATGGATAAGGGTTCATAAAAATTCATTACATCTAATTGTGGATAATGGTATCCAGAAGAACTTTGTTTCTAAATATCTTGTGAAGAAATTATGTCTTATCAACAATCCACATCCTCAACCTTGCAATATCAATTGGATGAAGGATGGACAGGAAATAAAAATCACATGCCAATGTAGACTCACCTACTTCATTAATCCTTTTGAAGATGAATTACTATGTGATGTGGCACCACTTTTCATAGTTGATTCCTTGTTTGGGAAACCTTAATTGTGGGATCGACATGGTACATATCAGTCATGGCCTCAGAAGGTGATTGTTAAAATTCAGAATCAATGGTACGACATACCAGAGCGATAAACCACATCAACGGTTGCTATGATAACTTCCAAACAAACAAAGAATATTATCAATCATGCTCAAAAGTTTGCATTAATTATGATAAATTCACAGCATTTCAGGAAGACTACAGCAATAAGTAAACCCATCGACCAACACAGCTCTTGATAACAGCAACAGACCGAACATATTCGTGAGGAATACTGGAACATATTTCAAGAGTCGAACGATGTACCTCTGCATTGTCAGGTAAAACAATCCATTGAACTTGTTCCTCGTTCTTCATTACCTAACGCATATGTTTACAGAAGATCCATTATCAAGAATGAAGAGATTCACAGGAAAATACAGGATTTGATTAACAAAGGTCATATTTACCCCAGTTTCTCTCCTTGTGGAACTCTACTCATCTTATTTCCAAAGAAATATGGGACTTGGAGCATGTGCATCGATTATCACGCTCTCAACAAAATTTCAGTAAAAAAAGATACCCTCTTCCAAGGATAGACGAACTCATCGATTGTTTTGAAGGTGCTAATTTATTTACGAACTTGACCGTAAGTTGGGATATCATCAAATTCTAATCAATTCTGTTGATGTATGGGAAACGAATTTCAATACCAAGGATGGATTGTTTGAATGGTTAGTCATGCCGTTCGGCTTAACCAATGCACCTGCAACCTTCATGACATATATGGATGAACTTATACGACCTTTCATTGGCAAGTGTGTCATTGTATATCTCGGCGGTATCTTTATTTTCAGTTGATCATGGGAAGAACATGTCAGGAAGCTTCGACAAGTCTTCGACACTCTCCAACAACATCGACTATATATGAACATGGAAAAATGCTCATTTGCAATGACTAACATCAAATATTTGGTGTATGTAATTGACGCTGTAGACATTCATGTCGACCCAAAAAAAGTACATATCCTCAAAGATTGGCCCATTCCTCAAAACATTCATGAACGAAGAAGTTTTCTTGGTTTGGAAAATTTCTATCAATGGTTCGTACTTGTCTTTAGTCACATCGCATCGCCTTTGAATTAGTTGACTAAAGGAAATTGGAAAACTATCTTCTAATGGACACTGACACAACAACAAGATTTTTAACAACTCAACAATAATCTTTGTACTGCACCAATACTTGTGTTACCTGATTTGCATCAACCCTTTGACATTGATATGGATGCATCGAACTATGCCCTCGGCACAGTGATCACTCAATCAGGTCACACAGTCGCATTTCATTTCGAAATGTTCGATGACATTGTTAGAAAGTATTCGGCGTATGAAAAATAATTATACGCCATTTTGCAAGATATTAAGAAATGGAGACACCACATTCTTGACAAGGAAATAACCATTCTTACTAACCATATGCCTCTACAGTTCTCCCTGTCCCAATCAAAAATACATACAACTTGACAACTTAAGTGTATTAATTACCTACAACAATTTCATTTGGTAATTAAATATTGGAAAGTAAAATCCAATTATGTAGTCGATTGTCTCAGCTGACAAACCATTAATCTAATTTCTACAATGATGAGTATGCAGGGTTATAACACCACTACTTGATCACAATTGTATCTGGTAGACTGCGGCTTCTCCATAATTTATTGGTAGCTTGAGGTCGAAGCATTGTCTACTACTGACTACTTCTTGAAGGACACCTTTCTATAGAAGCTCAGAAAAATTTGTGTACCAATTGGTGAGCACCGAGAGAATCTCATTTGGGATGCGCACTACATCAATATTGCAGGACATTTTGGAGTTGTAAAAACACTTTTTATCCTTCAAAATTATTTTTATTGGCCTTAACTTAAATATGACATCAATGAGTACATTCGATCATGTGTAGTTTGTGTCATTGCTAAAACATCGAATCAACGACAAGGACTGTACACACCCCTTCCAGTTCCTAGTCAACCTTGGGAATCTATTTCTATGGACTACTTAATGGGATATCCTACTACCAAACATCAGCATGACGTGATCTTATTAGTACTCGACATATTTTCCAAGATGGCTATCCTCATACCATGTAAGAAATCTAAGATAACACAATAGATTGCTCAGCTCTTCTTCGAACATGTTTGGAGACATTATGGCCTCCTGACGACCATTATTTCTAACAGAGATGCTATATTTGTCAGCACCTTTTGGAAAACTCTATGGAAACAACTTGACGTGATTATTTATTTATCGACAGTCATCCATCCATAGATAGAAGAACATACAGAAGTTGAAAATCGCTTGGTAGTACAACTGCTTCTCATGTACAACCCCAAACATCATCAAACATGGTATGGTATCCTTCAATACATATAACACAACTACAATCGTTCTCAACAAAGTTCTATAGGAAATATAGGTTATGGATTTCAACCCTCAGTGCCTATAGACTTGATCGATTCCTCGACACAATCGAATGAAACCGAATTCAAAGGATGAGAAGTTGAGAAATCATTAAATTTTAGAGATTGAATATACAACATCCAGAAGCAAGCAAAGGAAATTTTGCAATGAGATAATGCAAAAGCTAATTCCTGATATGATAAGTATCATATTCATGGTTCATTCCAAATTGGGGATCCGTTCTCGTTACATCTAAAGAAGGAGCATTTCACTGTCCCATACAGAAAGATGAAACATTTTCAATATTTTCCATACAGTATCCTTAAACATATTGGAGAAAACACTTTCCATCTCGACATTCCTACATGTTGTGTCATGCATCTAGTATTTAATGTAGATCTACTTTGACCATACCATGCACAATTGTTGGAACATAATGACTTGTAGAAAATAGAACCCGAAGAAATCCATCCATATGTTTAGGAACCTCTCCTTTTCCACACGATTTTGGGATGAAGCATACGCCATACAAGGAAAAAATCCATTCCCTTGTTTCAAGTGGATAAAGCTGGGAAAATCCCTACCCAAGGAAAATGGTACTTTACTACTAAAGTAACCAACAAGTTTCCTCACCCGAACGAATACACAATGGAGACCATTGTTTCTTAAGGAAAGAGGAATGATCCAACCAGCAGTCGGCATGTTGTCAAACTTCAACAAAGTCTAGCACTTTGACTACTTTGACTGCTTCAATAGGTCCAACATCGGCTTCGACAAGTCTGAACCTCAACACAACCGACTTCGACAAGCTCAACAGGTTTCGTGCTCGACATACAACATCTACACATTCATTGTCGACATCGATGAATTTCTAACATCAACAGAGTATCTCTTTATCTTCCAGTCATCTGCGACAGTTGAACTTTTGAACCATTATAACTTATTTTGTAACTGAACGTAACGGGTAGTCACCCAAGCATCTCAGAATTATATATAAACATGTACACTATTTTAGTATTCATTCAATCAATCATATTGATTCATATTTCATTGAAAAGAAGTATTTTGGTTCAAATTCTTACATATTGTTTATGCGCATACTTTCTGTCGATGTAGTGTATTTCCTTCTTTACTTGTTCTTTTTTTATTCTTCTTCCATAACAGTGCTCGACTCATTTAGTCACCTGTTGTCCCCAGCGTGCACCTGGGCATGACCTAGATCACATACGTGTATTGTTACATGTAGGATTTATACTAGATTTGACAAACTAGATAAAGGGATGTGTAGCCTCCCCTTACTTTGCAGTATTGATTAATAGATTAGTCTTGGCCTTCTTAACATACTTGAGAGGTTTCGGAAAATGTTTCCCTCTCTCACCATAATGTTGGACACAATGGCCACACTGAGAGGGGTGGTGAATCATTGTGTGAGAAATTATGAACCTTTTACCTTTTTTTAATCAATCGTAGCATATCAATCATTGTGTCATCAATTGCATAATCAAATTCATCATGATACATAAGCACAACATCACATCAAAAGAGACATGAGAATATATGGAATTTTAATCTTTATTTATTGTACATGGAATACAACAATCTTCTCAATTATAATTAGGGCCAATTGATGAAAAGAGAACCGACTCTTGTAACAGAATCCAACCTGGTTTTCTTAGCTCCAACTAAGAAGGGTTTGGGGATTCCAATCCTTAAGTGGAAGATTCCACTTGCATCAATCTATGTGCATGTACTTATTCAAATTGCTTTGTTCATCAATCCTGACTGCCCATCAATATTGTTGGTCATCTACTCACCAATCATCTGTTCATGTGCCAATTACTGCTGCTCACCGCTGATGCTTATTATTGTTGGTCATTTGCTCATCAACGTTTCTCATTAATGCTTCTCATTAACCATGCCATCAACATTGTAGGTCTTCATCAAGGTATCAAGATCACCAATAAGGTCACTATATGTGTCAGCAAGAAATCATCATCAAGTTAATAGTATGCATATTCATCATGGGGTTTGCATCATCATGTATAAGGAATGAATCTACATTACTCACTGAACATTTACCACTTTATACATATCCATTGTATACATTATTGTTGCATACTTTATCTGCACATAGCTTTACTCTTATCACTTAAAGGTATGCTTTCATCAAAGCATCATCTTTGCAATGCATATAATAGAATTATGTCAATACGCCATTGTTTTATTACACATTGACTATATGTCAATATATCTCATCTTAGTGCACATCACTATATCACTTCTTTACTGTATAATTTCAATTTTCAATGCACTCATCATCAATACACAACAGCTCATACCTCACTCTATAAATACACTTGTATTGTACATGAACTTGACCACTGTATATTAGATTGTAAATTCATCAAGGTATGAAACAAGTGTAGGAGTATCATTACATCGCAGTAGAACATCAATATATCACTAAAGTACTTACCTTTATCTGTGTAGTATCTTTGGACAAGGAGTAACTCAGACTGTATTTGTTGTTTAGGAAGAACCTTAGACATTGTGCAACTGTGCAAACTTGGATTGTGAGAGCAAGTACTATAGATGTCAATAGAGGTAACCAACATTCAACCTTCAAACACCCATGTAGTGTATCTATACTAAGTTAAAATACCTTTCATTGGTTGTACATCACTCTCCATGCCACTTTCAAGCTTGACTGTTTAATTGAAGGGGCCCTCCAACAATGTTGTTAGGGAATCATCTTACCCTTCACTGTTCCAATAAATTAGGGCCAAACAAACATAAAAAACTCCCACAAATGTACCTAGTTTTTCAAGAAAGAGAAATATTTTAAAAGGGATCTTTGTGGATGGTTCATATTTGATGATGTTGCCTTATTTAGGGCTTAAAAACCATTGAAAAATGGAACAACAAAATGATGTTGTTGCTATCACATTTAAGGTTGTACTGTGGAAGATTTGGGACTTTCTGCAAGATAAAAAGTGTCCAGAAATATGTCTGTATAAGTATGCAATTTTGCTCCCATGAATTTTACACTCAAACTACCTCAGTTCAAATATTCAACGAGCTTTTCCTCTTTGTTGGTTTGACCCCACGCAAGTCCAAAGTAATTTTGTAAACAAAATCAAAACCCCAAAAAATATGATTGTTGTTGACTGCTCCTTCTCACCTCCAAAATTCCTCTGTCACTTGGACTTGATTGAATTTAGAGCTGATATGAAATTATGCATAGAAAAAGTGAAGACACGACTGGGTATTTATACTCATTTTCCAAAAAACATTTGAGCCAACCTGTCATAAAAAATTAATTTTATTTTTTTATTTTGATTTGAGGCCGACTTCATAAGTATTTTGATTTTTACTTTGAAGTTTGAAATTTAATTTTTTTTATTTAAATTTGGTAGTTTGGGTGAACTCTTCAAGGCCAACAAGGTAGTTTTATATTTTAATATTTGTGTTGTGTCTTACCATTTAGAAATGGTTTTAGGGTGTACTTAAGTCAACCCTTATTCAATATTCTCATTAAAATGGTTTTAAGGTTACCATATCATTTATGTCAAGCCACCATATGCCAATGTCCAACATCCACCATGTGTATGGGTTCCAATGCCAAAATCAGATGCAAAGGCATATATCACAAACAAATAGCATATCAAGAGTAAGGGCCTCATCTATGTGTCCTTTCATCAACAAATCAAAGATTCATACACATGAGCCACACCATTTTCACCAAGTGTGGGTTTAAGGGGCTTCATGCCAAAATGTATGTGGGTGCCAACATCTTCAATATGTCATGTCCACATGTTGCATAAATCCTTAATGGATTCAAAGAGGACCCCATAATCCACAAGCAAGTGTGTCCACCACATGCAAGAAAGTGTCCAAGTGTCATCACATCTATGTGGGTGCCTTTATCATGTCATCATGTAAGCAACGGGATTCATGAACTTTACAAGGGAATCAAGGTCTTTATCAGGGGTTCCAAGTCTTCATCAAGTCATTTATGACCACCTCATCACCTTCAAGAATGCAACGACCATCAAAACACCAAGTTTGGTTCAAAGGAATTTTTTGGGTCAAAGGACTTTTTTAATATATTCTTCATTAAGCAGGAGGCTTCATGGGCTTCTTCAACCACCTCACCCACACCAGGAGACCTCCAAGAGTCAATATCCATCACATCACCTCTAGGATCTCTAAGCCTTCTTCTGGGGTACCATGACATCATCAAAGCATGACCACAAAATGGGTCATTAATTTTTCTCCATCCCATCTAGGGCTTCTCCATCATCCACCTAGGCTTCATCACCATCTCTAGGGTCTTCAGAACCATCAGCAAGGTCTTCAGCATCTTCAACAAGGCAGTAGCTCCAATATCCAACCTTGTGGGTACAAGGACCTTTTCAAGTGTGTACAAGGTGCTTCAAGGATCAAACCCACTTTGTAAGGGGTCCAAGGCACTATAAGTGGGACTTGGTGGCATCAATAACAATGTGTGGGGCCACTACAAGTCTATGTTGGAATCAATGACAATTTCATCAACAATCTCCCCCTTTGGGATTGATGACAACAATCCATGTTCCCCCTATGAGCATGCTCCCCTTTTGTCTTCATATCTCCCTTTTTCTTCATCTCTCCCCCTTTGGAATCAATGGAAAAGGGTGTCCATATACCTGTATCTGAAATCACTTATCATTGCTCACTATTGTCAATATGCATGATCCTAGGACATGTTTGTATTCTTGGAGTAGTTGTCCTTTCTTATTTGAGTTCATCCTACATCCTCATGAACTCAAGGTGTGATAAGGTCTTTGAGAGACCTTACACTTAGCTTGCCATACATAAGCCATCCTCCACACTCTAATCAAACTCTCCTATCTGTAACTGCTCAGCCTTCTTCATCCATACTTGCTTCTTGTCATTATTTGTTCTTCCAGCATTTGTTCCTTAATATTTACTGGATTTCCTTGATGAGTTGTATGATAAATTTCTCATGGGCTGTTCCTGTGTACTCCAACAATATTGAGCTTTGTGCCCAAATCCACTGTAACTATAGAACCTCATCACATGACAATATGCATCAATGTGACCAAGATGGTTGTATGTCTAGCACCTGAATGAGTTGTCAACACTTCTTTGATCAACTTCATATTTCCATTCATGAGAGTGTCCCTAACTATAGTCCTTTGTATTATTTTCTTCAAATATTCCTGCATTGGTCTTACAAGGTTCACTAGTTCTTCTTGCTAGTGTGTAGGAAGGACTCTTCCTTGGTTGACTTCTTTGACTTGCACATTCTTGGGATTTGTGACCAAACCCATTGCAGGTGTAGCATCTCAATGTGTGACATGTGGCAACAACATGACCAACTTAATTACATGTCCAACATCTAATGGTGTCATTAGGACTTCCACCACTTCTTCTTCCATAGAGTCTACAATCCATAAATTTATGACCAAATTTATAACAAAAATAGAAATAACCATTGAATCCACTTTCATACATAGGACTTAGAGTTTTTTCTTTTTATATCTTTGTTTGAGGAATATACCTAACTCCTTGATGCAATTTTTAACTTCCAAGGTCTTAGTGGTTATGTGTAGGTTCATGGAGATCAACTTTGGATGTTGATGGACCTTTTATGGAGTATTAGGAGACCAAGTGTCATCTTCAGATCTTTCTTTCTCCTTCTTGTAACCAAGACCAATTTTGTCAGATGGAGATATTTGGAAATCCAATATCTTATCTAGGATAACTAAACTGTCCTTGAACTTGACAAAAGCATCATTCTTTTCACCTTTCTTCTTGAGACCAACTACGTCCATCTCTAGATTATGGATTTTTTACTCCTTTTCTTCCAACTGATTCCTTAATATTTATTCTATCCTTTGTCCTTCCTCCAGGTGAGTCTTCAAATCATGATTGGCATTTTTATTTTCTTTAAGATCTTATGATTCTTCACCAGGCTCTTCTCATTCTTCCTTTTGACTGATCAATTCAGTATTTAGCTGTCCAACTTCATCTTTTTCTTTCATATGATCCCACAACTCTTTGTCCTTGTGTTTGAGCCTTCTATTGATATTCATTCAAAGAGTCCAATATTTTCTTCCTAAACTTCGCGAATTCACTATGGTTCAAATTTACTGTGTTCATGAACCAGTCGTCTCTGAGATCAATATTCAGCAACGTGATATGTATCTCATGTGCATCCTTTGGTATCCCTTCATCCTCATATGCAATAAATTTCTCAATTTCATCACAGAAGCTATCATTACAAACAAAAGAGTCCATACCTTTACTGGAGTCATATTCTTGCTTCTCTTCTTCTTGATTGATCTCTTATGGGGGTTGTCTTATTATTGTTGGTATGTATTTTTGGGTTTTGGTCATGCTTACTGGTACTCATTGTCCAACTTGGACCATAGATATTTGGTTGAAGTGTACTCACCTACACTTTCTTTCACTGTAATTGGAAGTCCATCCATGAGGAAATTGAAGGTTGTAATATTTTCCTTCTTTGATTCCTTCTGTTCAGTTGATTTTCCCTTCTTATTTGATGGAGCGGGTGGATTGATCACAATTCCCCAAATGCCAAACTTCATCAGATATTCTTTCATATTGATCCTCCAACTAAAACAATATGCATATCAAGTATAGGAACATCATTGCTTAATTACTCTTCTTTTTCTTCCATTGTGTCCCCATGGATCTCCTTCAAGCAAGCTAGGCTTGTGATGAAGGTTGGCTCTGATACTGATTGTTGGACACAATTTCCACACTAAGAGGGGGGGTGAATCAGTGTGTGATCAATTATGAGATTTCTACCTTATTTTAATCAATCAGATCATATCAATCATTATGTCATCAATTGCATAACCAAATTCATCATGATTTATATGCACAATATTACATCAACAGAGACACAAGAATATATGGAATTTTGATCTTTATTTATTGTACATGGAAGACAAAAATCTTCTTGATTACAATCTGCACCAACTCTTGTAACAGAACTCAAACTAATTTTCTTAGCTCCAACTAAAAAGGGTTTGAGGAGTCCAATCCTCAAGTGCAAGATTCCACTTGCATCAACATATGATCATGTACTTCTGCACATCGATCTATTCATCAATCTCTATTTCCCATCAATATTGTTGGCTATCTGCTCACCTATCATCTGTTTGTATGCTCATTACTATTACTCATCAATGTTGTTGATCAGTACTTCTGGTCATATACTCATTAATGTTTCTCATCAACCACGTCATCAACATATTGTTCATAAACATTGTTCATCTTCATTAAGGTATTAGGATCACCAATAAGGTTACTATATGCGTCAATAAGCAATCATCATCAAGGTAGTAGCATGTGTCTTCATCATGGGGTTTGCATTATCATGTATAAGGAATTAATCTACATTAATCACTGACCATTTACCATTGTATACATATCCATTGTATACATTATATTTTACATAATTCATCTACATATAGGCCTTCTCTTATCATTTAAAGTTCTTCTTTCATCAAAGCATCATCTTTGCAATGCATATAATAGAATTACATCAATACACCATTGTTTTATTGCATATTCACTGTATGTCAATATATATCATCTTAGTGCACACCACTATATCACTTCTTTATTGGATACGGTCACTTGTCAATGAACTCATCATCAATACACAACTACTCACACCTCACTGTATAAATACACGTGTACTGTACATGAACTTAGCCATTGTATGTACTATTGGAATGTAAATTCATCAAGGTATGCAACAAGTGTAGGAGTATCATCACATCATAGTAGAACATCAATATATCACCAAAGGACTTACCTTTATCTGTGTAGTAGCTATGGACAAGGAGTAACTCGGACTATATTTGTTGTTTAGGAAGAACCCTAGACACTGTGTAACCATTCAAACTTGGATTGTGAGAGCAAGTGTTGTAGATGTCAATAGAGGCAACCAACATTAAACTTCCAAACACCCTTCTAGTGTATATATGCTCAGTTAAAACCCCGTTCATTGGATGTACATCATTGTGCATGTCAATTTCTAGCTTGAATGTGTAATTTAAGGGGCCCTCCAACACTATTGTTAGGGCGTCATTTTACGCTTCACTGCTGCAATAAATTAGGGCCACAAAAACATCAAAAAATACAACAAATGTACCCAGTTTTTCAGGTAATAGCTTCGTCTTAACCTCTGCCAAATTTGGAAGAATAAGAATTGTTTTAAAAAGGATCTTTGTGTATGGTTCAGATATGTTATTATTTCCTTATTTAGGGCTTAAAACCCACTGAAAAAGGGAACCATGGACTACTTCTATTGCTATAACATTTAGGGTTGTACTGTGGATAATTCAAGACTTTATCCAAGATAAAAAGTGTCCAAAAATATGTTTGTATACATCTACAATTCTCCTCACACGAATTTTACAGTCAAACTACTTTAGTTCACATGGTCAACAAGATTTTCTTGTTTGTTCGTTTGACCCCACGGAATTCCAAAGGATTGTTGCAAACAAAATCAAAACAAAACAAAAAAGGTGAATGTTGTTGACTGCTCCTTCTCACCTCCAAAATTCCTCAGTCACTTAGCCTTAGTCGAATTCATAGCTGATCTGAAATTATGCATATAAAAAGTGAAGACGCGACTGGGTATTTATACTCATTTTCCCAAAAAAAATTGAGCCGACCTGTCATAAAAAAAAAATCTTATTTTGATTTGAGGCCGACTTCATAATTATTTCAATTTTTAATTTGAAGTTTGAAATTTAAATTTTTTATTTAAGTTTTGTAGGCTGAATGACTTCTTCAAGGTCAACAAGGTAGTTTTATATTTTAATATTTTTGTTGTGTATTACCATTTCGAAATGATTTTATGGTGTACTTAAGTCAACCCTTCTTCAATATTATCATTAAAATGGTTTTAAAGCTACCATATCATTTATATCAAGACACCATATTCCAAGGTCCAACATCCACCATGTGTATGGGTTCCAATACCCAAATCACATGCAAAGTAATATATCACAGACCAAGACCATATCAAGAGTAAGGGCTTCATATATGTGTTCTTTAATCAACACATCAAATATTCATACACATGAGCCACACCATTTTCACCAAGTGTGATTTCAAGGGGCTCCACATCATAATGTATGTGGGTTCCAACATCTTCAATGTGTCATATCCACATGTTGCATCAAGCCTTAATGGATTCAAATAGGACCCCATCATCCACAAGCAAGTGTGTCCACCACATGAAAGCAAGTGTCCAAGTGTCATCACATGTGTGTGGATTCCTTTATCATGTCATCATGCAAGAAATGGGATTCATGACCTTTACAAGGGAATCAAGGTCTTTATCATGGGTTACAAGTCTTCATCAATTCATTTATGACCATATCATCACCTTCAAGAATGCAAGGACCATCAAACCACCAAGTGTGGGTCAAAGGACTTGTGTGGGTCAAGGGACTTGTTTAAGAGCTTCTTTATCAAGCAGGAGGCTTCATGGGCTTCTTCAACCACCTCACCCACACCAGGAGACCTCCAAGGGTCAAGACCCATCATGAAATCACATGTGGGATCACTAGGCCTTTTTATGGGCTACCATGATAGAATCAAAGCACGAATTCCCTTATAATGGGTCCTTAATTCTTCCCTAACCCATCTAGGGATTATCCATCATCCACAAAGGCTTTAGTGCATCTCCAGGGTCTTCAACACCATCAGGAAGGTCTTCAGCATCTTCAAAAAGGTGGTGGATCCTTAATCTAGCCTTTTGGGTACAAAGACCTTGTCAACTAGGCACAAGGTGCTTCAAGACTCAAACCCACTCTATAAGGGGTCCACGGCTCAAACCCACTTTGTAAGGGGTCCAAGGCACTACAAGTGGGACTTGGTGGCATCAATGACAACCTGTGGGGCCACTGTAAGTCCATGTTGGCATCAATGGAAATTTCATCCACATATATATCTTTATGTTATTCATTGAAGAGCTTAACAATATTTTGAGTTTGTATAGGTACAAAAAAAGATTATTAGGGGTTTTGCTTAATATCACGGAGAATATCACCCATCTAAGGTTCATTGATAATTTTTTTGGGTATGTGTTATATTCTTTACATGTGTGGGGGGGGGTTGCTCCTTCCAGTGGGATTCTTTCCCTTCCATGAAGCAGACATTGGAAATGGGTGGCCGTTTTCCAATACGAGCGCAACAAGTTTGAAATTTGTGGGCTATTTTTGGCCTATTTTTGGGTTTTTTTCTAAAAATATGTAATATAATCTCGATTAAGGGATTGGGGTCTAGTTTTAATCCAGGTTAATGGTTTACATATTTGGATGTTGTGGAATACCTATATTTTGTATTACGATTGGTTCATAATGATAATTATAAAATAAGAGGTGTGGCTTCAAGTTTTGTATATTTTCTCAGTCAAGGGTTGTTGAAATATTGAAGAGGGGGGTGAATCAGTATTTGTACAATAATAAATTTTTAATCAAAAGCAAGTTGTTGATCACCAATCACAACATATCATTAATGTGTATGAAAATAACAAGTTGCATAGTATAGAATAATTTTTTATGTGGAAACCCAAGTCCTGGGGTTAAAACCATGGAAGCCTTTTTAATAATAGTTTCTAGAAATAAATGGAAGGAGGAAACAACCCCCTTATTACAATGACTTCAGTTTTCCAACTACAAATGGAAGGAGGCTACAACCTCCTGATTTATAGGCTACAACTTGAAGGAAGCTACAACTCCCTAGTTCTCTGGCTTCAACTACAAGAAGGCTACAACCTCATTTCCTTTCCTCATCCTGCCACCCATGTAAGAAAGAGATTGTTGAACCTGTGAACCTATCAAACAAAAATATGATTCTTATTCTAATAACTTCTGCACTTTGATCACTTCAAAATCATCCCTCTATACCAACAATTCATTTCACTTCCATACACTGCTCATGTACATCATTGTACACCTCATCATACACAATTATTGAACAAGTAATCATGCCCTGCTTTCATTGAACATAAGGCATGCATCGTCATGCATCATCATCATAGGTATGCATCATCATCATAGGGTATGCATCATCATCATCATATCATTGTGCATCATGTATGCATCATCAACATCAAGTATACATCATAGTGCATAGGAGAGCATCATCACACTATGGTATGCATGTACATCATATTGTATAGGAGTGCATCAACATCATAGAGAGTAAAACATTATCACATGCATTATTGTCATAAAATGTATAATATCATAGAATAAAGGTATGAAACACCATCATCATATCCTCCATATTGACTTCAAATATATATACCAATATAGAGGCTCACATACTAAGATCAAAGATGAGCTCTATCCATGAGAGACATGTGCCATCACAAGAGAAACCCAAAAGCATGAACCATACCTTTTTTAATACAAATAAAAACAAAATAAACTATATATCATGTCACCACATATTCCTTGTAAGAAGCTTTCAAATGAGCCAAGAAGTTTGTAATTCTAATTCCATATCAAAAAGTTATGCCAATTTTAGTGAGATGCCCAAACATTTCTCCTCCACACAGTTTCACACTTTTCTCCAAGGGATGTGAATTAGGAAAGAGAGACTTGATTGATGATCAAATGAAATGTTTGATATTCTATTTATATAGGTTGTGGAGAAAAGTTAGTACCTCAAGCTGGGCCGACATGCAATTCAAAATAAATAATTAAATTCTCTTTTATTTGGTCGGCTGACCCAAAAAGGTGGGGTACACCAACTTCAGAAATTCATATCTCTTCAACTGTAAGGAATTAGAAGATGATCCACATATCAATAGAAATGGATTGATGAATAATATATCCCTATGATGGTTTTAATTGAAAATTATTGGTATAATACACTTAAATTCTTCAATTTGTTCAGGACTTAAAAGATTCCACACATAAAGGTACCAAAGACCATCTTACCTTATGCATAAGTTCCAAGGTCAAAGGATTCAATGAAAACCATCAAAGGCATGAGGGATTCAATGGTATTCACATCCACATACTTAAAATCAACAAGGAGGAGGTCTCCACCATATACTCATCATATCAACGATATCAAGTACCCCAACACAACAAAGGTGGGTGTCTAGACTTCTCCCAGGGTACCATGACCTTGTTAAAAACACAAATGACCACATAATAGGTCATTTGGACTCTTTGAAGTTGTACAGTTATTCCACCCACCAAGGAATCTTTCTAGGGCACTAGATCATAGGTTTTGGTACTAGGGAATCCAAAGAAACAACCGGGGAACCATAGAAACAACTTAGGGGAACTTAAATGCTCTAACGGTGTACAAGGATTTTAGCATTATCCCAAGGGCTCAAAGGGCTTCAGGCTTGGGCTTGGACAATGTCAAAAGGTATCCTTTGACACTGACGTGATTATAACCCTGAAGGGATACTCAAGGGACATTAAGACACACCGACACTCACCTGTTGGAATCAATAACAATTTATTCAACCCATATATCTTTATGTTTGTCATTGAAGAGCTTAGCAGGATTTTGAGTTTTTATAGGTGTAGAAGAAGGTTATCAGGGGATTTTTTCAATAGCAGAGAAGAATACCACCCATCTAATGTCCGTTGATATTTTTTTTGGGTATGTGTTATATTCTTTACATGTGTGTGAGGGGGATTTCTTTTGTTAGTTGGAGGTTTCCCTTTCCATGAAGCAAACATTGGAAATGGGTAGCCCGTTTCCCATACTAGCGTAGTGAGTTCGAAATTTTTGGGCTATTTTCGACCTATTTTTGGGTTTTTTCTAAAAATATGTAATCTAATCCCGATTAATGGATTGGGGTCTAGTTTTAATCTAGGTTAATGGACTAGGGATTTGGATGTTGTGGAATACCTATATTTTGTATTGTGATTGGTTCATAATGATAATGATAAAATAAGAGACGTGGCTTCAAGTTTTGCATATTTTCCCAGTCAAGGGTTTCTAGGGTAAATATCTATGTATAATGTGTGAATACTATGGTGCAATCTCTATTTTTCTTAAAATAATATGTATGATTTTCTTCTCTGCACAGGTTTAAAACTTACAAATTTATTTCCTTTTTTGTTTTCATTCTCTGATGGAATGTCAAAGATAGGAAAAACATTTAGATATGTTTTGTAGGATGACAAGGATGGAGATAAATAATGAAAAATATGCCATTTGTGTTTTGGAGAATCAGTTGGTAGAGAGTGGCTTTGAAAGAAGTGTGTTCTCATTTGAATGTAGGATGATGGAAGAAGGTGTGCCTTATAAATGATATATTTTAAAACCAAACATGTGTGGTAAGCAAGATTGGATTTGGCTTGTTACTAAAGTTGAAGCCCAGATCAATTTGGTGTGATAGTTGGCTATTGCATAGAGGTAGACTGATCCAAACCAAATTGGTGTTGGAAACAATACATTTCTACTAGAACTTGATGGCATCTATCACAGTCTTGACTTTGATTTTTTTTTTAAATATGCGACAAATTTCTTTGGAGGAATAGTAAGGAATAACATGGACTCCATTTGGTGAGCGGGAAAACTTTGGCCTCTCCTAAATGCTTAGGAGGATGGGGTTTGAAGAACATTTTTCACTTTAATAAGATTCTTGCAGCTAAATCGCTATGAAAAAGTTTACAAAGAAAAGCTTCTGGAAAAATATTTTGATATCTAAATACATGGCACCCGAATCACTTATGGATTGGGTTAGGAGAAGGGAGAAAAGAAAGGTTATGTCTTGCAATCATTGGAAAGCTCTTACTAGTGCATTTTCAGTTCTGGATCCTCATTTGGCATGGAAAGTAGGTAATGGGATATCAGTTCGGATTGGTCATGACTCTATATCAGGAATTACTGGAGATGTTCATCTACCAATTGATCTAGTGAGACATTTATGATTGAATGGAAGAGCTACATTAGACAGGGTAACCAAAATTGAGAGGAAACACTTTGGATCCAGGGGTGGCTCTGAATAGAAGAGATCAAGCTAAGGATGGAATGGAAGATCAGCTAGGAGATAATTTGTAAAACTCTTAATTAGGCCCATATCCATATTATAAGAGGAAGGGGTGAATTAATATGGAGCTGCAATTCACAGGTTCGATCCTATATAGCCAAAATGGGGTGCATATTGATCTTCCCATGAATGTAGAGGGATAACAAATAGTGGTGGAAGGCACTATGGAAAATAAAATCCCCTCCAAAGAGTGTCTTAAACATTTATTTAATGCTAAAGAATAAAATCCTAACTTGGGATAGACTACAACAATACAATTTTATGGGCCCTGGTATGTGTCAACAGTTTAAATTGGGAAATGAATCGGTATCTCATTTATTTGTAGAATGTGGTTTTTCCATGGAAGCATGGAAGAAGGATAAAATAATGAAAAGATACTTTGTATTGTGGTCATGGAGATTATCAACATCGATCATCCTTCCATGTAGCTTTGCAATATTTATCACTTTTCTAGTTTTATAATCCTTAATAGTCCCCAAAGCTGGGAGATTATTAGAGTTGATTTTGATTGATGAGAGTTGGCCATGGTCCTTTTTTGATACTCAATCATGAAAGGAATCAAAAGAGAAGTTTTAGAATTACTCTATTTATCTCAAAAGAACACTACTTCCAATGTAAAGGTTGTTTAGGTATGGGAACCAATAATTTGGTAGAATTCAAAGGCCTGTTCCTTTTTTTCGTACAAGTGACCATACAAGTGACTAGATGTGGAATTCAAATCCTACATGTTTTTTCAAATCTAGTGATCAATTGTATGCAGGGATTGACATAGATAAATAACATTGGCCTTGAATTCAAATGGTGGCACACTTAAAGAAGATCGGGATTACTTTCTAGGTGATTCATTTCAACCATATATATTGTGAATTAAATTCAGAGGCTTCCTCTTTATCAAAATAGGGACCCTTAATCCATGTCGGTGCTCTTCGTCTAGAAAAATTTCAAGGATATACATCTACTCCCCCTTAGATATTTCATTGAATTATTTCAGTGATCTACTATAATTAAAGAGTCCAAATGGTTGGTTGAATACACAACATCAAACAGCTATATAATTTCTACTTGTGGAGTTGATCTATGAACATTGTAAGACACTTTCATTTTGGAAGCACAAAACTTGATGAAAAGCACTGAAGATTGTATTTTCTATCTTAAATGAAGGAGAATATGTTTTTTTCTTGAAAAAAAATAGAGAATATTGTTATTAGATATTTCATTATTGGATGGCGAAATGAAAAGATTGTTATTAAAAAAAAGGAATAGATGAAATGTTTGAAATCTTAATAGTGTGTTGTGTGCTAGATTGTGAGTACAAATAATGCTCATAATAGAGTTATTATTGAGAATAAAGTAAAATCCCAAAAGAGTTTATTATTATGAGTTAACCATTATTATTAGTATCAAATGTTAGTCTAGGTTTAGAAAACCATACCATCGAAATTGGAAGTTATTAAAGTGAGTTTATGTAACTCACATAAGATTTCAATGGTAAATTCCCTATAATGAAATTATGTTGCGTAGATATTGAAATATTTTATTAAATAACTAAAATAATAGAAAATTAAATGAATAAATATTGTTATTGATTATGGGTGAAACTCATAATGAGGATAGAATGGATCTTAAAATATTTTATTAAATTGCTACAATAATAGAAAAATAGATTAATAAAGACAGTTATTGATTATGGGTGAAACTCATAATGAATATTATTATATTAGATTTGTTCATCTCATTATTATATTAGATTTGTTCATCAACTCTTTGTTTATAAAGACATTTAAACGCATTGGGAAAATCATTGAAAAAGTAGAAAATAAACATTAAATGAATTACCATATATTATTCAAGCTCAAGTCTCTCTCAAACTAGTTTTTCTTAAAAGAAATGAGAATCCTTAATTGTTAATCTATTGATTATCACAAATATGAAAATACAGGAAAATAAATATTATTATTTATTTTTTAGGGTTAATCAAAAGAAACAAGAATCCTTATAATGATTAATGTATTTGATTATTGGCCTGCATGGGTGTGGCTTATTGGCGATTTACTTGATATGAAGTCACATGTTGTAAAGGTGGTCACGATTTCAAATCACACCTGGGCCTATCCATGTCCCATAATTGTGGGTGGTTGTGAGGAACCTAGGGGTATAGTGGTAAAGGGAATGGATCCCTAAACCTCGTGTCATGTGAGTACCATCCTAGTCCCCAGTTGTTGATTCCCCTAGTCATACAAAAATGTATTTAACTATTGTAAATATGAGAATAAAGGAAAATCAATATTGTTATTTATTTTCTAGAGTTAATTATTTATAAAAAAATAAAAGGCTCAAAATACTTGTTAGAAATCAATATCTTATAACCTAATTTTCTAAGTAGAAGAAAAAAATAGATTATACATATTAAGTCATGTATATACATGCATAAAATACTTACAAAAGGATTAATTGTCTAGTTTAGTGTGTTCAAATATAAAATAAAATTATTTATGCATAGAGGGGTCATAATTTAATGCACCATAATTGGACAAATGAAAAGAATAATCTAGAAATGTATTTACCATTTACTTCAAAAATAATCTTTAATTACTCAGATATACTATTGTCTACATAAATTGTCAAACGTATAGTTATGATATCCTTTGGAATATTTAAAGTTGGATATATACATGGTAATGCATAGTAAGAGAATTAACAAATACCTATAAAACATAGTATTGTAGTATGTATTTCATTAAGAGAATTTAAATGTATTAAAAAGGAAAATGATTGTAGTAATATAGAACAACCATGTTGAGAGCATAGGATTTCATAGGTTGTGCTATAAAAAGTATTTTTTTGTTGAAGTTACCCATGGGGTGGATAAGAGCATATCAAGAGGGAATGATCAATCAAGGAAATATTATCTACACCAGTAGACATATGATTGCATTTTTCATATGCAAGTGGTTTTCACCAACCAAAGAAAAATAGTGGAATTCCAGAAAGAAATGAGGGCATGCCAAGTAATGTAGTGGGATAATTGTCACCACATCCATATCAAAGGATTGTGGATCAATATCTAATATTTAGCGTTGACATGGAATACCTTCATTATATTAATAAGAAACATGAGGAGTTTGTTGCCGCCTTTCACACACTAGGGGTTAAGCGCAACAGAAATCTTCAAGCTGCTAGGTGTGTCCTTGGGGACAAGTCTCGAGTCAAGTACTGTCACTTGATCTTGACTCCTCCATTTAGGAAAAATCCTAACAAAGCCAAGGGGGTGGTCCCTAAGAAAGGGTTCAACTAATGATTTTTATATTTTAGTTTTTAATGATGAAATTAAGTTGTTTTAGGAGTTTTTGGTAAATAATTATGTCGCAAGACTGATGCAAAATTGTTTAAAAATTCAACATCATATAACATGAGTATATAAAGATTAATATTGACAAAACTAATAATAATATTAAAATAATATTTCTATGTACTCATATCAGTGCGAAATGGAGTAAAAAATGTTGTTGAAAGGGAAATGTTTTGCAATGTGTCTTGGTCAGTTTTAATTATTAAAGATGAGTAGATTTAAGGGAAGGGCCCGGATTCTCGATATACTTATGAAGTACTGATAATATGTTTGGATAGATGAAAAAATTGGTTCATCACTCGGAAATGTTGGTTGAATCGGATGAGTCAGATAAGGTGTTCAACACTACACCAACAAGGGTGTAGCCTAACTATATGTCGAGGTCTCTATTAAGTAGTTCTTGCTTCCTTTGAAAAAATTTCCCAATAATGTCAAAAGGTGTTGTGTCAGATTTTCACAATGTTTAGAAGGTTGTTGATTTTATTACTATGAATTAATTATTTAGATCTGAATAATTGATCAGTGTGCATTCCTTCTTTTTATTATCCCAAAGCTCAGGGCGAACCTGCGATGGGCAAGACAATATACCAGAATGGAAATATGTTTGTTCCAATTGTATACTGAAGCAAAATTATTATGGAATAAAAATAAAAAGTAAAGACTTAATAATTCAAAAGCTATGTGTCATTTTCTGATCATCCCCCAATAATTGACAAGAAGCCTTTGGTTGGTGGAGAGAGCATACTTCGTGGCAACGAGCGAGGGAAAACAATTATTTAAACCATTTAAAATATGGAAATAAAAATAAATAGATAACTAATACAACCTAGCAAAGAAAGAGAGTTCTTTGCATGTGATTGTTAGAAAAATTCAAGCGACGAAAGACACACTACCAATCCCCCGAGGGGGATGAAGTATATAAAGATAACATGAGTATATAAAGATTAATATTGACAAAACTGATAATCAGATGAAAATAAGATTTGTATGTACTCATATCAGTGTCAAATGGAGTAAAAAATGTTGTTGAAAGGGAAATGTTTTTCAATGTGTCTTGGTCAGTTTTAATTATTAAAGATGAGTGTATTTAAGGGAAGGGGGGTTCTCGATATACTTATGAAGTACTGAGAATATGTCCAGAGAGATGACCAAATTGGTTCCTCACTTAGAAATGTGGGCTGAATCGGAGTCTCTGAGAAGGTGTTAGACACTACACCAACAAGGGTGTAGCGTAATTGTATCTTGGGGTCATTATTCAGTAGTTCCCGCTTCCTTTGAGAAATTTTCTCAATAATGTCAAAAGGCATTGTGCCATATTTTTACAATGTTTAGAATTTTGTTGATTTTATTACAGTGAATTAATTATTTAGATGTGAATAATTGATCAATGTGCCTTCCTGCTTTTGATTATCCCAAAGCTCAGGGAAAACCTATGATGGGAAAGAGCATACACTGGAATGGAAAAATGTTTGTTCCAATTGTATACTGAAGAAAAAATGTCGTGGCATCAAAATAAAAACTAAATCCTAAAGAATCCATAAGATATGTGACTTTCTGATCATCCACCAATAATCGGTGAGAAGCCTTTGGTTGGTGGAGAAAGCATAATTCGTGGCAATGAGAGAGCGAACAAAATTATTTAAACAATTCAAAAGATGGAAATAAAAAGAAATAACTAACTAATACATCCTTCCAAGAAAACAGATTGTGTGCATGTGATTGTTAGAAAAAATCAAGCGACGAAAGAGACACTACCAATCCCCTGGGGGGGTGAAGGGTGGGCGTTGTCTAGCCCA
Source organism: Pseudotsuga menziesii (assembly GCA_001517045.1). NCBI lineage: Eukaryota > Viridiplantae > Streptophyta > Pinopsida > Pinales > Pinaceae > Pseudotsuga > Pseudotsuga menziesii. Next base: position 136,543 of record LPNX010136324.1, on the reverse strand, counting down.
CTTGCTTTATTTATTACTTATGATTACAATATCAGAAAAGTGAAATTAAAATATGCCTTAGAAACTATAAAACAGGTCTAAATACTTATACAACTTTATGGAGTTAAGGGGAATGAAGAAGAAGGGAAAAGTGAGTGTTTTTTGGTTTCTCAGGAGACCCAAAACTCGGATTTTGAGCAAATATTCCTCCTCTTTTTCTTTGCACCTGATAAAACATAGCAAGTTAAATTATTATAATATGATGGAATGAATGAATAAAATATAAAAACTAAAAATAATCTCAGTAGTTGCAAAAGATTGGAAAATTTTACTAGTTTTTAAAGAACTGAAATGACAACTTTAGATTTAGAAAAAGATGATTCTTTTTAAGAACTTATAAATATAAATTATCTAATATTATAAATAATTATATTGAAATTATCATATTTTTAAATCAGGTCTATCAAATTTTCATATTCAAATTATGTAACCTGAAAGAGGAGAGAGAATTGTTTTGAGAAAATGGAAAGCAACTTGAAGCCTTGCTTGATCTTCTTATGAAAACTTTGGAAAACCTATAGAAATAATATAAAACTTGAGATATTGTCAAAGAGGAAGAAGATACAAATGAGTTCAACTCCTCAGGTTTGAAAATGTAACTTGCAAAACAAACTTATGACAAACCCCTACATAAAAAGTTAGATCTAGTGTACTCAAAAACAAGAAATGAGAAAGAGTTGAAATACAACTGAATATGAACAACTACTCTCCTATCTCTTGAAATCAAAATACAGTAATCAAGTTACAGCTGTAAATTCCTACTTTGTGTGTCTTAGGGTGACTTTCTAAGCTAGATCTAATAGTGATTTAAACAGAAAGAAGAAACTCATAAATTTAACAATGTCACCTCAAATATTTGCAAGCAATCATCTCATAACACATAGTGGACCTCAAAAGTATGGAATTTTATTCATCAATATAGAAACAATACAAACTAATAGAGGTTCTTTGCTTCCATCAAAAACAAAGGAGGAGAACCTTGCTTTTATAGCCACAAAAGATCTTCAAACCCCAAGGGCGCATTTTCCAAGTGGAGAGGAGGTTTAGGAGGTTGAGAAACACATGGGAGGGAGACCTGAGTGTTGGGATGAAGGGATTCCACCTCACAGGAGGTGATCCACATGTCTCAGAAGGCCTACACCTATCCCAACCACCTAAACCACATGGGGAATTGTGCCCTCCTTGAGGAGAATTAACCCCCCTTTAGTGGAGAGTTGTCTGACACCTCAAAGAGAAGGTTGGAGATTCTCTAGGCTCATAAATGCCCCAAAAAATATCCTCAACCAACTTGCCACCTCAGAGATAAGTCCCTGACAAGATTCCTTTGATTTAGGATTGGGGTTTTCTCCTATTTTTTCATTTATTTGACCATCTCAGACATTTTGGAGAGAAAATCCAAATTAATAATTGAAATTACTAATTTTACTCTCAAAAGTGGGTTTAGGGGTTAAGTTAAGTCCTTGGGTCCAAAAATGAGCGTCCCCATGACCAAATTGGATCCCTAGGCCCAATTTTACGACCTTTTAAAATATTACAATTTAAATACACCTTATCAAATATTTTATTAAAAAACTAAGAAATAAAAAATCTTAGGGGGGTTTTATCGGATGTTCACTAAACTCCGGAAATATGACTAGCATGGTATAATACATAGACCCTAGGATTTAATAACCTTTCTGAGAAAAAAGTTACCAAACTCACCATCCCGACTTCGTAGGATTTTGAGTGAAAAACTTGAAAATTATATGTCGCTTAAAACAACGTCATATAATTAACAAGGGAAAAAACACTCAAGGATAATGACCTTGATGACCAACTCTAAGAAGGCCAATAATTTTACATAAATTAACCTCATTCTATATCATGTATTAAAACTCCCTAGAAAGGGTGTGAACATCCAAAAGAGGCTAAAACTGGCCCTAGTGAAACCACAGACCTTACGAGCACTAAGTAAGAACAAGTGATTTTGTTCCTATCCTTGGTGGCTCACTTGAAAAATCCCCTAAGTGCAACTTAGTCGATAACAGAGTGGAAATAATGAACATGGTTTGATCAAGGAAGTTATGTTCCCAGTGTGCACATTATTATAATCATGTTAATTACAAATTCATATATTTATAGATATATATCTCATATAGTTGTTATTGTATGGATGAAAGTAGATCCAAAATAATGTTGTTTTTATTTAAGGTTTCATTTAGAATAGATTATGGGGTGTACACAGAAGTCAACATAGAGCCCTCTTCTTATGTGTAATTCGATTAACTATAAATTGTGCTAAAACTATAGAATGTCATCTTTATAAAGTTATAGCACACAATGCCTTTATGAAATAAAAAAAATGTTTGGAGTGACAATTCATACATGTAGACTTTTGGGTTTTGGGATAAAATTCCTTCCAAGAAAATGGTCCAATAAATAAAAATTATTTGTGTATTTAGTAGTTTGGGTGTGTTACAAAATGGTATCAGAGTTATAGGTTATTGCACTACAGACTTAATGGGATCAACAAAGCTATTACATATACTAAATAATTGATTCCTATATAAATATTTTATAGTGATCTATGCTTAGAGAAAAGGTTCAAGTTAAATTGAATATATATATATATATAAGAATTGATTTTTAATCTCTATAATTAACTCTTTCTTTCTTTTAAAGAACCTATAAAGAGTGAATTAATCATTAAAATATTTATATATATGAAAATGAATATATATATATATATATATATATATGAACTCACTCCTAGTAAAAAGTGTTGATGTGGAAGATGGTGTATGGATATCAAGACCATATCAATATGCGAAGGATATTATATTGTGATACGTCTACCAAAAACACATAATTGAGTATATATAAATTACCTTGGTTTTGTGGTACTCGAAAATAATGAGAAACCTTTACAACGTAGAAAGAGAAGTATTAGAAATGAGTATTTTAAGAAATAAGAATAAGTCTACTAAAATAGTGAAATTCTACGTTCATGTGTTATGATTGAATTTTATATATAGTGAAATTCTATATAATCAGATGAGGAAAGGTAAACGTTATGTGAATGATAGATCATATATTCCGATTAGAGTAATGAGAACTTGGTCATGAATCTTAGTAATAAAGGTTGAAGAAAAAGGAAAATGTTCCTATTATTGTGACCTTGCTTACAATTATAGTTATTACTACATTGGTATGTCCTTATTAATTAACTTGTGAAGAAGGAAGTGTACATTAATTACCCTTAATACATTATAAGGATCATGGTGAAGAATTAAAATGATTAATTGATTAATTCAATGAATGCATCTAAGAAAACTTTTGAAATTTTCTTTTAGATAATGAAAATGGGGATTAATATAAAGGAAAACATGAGTTGATTGAAGTATTAAACAAAATCATTTTTTTTCAGGAAATGTTTAATGAAAGGAAAGTTTACCTACTACTAAAAGAATAACAAGGAATGTGATTTGGAACATTTGTCTTCCGATGAAAGTTTGAAAAAATCTTTTGTATGAAAACATCGTAGTACAAACACTATGAAATTGTCAAGATGCACAACATCTCATGATCTATAGGAAATAAATCTTGCAAAATGAGAAGGAAATTCTGAAAGTAATTATGGTTAAATGAATCAAGTAGAAAAATAAGGACACTCTAGTTGGACTAGTAGAGAAATTGTTAATTGTGAAATATAAAGATATACTGGATATAAGGAACACCCCTACTAACTAATGAAATTAGTATGCATTATACTAAGATAAAACATAAGTGAATGTTGGTTGAATGCAAAAACATTGTGAATTAGAAATTAAATTATGAAATATCGATCGCATACTAAAAGTCATAAAAGATGTGAAAATGGCTAAAGTGTTAAGAATTTTGTTGAAAGTAAGAATTCCATCATATGAGCAATGGAGGACCAAAAATTAATTAGTGACAACAAGTATCTAACTTTATGCCCTAGCATGATATGGAAAGAAATAAAAACCATTGATAAAATTTCAATTTTATTTTTACTCCTTACTTCTAATGACTTATGAAGTTTATTATACCTAGATTAAGGTGTTTTAGAGACAAGTCTATATGGAAAAAACATCCCTAGAAAATTATATTGTAAATTTACATGTAACCTTGGAAGAAATTGGAGAGACTAAGAGAAATAATTAGGAATATGGATATGTGAAATTAGGATGCATTTAAATGGTTACTGCATACATGAATACTTTGTGAGAATGTTGATTATGATGAGCATCCACATTTATGGAAATTGATATTTTCTTATATGATGAGTACTGAATTTTTTTTATTTTACAAATATGAATTGCAATTAAGGTTTGAGAATGATTGAAAAAGGTTAATTTCTGAAGTGATTACTTGAATTAATGGAGAACATGCATTCACGGATGATTAGTTATGCAAATAAACATTGTGAAAGGAATATAATTGAGTAAGAAAATCTTGGCATTGGTTGTGTGAATGCCTCATAAACCCATCAGGAAGACTGGTTTGGCATTGGTTATGTGAATTCCTAATAAACCCAATTGGTATATTGGCTTGGAATTGATTCCACTAAGCAAACTTTGGGGACACCCTTCTTGTAAGACATATGGATCATCTTCTTATACACACCCTAAATAGCATCAAAAGGAGGTATGTTAGAGGGGTTGTATAGAAAAGAAGGGGTACCATCCTCATGTTGGGTGATGCTTGCACACCATTATGAAAACGATATGGTTTAGGTGTGGCATAAATTCCTAGGGAAGGTGAATACTTTCTACACATACACTCAAGAAGTAATTCTAAGAGTAAAAATTAGTGACAAAATAACTTTAGGTTGTTTGGAAAGTAAAGCTACGATAGCTTGAGGAGCAAAAATGGTCATACACCCAGTAAGTGGTTGGCTTTGAAAAACGTGTTTATTTGGTTAATAACATTATATATGTTATTATAATTATGAATTATATGTGTTTGTTTATGATGAATGGATTAAGTGAAAGTGTCGAAATAAAATAATCCAATTAAAAATATCATAAGATTTTACTATGAAATTGAACCATAATCCGACAAGAAGTGATGGAATGGTGTGATGAACCAAAATATGGTAATTTGGTACTTTACTATTTTGGGTTATTACTATAGCTTGTATAAGATGTGCATATTTTATGAGTAAATATTGCATGTATTTGAAAATTTCAGAATTTGTTTTATAAACAAACAATCGAACAATGAAACTATGGCCATAAAGGAAATAATAGGTTATAATGTTGAAGGTTTTTTTTCATAAGTATATTTGTATTATATTTATAATATATGGAAATAGAATATTTGATATGCCCAATTAAATCCTTAAGAGTAAAGATGGATATAAGAATTGTTGTAGGGAAGCAAACTCTAAAAACTGTGATAAAACAATCTACTACAACACTCTCCATAGAATGGTAGTAATGATGTTCTTGGAGATAAGTAAAAGATCAAAAGCATTTTATCTTTTATTTTTCACCCATAAATTTGTTATTGGTGAATTATGAGAAATTAATTATTTTATTTGCATGTGAAGAAAATAACAAATACCTGTATAGAGTCTTTTTAGAATCTTGATGGTAAATCATTATCAAAATAATACAAGGATGCAAGATATCTATGATGAATTAGTCATATCAATATATTTTTACAGGTTGTTGGAAGAAGCAAAGGTAACATTGGGATGGTGGTTTTTTTAAAGGGGTAAGTATGTAATTTATATAAGTCACCCCTAAGTTTAGTTAATAATTTTTGGCATAATTAAATTAAATGTGTTGTTGTAAATAAATAATGAAACATGAGACACCTTAAATTTTGGATGGTGTGAAAGTATATTTTATTATTTAAAGAATTATGTTTTCTTGTTTTTCAATATATCAAATGCGTAGAACCGTGAGAGAGATGGAGCCAAGTTGTTACGAAGGAAAAATATTTTTTTGAATAATAAAGAAATAAAACAAGCATAAATATATTAATTATGAATATAATCTTTTTTAAACAAGGGAAAATAACTTTGTGAATAATAAAGAAATAAAATATGCCCTAAATATATCAATTATGGAGTTAATCTACTTTAAAACAAGTTTGTTATTGGGACAAATAAATTTTTGAATAATAAAGAAATAAAACACGCTTTGAATATTTTAATTATAAAGATAATATACTTTAAATGAAGGGCAAATAACTTTGTGAATAATAAAAAAATAATGTCATAAATATATTAATTTTTGAGATAATCTAATTAAAAATCACAAAAAATAAAATTGTGAATAATAAAGAAATAAAATATGTCTTAAATATGTTAATTATGGAAATAATATATTTTAAAAATCCTAAATCTTTGTGTAAGGTGTCATCTTCACATTAAAAGTAAAAGAAACTACCTAAAAATCCAATACTTCTCTACAGAAAGGGAAGAGTAATAAAGAAAGGAGGATGATTTATTATTTTCCCTAACTTTAAGAAGTTAGGGTGAGATATAAAGGAAAATAAAAAAGATTCGGAAGCAAAGAGAGGAGAAACCTCGTGAAGTCTTGCAAGTTTTATGCAAGCAATGCACAAGCTCTAAGTTTAGCATGGTTCTATTAAAACCCTATAGTAAAGATGGTTCTATTAAAACCCTATAGTAAAGAGAAGCAAAAATCTCTAAGATTAATAATGCAAGGGTTATTAGACCTATAGGGGTGATAAGAGTGAAAGGAAAAGATTATGTTAATTTATGGTTGGGACGATTGGTCTACTTATTTTATTTGTTTTGGGAAAAAGGAGAAATCTTCATACTTAACAAAAAAGTGTAAATGTTGTGCATTGATTATCTAATATTGTTTATGATGGAATTTGTTTAATGTATTGATTTTTGGTTAATATATTTTTAAGAGTTATGTGATATTCTTGAAGTTTTTTGAATGAGTAAATATAAAAATTGTGGCTATTGTGAATTATTATACTTGTAGAGACAAAATAGAAAACTTGTGTATGTTCTTTTATTAATATAATAGATATGTTTACAAGAATAATAGAAAAATATAGTAAGAATATCAATTGTATATAAGTAATATAAAATCTTATTATTATCATATATGCAATTATTAGATGGCAAAATCAAAAAGATTGTTACTTTAAAAAAATAGAATAAATGAATGAAATCTTAATAGTGCGCTCTTTATTCGATTATGTGTACAAATAATGCTCATAATAGAGTTATTAATGACAATAAATTAAAATCCTAAAAAGAGTTTATTATTATGAGAATAACCTGTGGAAATTGAACCAGGTGATAGATTAATTTTACTCACAACAATTAACAATTGATCATGCAAAATCACTCACAAAGAGACTAAAAATTGGAGCTGAACACTAAAATGTATTAAATCAGTGTACAATAGCCAACCCTGTATCATAATATGTTGATGAATAAATAACATAAATCATGGATTCAAATGCATGAGGAGCAATTTGAATCTAGCATAAAGCAGGCTTACTAAAAATAAGCAAATCCCCCTTAGGTGTAAAAAGTTGATCCCAAATTTGTCATGGAGCTCACGAATTGGAAAAATGGCTTAGGAAAGATAAAGAGTGGTGGAATGGCAGATCATACATGCTTTTTCATGGAGAAAAGAGAGGAGGATGTGTAGGACAAAAAACTAGTCAACCTCACCTAGTCTAGCTTTTCCTTTTGCCTTAAAACACTAAAAAAGCAGGGAATAAAGCAGAAAAAGCAGAAGGGCGCCTAGGAGGTTAGGAATAAAGCATATTTGATTCTTTGGGCTTTCTCATGCACTACATGAGTCAAATAAGGCAAGTTTGACCACTATGGATAGGTAATAGACAACTTGCACAAGGTGGGACACATGAACTAGGCTAATAAGACAGAAATAATTAAATTAATGTCTAAATGGGTAAACTATGGGTTGATTATTCTAACACCCCCCCTTAAGCCTGACTTATGAGTAATATATCAGAAAATTATAGGGCCTAGCAACAAGGCTTAGTCACCCTTTACATACTGCATGTCCATTTAAACAAGGAAAGAGGCAAAACCAACTTGGGAAAATCCTCCCTTAAACATGGACTGTAAAACAAAATTGTAGAATCTTGTCTTCACTCATGCTTTCACAGCATGATCAGCAATCTCCAGTAGTGATTTTAGATTGTTGAAGGTCTTCTCACAAAATGATTTGGTGAAGATATCAGCTACTTGTTCTGAAGATGAACAGAAGAGTAGGTGAATGGTGCCATCATGCACAAGTTCTCTGATGTAGTGCATATGGATCTCAATGTGTCTGGTTCTCTGCTTCTGAACTGGATCTTTGCAGATTCGAATGGTACTCTGGTTATCATAGTAGATGGTAGTTGAGTACTCTGGTTCGAAGCCACACTCTCCAAGTAAACCCTGCAACCATAAACATTGAGTTGCTGCATTAACAACTCCTCTGTATTCTGCTTCTGTAGATGAGAGTGCAATGGCACTTTGTTTCTTGCTTGACCAGCTGATTGGCCCTTCTGTAAGCATGAACACATATCCTAAAGTGGACTTTCTGTCTGTGCTATCACCTGACCAATCACTGTCAGTAAATCCAATATGTTAGAATATAATCCGTCAAGGATTATATATTGTAAATAAATAAATAAATCTGAATAGTAGGAAGCCAAAAAGGCTGGGCGAAAGGTGAAACCCAACCGTCATATGATTTGTATAAGTATATGCATTAGCAAAGGAATAAAGCGAATTGGGAGTTATACCTATCAGTGGTATCAGAGCTTGGTTGTTTGCCATAACTCCTGCCTGCTGCATTTCAGTCCTGGCCCCTCCTGGCTGCCAAACTGCTCACTCATTTTCCTCAGTCTGCAGATTGCATGCATTGGTGCATGCGCTGGCTGCTCTAACGTTCATGAGTGATGCGCTTTCTCTATTCCACTCAACCCTATTCTGCTCTCACTACACTGCTTGTTGAGATATTCTCCATGCTCTTCATCTTGAAATACCCCTTCTACTAACAAGTTCCTAGCCTCTCCCGTCGACGTTCCCTTAGCAGAAGAACCTTTGCTGAAATTTACTTCGAAAGTTTGAAGCTGCTTTTGAAAATAGCTGCGCGTAAGCTTTGTTTGCGCCATAAGTTTTATAGTGAAGTTATCAAAATAATTCAAAGGGCGTATATCTGCGTGGTCGATAAAATCTTGCAATTCATGTTCAGCACAGTGACGAAGCTGTTCTAAAAGAGTTTCAGCTTCACCTTGGAGAAACTCGAAGAGTGCTTCAGCATGGCCATTGTCATCGTGTAGGTGGAGATAATAATAACCATACGCACATGTCCATTTGAGCATACGCCTGCAGTCAACAATCAGTAACCATGCATCTTCCACACATTTCAATTCTGTAATGCCAAAGAGACTCTTCAAATTCACAATCTCTAAGCTTCGCATAGTACACCACAGAACTGCAATGCATCTTCCTGGGACTTTTCATTTGCTCTCCATAGCTCAAAATAGTGCATGAAACCCTAATCCCGTGAGCATGTTGTATCAGTATTATTCTGTGTGATTTTGAAGAGGCCTGCGTAGTATTGGAGAGAGTGATTATTTTAAATCTGGTGATGTAATTGTGAGAGCTGCGACCAGCCATGAGGAGACCTCAGTGTTCACAACTGAGAGTTTGTTGAAGACTGAAGATCTTTGGGAGAGAGAGATTGTTCTCTTCAACTATGTGAAGTGTGCTGCTGAAGGCTACGCCACTCTGAAGGCTATGTCCTATCTTTTATGCTGCGTTGAAGACTACTGCCTGCGTGGAGAATGACTGATATATATGTTGCGTGGAGATTTGTATATATGCTGCGTCGAGAGTGACTGATATATATCTTTTATGCTGAATAATAATGTATGTTGTATATCATGCTGACTGATATATTGTGATTGATATGCTGACTGATATTGTGCTGAATATTGAAGAATAATGTATGCTGACTGATATATCATACATTGAAGAATCTTGTGAAAGCTATATGTTGTCTTGTTGGTGTTGATTGCATTGAGACTGCTTGTGCAATTGGTAATATTGCCATTGAGCAATTTTTCTACTGCTACAAGTTCTTGAAGCTGCCTGCGTGGAGTCTTTTGGGTGTGTTGACTAGAGAACTCATTTCTCTGGGTGTTGCTACAAGTCTGTTCCAAGATAATGTATTGAGGTAATTTTTCATAAGAAGATTTGAATTGTCCATGTAAACAACACTCTAAAGTAAATTACATGGAGATCCGTTGAAAGCATTCTAATCCTGTGTTTCTTTGAGAGCTGTGCCTCTCCCTCACCATCACCAGTGGTGAATTATTTGCTTATGAACTTATTGATAGCATATTTTCTCTGTAAATGAACTTATTGTAAATCACCTTGGCAAAGACTGTAGACCTGCAAGGTTATTGTTTTTCTATTTGTCATATTAAGTTCATTATTGTAAATTACACTAACAGTTGCAAAAGATGCAATCTATAGCATCTGTAGAATCACTTTGCTTTGCTCAAAAAGCAAAGAACCACACCAAAGACCCTTCCAAGGGAGATTGCAGTAAGAGAAGACAAGGAAGAAGAAACTTCAGAGGCAGAGGGGGCAAAAACAAAAGATCAGAGTTGCAGTGCAAGCGTTGTGGAAAGACTGGGGACACATCAGATCAGTGTTGGGATTCGTGGGACTCCATCAAAGACAAGCACAACCAGAAGAAAGATGATAATAAAAATCAAGATGCTAGTAAATATTCTGATTCTGCTCATTGTATTGTTGCACATTGTAATCTTGGAATTAATGAAATGACTTCACTTTCATATTACAAAGATTGTTGGTTGCTCGATA
>LPNX010136324.1:108663-124650 GCA_001517045.1 Pseudotsuga menziesii | reverse complement strand
CTCGAGCTGAGTGGAAAGAAGCTATGCAAAATGAGTATGATGCACTCATAAAGAATGGAACTTGGAAGCTGGTTGACCCTCTAGTTGGAACCAAACCAATTAGATGCAAGTGGGTGTACAAGAACAAATACAGATCAGATGGCTCACTTGATAAGCACAAAGCAAGGCTTATAGCAAAAGGCTATGCACAGAAAGAAGGAATTGACTATGAAGAAACATTTTCTCCTACAGCAAAATGGGCTACCATCCAAACCTTACTCTCTTGAGCTGCTCAGAAAGGGTGGAAAGTTCATCAAATGGATGTGAAGACTGCTTTCTTGAATGGAGACTTGAAAGAGAATGTCTTCATGTCTTAGCCAGAAGGCTTTGTTGTGAAAGGAAAAGAACAAAAGGTATGCAAGCTTGTCAAATCCTTGTATGGCCTAAAACAAGCGCCTCGTGCATGGTATGAGAAGTTAACCGAGCATCTTTTGAAGTTAAATTTCGAACATTTTGATCTTGATGATGTAACACTGTTTATAAAGAAAGTTGGAAGATCTGTTGTGTATCTTGTGGTGTACGTAGATGATCTTTTGATGACAGGGAACAATGAGAGCTATATAGCAACCATAAAGAAAGATTTGAAAAAGATCTTTGAAATGACAGATATGGGAAATCTCCACTATTACTTAGGAATTGAAGTCACTCAGCATCCTAAGTATATATTCCTATCTCAGAAGAAATATGTTGGAGAACTACTAAACAAATTTTGCATGACAGAATGCAACCCTATCTCTACTCCAATGGAACAGAAAATGAAGCTCACATCAAGCGAAGGAAAAGAATTTGAAGATGAGACCAAGTATCGACAACTTGTAGGGAGTCTTATCTACCTTACAACAACTAGACCAGATATTTCTTATGTTGTTGGCATACTTTCAAGGTTCATGCATAAACCTTGTGAAGGACACTGGTCAGCTGCAAAGAGGGTTCTAAGATACTTGAAGGGGACTCAAGACATTGGACTCAAGTACTCTAAAGTGGATGACTTCAAACTTATTGGGTACTCAGACTCGGATTTTGATGGCGATAAGGAGACAGGAGTATCAACTTCTAGATACACTATGAGTCTTGGATCAGTAGCTGTCTCATGGAGATCACGCAAATAGTCAATTCCGGTAGATTCAACAACAGAAGTAGAATATGTGGATGTAGCTGAAGCAATGAAAGAAATAGTATGGCTCAGGAAGATACTTGAAGATTTGCAAGAAAAACAAGAGAAATCCACTCCATTGTTGGTCGACAATACTTCTACAATCAAGCTGGCTAAGAATCCTAGATTCCATGATTGAACCAAACACATCAACACAAAGTATCATTTGATTCGACATCATGTAGAGGCCAAGACAGTCCATCTTCGACATTGTTCCACAAATGATCAAGTTGTAGACATCTTCACCAAAGTGCTTGGACGAGAAAAGTTTGAAAGATTCAGAAACATGCTCGGGCTTATGAACACCCCTTCAGATTAAGAGGGGGATTGTTATAATATAATCCCTCAGGGATTATATATTGTAAATAAATAAATAAATCTGAATAGTAGGAATCCAAAAAGGCTGGGTGGAAGGTGAAACCCAACCGTCATATGATTTGTATAAGTATATGCATTAGCAAAGGAATAAAGCGAATTGGGAGTTATACCTATCACAATCAAATCAATATCAGATTTTGCTTTATAGAAGATCCCACGTGTCCTTGTTCCCTGAACAAAGTTAAGGATCCTTTTGGCTGCTTTCCAATGGATCTCTTGAGGCTGATCCATGAATCTAGAAGCCACACTTACTGCATAACAAAGATCAGGTCTAGTATGTGTCAGATACAACAAACATCCAATCAATTGCCTATACAGTGTATTGTTTACCATCGGTGAAGAATCAGCTTCTTCCAGCTTCACTCCTGAAAGGAAAGGAGTTTTGCTTGCTTTGCAATCCTTCATTTTGAATTTTTTCAGCAAGTCCAAGGCATATTTGGACTGGTGCAACTTGATTCCAGCTTTGGTTTGAGCAATCTCAAGCCCCAAAAATTGACTTAAGATCCCCAAATCTGTCATGGAGAAGGCTTGGTTCATAGCTCCTTTTAAGGAAGCAATCTCAGCCTGTGAGCTTCCTATAATGAGGAGGTCATCAACATATAACACAATGATCATTAATGAACCATTAACTAACTTCAAATAGACATTTGGATCTGATTTGCACCGAACAAAATTCAATGATAGCAAGAAGCTATCGATCTTGGCATACCAAGCCCTGGGGGCTTGCTTTAGCCCATACAATGACTTTCTCAACCTGCACACAAGAGAAGGATTAGTAGAAAAACCTTGAGGCTGCTGCATATATATCTCTTCAGTGATATCTCCATTGAGGAATGCACATTTTACATCCATGTGATGTACCTCCCATTGCCTTGAGGCTGCAATGGCTAAGGCTAGCTTGATGGAATCCATCTTTGCCACTGGGGCAAAAGTATCATTGTAATATATTCCATGAACCTGTGAGTAGCCCTTGGCTACCAATATGGCCTTGTACTTTAGTGGTGAACCATCAACAGAAAATTTGGTCTTATAGACCCACTTAGACTGTACTAGTTTTCTCCCTGGGGGAAGATCCACTAGCTCCCATGTGTTGCTCTTCTGGAGTGAGCTGAACTCCTCCTTCATGGTTGTTTTCCATCTTGGATCTCCTGCTACTTCTTCATATGTTTGAGGATCAGACTCCACCATCAAATATCATTTTTCAGCAAACATAGGATCCTTCATGCACAGATCACTCTCAAACTGAGATCTAGTCCTTCTTGGGTCATTGGGATCCCCAGCTAGCTTACCTGCTGCATGTAATGTCTTGGATGCCCATTTTGGCCTTGTAGGTTTGTTAGGGTCTGCAATAAACTCATATCCATCAGAAAAATTAGAATCAGCATGTTCAACAAACTCTTTACTTACTTCTTGAGGTTCATGTGGTGAAGAGGCTTCACCAACTTCCACTGCTGCAAGGGGTTCTTCTTCAAAATGAACACACCTTTCAATGAAGGCTTTGTTTGTGCTCAAATTTATTAACTTGTACCATTTTGAATCTTCATAGTATCCAACAAAAGGACACTCTTGGCTTTGGGGCTGCAAAGCCTTCCTCTTCTCTGTCGGGATTCTAGCCCAAGCCTTTGAGCCAAAAATCTTGAAATGGGTCACATCTGGCTTGTGCCCACTCCATGCTTCGAAGGGAGTCATGCCATCAAGCTGTTTGTGAGGAACCCTATTCTGGATATAGGCTGCATAGTTGATAGCTTCGGCCCAATACTTTGGTGGCAAAGTTTTGGCCTCCATCATGCATGTTGCCATCTCCTTCAGTGATATGTTCTTCCTCTCAGCAACACCATTTTGTTGTGGTGTGTAAGGGATAGAATGTTGCATCTAAATACCTACATCTGCACAATAATTAATAAACTTAGACTTGACATACTCACCACCATTGTCAGATCTGAGGGCCTTGAGTTTCCTTCCAGACTGATTTTCAACCAAAGCCTTAAAGACTTTGAATAGGTCAAAAACTTCAGACTTGTGTTTCAGGAAGTGAACCCAACAATACCTGGAAAAGTCATCAATAAAATTCAATGCATATTTGGCCTGATTCATGGACATATGAGGGAATGGGACAGCAACATCACTGTGGATCAGCTCGAGGGGTGCAGAGGTTCTCTCATGACTAGCTCTCTCAAATTTGTTCTCTGGGTGTTTTCCTAGGATACAACCTTGGCAGACTCCTTTGGAAAATTTTATCTTGGGAAACCCTATGACCATCTCTTTTTCACTAAGATCAGAAATATACTTGTAATTTAGGTGGCCAAATCTTTCATGCCACAGCTTGGTGGATTCATTAGCATGAATGAGAAGAGCAGAGGGGTTTGAGTAAGGTAGGAAGTGTGAGAACATGTATACCTTTTGAGCATGATTTGCAACTCCTTTTGCAATGACTCTACCACTTGAGATCTCTGTGATCTCAACTTCATTGGGGGAGAATATGACCTTCTTAGGAGACCCAGTGTGGGTCATCTGATACACTGACAGGAGGTTGGAGGCGAGACCAGGCACATACAGCACATTGCTGAACTGACAATGATCAAGATCTATCCTTCCTTTTCCTTTACTTTCAGTGAGAGAGTCATCTCCCTGTACAATAGATGGTCCTTTCGACATGTCCAGTGAGGAGAAGGCCTCCTTAGTCGAAACCATGTGTCTTGAAGCTCCAGAATCAATGATAAAACTGGGTGAGCTTGATGTACCAACAACTAGAGCATGAACTCTCTCTCTGTCATCTGAACTTGATCCTCCTTCTCTCTTCTTTGAGCTTTCTGGAAAGGAGATGCCATTCTTCTCAAGGAGTTGGGTCAGCATGTCTATCTGCTTTTTCATACAAGAGCTTTCAGAGTGATTGCCCTTATTGCAGTATGCACACTTGTTCATTTCACCTTTGTTGTTCTTCTTCTGGTAATTCTTCTTGGGACCTTGTGGATCCTCTGGATACTGTTTCTTGTCTCTCTTTTGCTCAGGTGGCTTTTTGGCTTTCTTTTTTCCTTTTGAATCCACCTTTGAATCTCCAGCAATCAAAGCTTGATCTTTGGATGGTTTGATGGTGCCCATCATCACCAGCTTATCCTGTTCTTGTGTGAGAGATTCCATGAAATATGCAAGGCTAGGCATCTTCCATGTTCGAGCTGTCAGTTTTGTGGCATAGAAGGTCGAAAAAAACACTGAATAATCAGGGCCCAGCTTCGAGAGGATGGCCAGTACGATCTGATCATCTTTCTTTTCGATACCACACTGTTTCAGCTGCAAAACTAGTGCTTTGAACTTGGAGAAATATAGCTGCAGGGATTCAAATCTCGTTGGACTCAGAGAAATCAGCTCATTTTCAATTTGATGTCCCCTCATCTCATCTATCTTTCCAAAAAGATCAGCAATATTCTCCCATACTTCATTCGATGATGTCAATCCATCAAGATGGAAAAGGAGGTCTCTGGAAATACTCAGACACAGGAGGCCATAAGCCTCATCCCTCCTGTTGTGCCATTTTATCTTCTCTGCAGCTGCATTGGGATTTGCTTCTGTTGCCATAGTCACCCTGTAGAGGCCTTTCACTCTCAACAGTATCTCCATCTCTGATTTCCATTCAAATAAATTGAAGGGAGTCAAGATAGTTTTCTGTGATTGATCCATAGCTTAGAAAATTTGTCCCAGCTGTCAGTAGAAGGCTCCCAGTCACTGATGTCGAACCTGCAAAACAATTTTTGAAGGAGAGAAACAATCTACAATGGATCTGATACCATGTGGAAATTGAACCAGGTGATAGATTATTTTTACTCACAACAATTAACAATTGATCATGCAAAATCACTCACAAAGAGACTGAAAATTGGAGATGAACACTAAACTGTATTAAATCAGTGTACAATAGCCAACCCTGTAATAACATAGGTTGCTGAATAAATAACATACATCAGGGATTTGAATGCATGAGGAGCAATTCGAATCTAGCATAAAGCAGGCTTACTAAAAATAAGCAAATCCCCCATAGGTGTAAAAAGCTGATCCCAAATCTGTCATGGAGCTCACGAATTGGAAAAATGTCTTAGGCAAGCTAAAGAGTGGTGGAATGGTAGCTCATACATGATTTTGCATGGAGAAAAGAGAGGAGGATGTGTAGGACAAAAAACTAGTCAACCTAACCTAGTCTAGCTTTTCCTTTTGCCTTAAAACATTGAAAAAGCAGGGAATAAAGCAGAAAAAGCAGAAGGGCACCTAGGAGGCCAGGAATAAAGCATATTTGATTCCTTGATATTCCCATGCGCTACATGAGTCAAATAAGGCAAGTTTGACCACTCTGGATAGGTAATAGACAACTTGCACAAGGTGGGACACATGAACTAGGCTAATAAGATAGAAATAATTAAATTAATGTCTAAATGGGTAAACTATGGGTTGATTATTCTAACATTAAAAATTATTATTAGTATAACCAAATGTTAGCTTAGGGTTAGAAAACCCCACTTAGGAAATTTGAAGTTAATAAAGAGAGTTTATGTAACTTATACAAGATTTATTTGGCAAGGTAAGCAAGAGCATACCACTATCCCTTAGATCAAGTGGCAATTATTACCCAGGACAAAAAGACAAGGAGGTTATGGACTAAAGAATCTATTTTTTTTCCAAAGTGTTGGCTACAAAATGTGTGTGGAGGATCTTAAATGGTTTCGGGCAATGGCAGAGTGTAGTTTGGAGGAAATAAATTTTCCCATATAGTTTGGAAGATTGGATTAGAAAACCAAATAATAATTTCCACAATGCCTCAGTGTTCTGGTATATTCTTATCTTTACATCCCCACTTATTAAGAAAGGTCTGTTGTGGAAATTAGTGATGGTTGGAATGTTAGATTGGGAACTGACATCTGGATTAGAATTGGAAATTCATGTCTCTTACATGAACATATGATACATATACTCAGATATTTGGGTTACTATAAACTACACTAGATTTCAAAATAAGACAACACCAATATATTTGATTAAGTATAGTTATCAGCTCATTTCCTGGGTTTTACAAGAGCAGATCCACAGATTTGGACATCTCTCGTACAATCCTTAAAAAATGATCGCATTAGAATTTAGAATTATAAAGATAAGATGGTCTGGTTAAAATCTCCCTCAAGGACTTATACACCCAAATAAATCTATCTGATTTTATGTTCATATGGGAGTTTGATTTTCAATTAGTGGTGGAAATAATATGGCACTTAAATTGTCCTAAAACAAAATTGTTCATGTGTTTCCTAATCAACAACATAGCTTTAACCTGGGACTGGATTCAAAGAAGATCATTTCAAGGGCCAGGAAGGTGTCCACTATGTTGTCAACATGAAGAAACAAATGTACACATCATCATGCATTGTTCATTTACTCTGCATGTTTGGAAGGATTAAGCTCTACACACAGGCTTTTCTTTACCTAGGAAGGTGATCGTACTAAAATTGCCACCCCAAGTTTTTTTCGATTTTTCCTACTCCTATGTAAGTTTGGCTAACACTTCTTTTAACCTTACCTTGTAATTATTGTCAACCCGTCTATTAAGTTTAGAGTTATTTTAGTTTTTCTTGAATGTATTTGCTTTTGAATTAGTGGTTATTAGATGAAGCTTACATGGTTACATAGTCATATTTAGAAAAAATATTGCATACTAATGTTTTGCAAGTCACAAAATTGAAGTTATAAATGGAGGTTAAATTGTTAATGGAAAGATCCAAGTTCTGGCAATGGGATTGGGCAAGTTTTCCTTTAAATTCATTGCTGAAAGTTTTGGGTTCCAATAGCGGAATTGAGACTATTTACTATGAAAGGTGCTACTAGAATTTTCAAAAGTAGCCACAGGAGGTCATCCACGTCGGCATTTCGAAATCCTTCTAAAATGTGCCTTTTAAGTCATTGTATTATTTCCTAAAAGGTGCCATATGTTTAATATCATCTTCATTGGTTGATTTTATTTATCACCATTCAAATTTATAATGGCACATGTCGCCACTCAATCATTCAGTAATGTGATTGGATGTGGTAATCATAAGCTCGAATGGTTATACTTCCATCAATACTACATTCACTTCATCAATGTAAATTCATAAT
The DNA here is from genome assembly GCA_001517045.1 of Pseudotsuga menziesii. Lineage (NCBI taxonomy): Eukaryota > Viridiplantae > Streptophyta > Pinopsida > Pinales > Pinaceae > Pseudotsuga > Pseudotsuga menziesii. Next base: position 116,951 of record LPNX010136324.1, on the reverse strand, counting down.
ATGGGTTTCTTGTTAGAGTTTAGATTTTTCTTGCAACTATTTTCCACTTTCCAATGGAGATAAACTAAGTCTCAGGTAATTGGTCTATGAAAATGGGAAATAAAGGAGGTAAGATACTAATATATGAGCTTGGGAGAGATGAGTGGCTTGAGGTATTTCATGAATTTGCTCATAAAACCAAATACACAATTTGGTTTCACTTGTGTGAGAAAATGCAGGGCTTTAGTAGTGCAGTCACAAAAAAAAATTGCAAAAACCTTTAATGGGTGTACATTGAGTTAGGAAGCTTAAAGTTCCATAACACAAAAGAATCTATCACCACCACTATAGGTTTATCTATTGATGGTGAAACCTGGTTTAAGAATAAAAGCAATGTGGGCTAATACTATAACCAATTTTTGAAGGTTGACTATCAAGATCCTAACTAGAGTAAGCGAATTCTAAGGATATGCTTAAAAGAAGAATGGAAGGACATGTTGAAAATGGTACAGATATATATTACATGTGAAGGAAGGTATGTTGCAACATTTGTCTACCACATGAGGTTTTTACAACGTCTTTATTGTATGAAAAGGATGGACTTACCTTCTTATTTGTTAAATATTTTGACAAAGATGTTTGTAATGGTGCAGAATCATCTTGGCCATACTAAGCACAGTATTTTTCTTCATAGTTTAATCAAGTTATTAATTATGCAAGAATTAGACAAACAACAAAGAACTTGGTAGCATTTTCTATTTTGGTTAGGGTTTAAGGTAGAAGGAAGGGAATCTCAGGAAACTGAAGTAAAAACTCATCTTAGGAAGACCAAAGCCCCTAAGGTTCTCAAAATTTCAGTTGACCAGTATTCAAATGTGGGACACGGAGGAGAAGTGGTGGCAGAAAGAACCGGGAGTGGAAAGAGAAAGGTTCATTTTTAACAAGTGGATGTAAGGACAGATAGTCTAGACTATGTTCCATAGCAAGAAGCTTCAACCTCCAATGTTAAGAAGGTTTATATTAGAAAGAAGTGAAAAACTATGGTGTTTGATGTGACTACTCAAGAAGCTATTATGGAGGTAAATCATAATGGTGAATATAAAAGTGCAGAAAAAAATTCTCGTAGAATATATATGATGAAAATTACAAGTAGTGGCCTAGAAGAAATAAGCAAAAGACACTTCCAGAACTAGTGTTTAGAAGGCCACACACTCATCATATCAATAAGTTTAGAGTAAACATGAAATTTTATATGAATATTGCCTTAAAGAAATATGATATAACTATTGTTGGATATACTTCATATTTTAATGTACGTAATACAAAATTGCTAATGGAATATGCACACTAGCTTAAAGATGCAAGAAAAACACTAAAATTTGGCTTCCATGTAGGTAGAAGGATTTCGAAATTAAGGAAGGGTTTTATGGAAGGTCTATGATCTCTCGTATCACAAGGTATACTGTAGAAAATTCTACAGAAAAATTTTGAGGTCTATTTGGGAAAGAAAATCTCTGAAAATGGAAGTTACTAGATTGGGAATGCGCAGGAAGGTGATTTTAAAGTCTCCCAAACCCACCCTTGATGCTCACTATTGTTTGGAAGGAGGTTATGGTTTGGTCCAATTTTTTATTATCTACCTATAGGTAACTTTAGATCTTCATTTGGACACCCAGAAGTTAGTTTACCAATTCGAAAGTGAAAAATAGTCAAATTTAACCCCACAAAGAGCATAGGCAATTTTCAATGATGCATAAAGAAACATAAAATCATAAGAAGAACTAAATATTTATTATTATATTTTTGTAGAATTTCAAAATAAACAAGAGAATGTTTTCTTTATCCAATGGATCCCAATGGCTCTTCTACAACAAGATCACTTCACTAGAATACCCAAAATTACACAGAAATCCCGACAATCAATAAATGTGACATATGATTTGACACCAACACAACACACCAGATACCAGTAACACTATTGTAAAAACCTTCAAAAACATAGCGAATGGAGTGGATTACTCCACTCCTCAATAGAAATGTGAGGGGCCCATCACCATCATGGATATCAAGGGGCACATCTCCCAAGCTGTAGAATTTGCTTCAAGAAAACTCATAATAATTTCAATATCAAAATTTAGCCTACCTTTGGAAGTGTGATAGCTGTTGTTTATAAATAATTATAGGATCCAAAAAAACATGCACAAGAATGAACCATGTTCTCCCAAAATATCATCCACTTCCAACTCTTTTGAAGAGATCTAGTCAAAGATGCTTGGGTTTGACAATTTCTTCAATGAACCTCTACAGGTACGCGCCCTTGGAACACCTACAATGCCACAAATATTATTTCGACCTTTTGGACTCAATATTCGTCATTAAAACTCATAACCACCTCAAGGGAGGTTAGATCTAAGTCCCAATGTAGAATTCCAACAACTTCCCTTAATTCATGGAATTTCCTTGCTTTATGGAAATGGGCCATATTTGGTCAAAACTTTCCCCTCCTTAAAATTTTGAACACTCAATAAGAAATAATAACAACCCTTGGGACCCTTTCATGCCTAACTATAATCCCAATCCATAAGTGGACAAATTTTCCTCATATGAATTTTTACAATTTTTCACTAGGCAGTTTTATTATTATTTTAATTAATCCCTGGATATAATTAATTCCCACTTGAACCCATGGGAACCTAATGGGTAAGTGGAGTGTTTCCATATGCTTCAAGGGCCAAGAAGGTGTCCACTATGTTGTCAACATGAAGAAACAAATGTACACATCATCATGCATTGTTCATTTACTCTGCATGTTTGGAAGGACTAAGCTCTACACGCAAGCTTTGATTTACCCAGGAAGGTGATAGTTCTAAACTTGCCACCCCAAGTTTCTTTTAATTTTTCCTCCTCCTATGTAAGTTTGGCTAACCCTTATTTTAACATTACCTTGTAATTATTGTCAACTTGTCTACTTAGTTTAGAGTTATTTTAGTTTTTCTTGAATGTATTTGTTTTTGAATTAGTGGTTATTAGATGAAGCTTACATGGTTACATAGTTCTATTTAGAAAAACCATTGCATACTAATGTTTTGAAAGTCACAAAATTGAAGTTATAAATGGAGGTTAAATTTTTAATGGAAAGATCCAACTTTTGGCAATTGAATTGGGAATGTTTTCGTTTAAATTCATTGCTGAAATTTTTGGGTTCCAACAGCGGAATTGAGACTGTTTTCTATGAAAGGTGCTACTAGAATTTTCAAAAGTAACCACAGGAGGTCATCCACGTCGGCATTTAGAAATCCTTCTAAAATGTGCCTCTTAAGTCATGGTATTATTTCCTAAAAGGTTCCATATGTTTAATATCATCTTCATTGGTTGATTTTATTTATCACCATTCAAATTTCTAATGGCACATGTTGCCACTCTTTCATTCAGTAATGTGATTGGATGTTGTAATCATAAGCTTGAATGGTTATACTTCCATCAATACTACATTCACTTCATCAGTGTAAATTCATAATATTGGTTTCTTGTTAGAGTTTATATTTTTCTTGCAACTCTTTTCGACTTTCCAATGGAGATAAACTAAGTCTCAGATTAATTGGTCTATGAAAATGGGAAATAAAGGAGGTAAGATACTAAGATATAAGCCTAGGAGAGATGAGTGGCTAGAGGCATTTCCTGAATGTGCTCATAAAATCAAATAAGCATTTTGGTTTCACTTGTGTGAGAAAATGCAAGGTTTTAATAGTGCAGTCACAAAAAATAATTGCAAAAACATTTAATGGGTGTACAGTGAGTTAGGAAGATTAAAGTTCCATAACACATAAGAATCTATCACTGCCACTATTAGTTTATGTACTGATGGTGAAACATGGTTTAAGAATAAAAGCAATGTGGGCTTGGATAACCAATTTTTGAAGGTTGACTATCAAGATCCTAACTAGAGTAAGGGAATTCTAAGGAGATGCTTGAAAGAAGAATGGAAGGACATGTTGAAAATGGTACAGATATATATTACGTGTGAAGGAATGTATGTTGCAACATTTATCTACCTATAGGTACCTTCAGATCTATACTTCGTCACCCAGAAGTTAGTTTTCCAATTCGAAAGTGAAAACTAGTCAGATTTAGCCCCACAAAGAGCATAGGCAATTTTCAATGATGCACAAAGAAACATAAACTCATAAGAAGAACTAAAGAATTATTATTATATTTTTTTAGAATTTAAAAATACACGAGACTACATTTTCTTCAGCCAATGGATCCCAATGGCTCTTTTACAACAAGATTGCTTCACTAGAACACCCAATAAATGTGACATATGATTTGACACCAACACAACACACCATATACCACTATTGTAAAAAACTTCAAAAAACATAGTGAATGGAGTTGAGTAGTCCACTCCTCAATAGAAATGTGAGGGGCCCATCACCCTTAGGGATAGCAAGGGGCACATCTCCCAAGCTGTAGAATTTGCTTCAAGCAAACTCATAATAATTTCAATATCAAAATTTAGCCTCCCTTTGGAAGTGTGATAGTTGTTGTTTATAAAGAATTATAGGGTCCCAAAATCCATGGGAAAGAATAAACCATGTTCTCCCAAAATATCATCTACTTCCAACTCTTTTGAAGAGATCTAGTCAAAGATACTTGGGTTTGATAATTTCTTCAATGAACCTCTACAAGTGCACCCCCTTGGAACACTTACAGCTCCAAAAATATTATTTCGACCTCTTGGACTCAATATTCATCATTAAAACTCATAACCACCTCAAGGGAAGTGAGATCTAAGTCCTAATGTAGAATTCCAACAACTTCCCCTAAATCATGGAATTTCCTTGTTTTATGGAAATGGGCCAGATTTGGTCCAAACTTGCGCCTATTTAAAATTTTGAACACTTAATAAGAAATAATAACACCCCTTGGGACCCTTTCATACCTAACTATAATCCCAATCCATAAGTGGACAAATTTGCCTCATATGAATTTTTACAATTTTTCACTAGGCAATTTTATTATAATGTTAATTAATCCCTGGATATAATTAATTCCCACTTGAACCCATGGGAACCTAATGGGTAATTGGAGTGTTTACATATTATTCTAGTAATGTTATATGATATTACTCCCCTCCCAATAATTCTTGTCCTCAAGCATCATCAAACTGGGATGTTTCAAAATGCCTTCTCCTTCCCAAGTTGCATCCTCACTCGGGAGGCCCTTCCATTGCACCAGATATTCTTTGATGGGCATGTTCCTTAGATTATTTTCTCTTACCTTCAGTAGGTATTATGGTATTATCTCCAGGTGTCCCTCATCATCAATGGGAGTAATATCCTTTGATGCCACAACCTTTTTCCCAATTTCCTTCTTAAGGTAAGACACATGGAACACATTTTGTATCTTGCTTCCTTCCAGTAACTCTAACTCATAAGATACTTCACCCACATTTATTTTCACCCTATAGGGTCCATAGAACCTATTTTGAAACTTCTAAGCCCCCTTAATATTCAATGAATATTTCCTATAATGCTTCAACCTCAAAAACACCATGTCTCCCACTTGAAAGGAACGCTCCACCATATGCTTGTCTGCATACAACTTGTACCGATTTTTGGAAACTTGTAATTTTTCTTTGAGTACTTTGAGGATTTATTGACTCTCTTAGATACAATGCTTTTCTTTATATTCCCTATAATCATCAAAAACCATATATGCAAAATAAGGAGCATCATATCCATACAATGCCTTGAAAGGAGACATGTCAATGGAAACATGGAATGTAGTGTTGTGGAAAACGCCTCCCATGTGTAACCAAGTGATCCAATATATTTTATACCCTGTAACGTAGCTTCTGAGGTAACCTTCCATCCATTGGTTTACCCTTTCATTTTTCCCTTCACTTTGGGTATGATAGCTTGTACTAAGATCCAAACTAGTTCCCACCGACTTGAATAATTCTTTCCAAAAATTGCTCATGAATTTAATATCTCGGTCACTAACAATGGACTTGGGAAACCCATGAAACTTGAAAACTTCATGAAATAAGAGGGAATCCACTTGGATTTCTGAAAATTTGGATGCTACAGAAAATAAATGTGCATACTTAATCAATCTATCAACCACTACAAAGATGCAATCCTTACCTAGAATTTTTGGAAAACTGGTGATGAAGTCCATGGATATGCTTTCCCATTTTTGTTCTTAAATGGGAAGGGGATGTAATAAAATAGATGTATGTGTGTGCTCCACCTTTTTTTGTTGGCATGCTATGCATCCCATAACATTCTCCAACATGTCACTCTTGAGTCCTTTCCATGTGAACCTCTCTCTCACCCTCCTATATGTCTTCATGTAACCAGGATGTCCTACTAAAGGAGAGTCATGGGAAGCCTCTATGATATTCTTTTTAATATTTGAATTGGGCACTAAAAATATCCTCTACTTGTAGTTGCACCGAGAGGTGCTCTACAGCCCAGTATGGGGGAGATCTTGTAACGTGATGTAACGTTTGTAACATGTCAGCAAAAAATAATAGTGATAGTGAATATTATGGGAGAGATCTTGTAATGTGATGTAATTTTAGTAACGTTTGTAACATGTCAGCAAAAAATAATAGTGATAGTGACTATTATGGGAGAGATCTTGTAAGGTAATGTAAAGTTTGTAACATGTCGGCAAAAAATAATAGTGATAGTGAATATTATGGGAGAGATTTTGTAACACAAAATAAAATAAAAAATATCACTTTCGTAACGTTATTTTTATTAATAAAAAATATTTTTTCTAATAGGCCAAAATAAATGTCGGCCACAAAAAAAATATAATATGGGGGAGATGTTGTAATCTTCCTACCTGACAAAACAATAAAAAAGTAAAAATTTAATTATCCGTAAAAAAATATGTGGGTCGAGAAAAAAACACAAAATTGAATTATCCGCAAAAAAATGTTGGCCTTGCACATGGTTTTAAAACCATGTGCACGTGGTTTTAAAACCATGTGCAAGGCATTCTAAACAACCCATGGTTTTATTGTACATGGTTTAGGAGGCTTTGCACATGGTTTTTAAACCATGTGCAAGGCATTCTAAACAACCCATGGTTTTATTGTACATGGTTTAGGAGGCTTTGCACATGGTTTTTAAACCATGTGCAAGGCCTCCTAAACAACCCATGGTTGTAGGAGGGCCTTGCATATGGTTTTAAAACCATGTGTGTGGAATTGATGCAATGTTCATTCCTAACAAAATAAAAAATATTATATGTCAGCCATAAATAATATTAAATATTAAAAATAATAAAATTATATGTGGACCTTTTTGCCTCCTTTTCACACACCTGGATCACGTGGCAGAAATCTTCAAGCCACTCGGTGTGTCCTTGGGGGCAAGTCTCGAGTCAAGGCTGTCACCTTGTTCTTGACTCCTTCGTTTAGGCTCAACTCCTAACAAAGCCAAGGGGGGTAGACCCTATTAGAATAAAAAATGCCCCAAAGCACTTTGAGAGTGCCTTTGGGTCAGCCTACTTTATCTCAAAAAATTAATGAAATTAAACTAGCTAAACCGACGAAAAGGGAACCAAGGAAAGCAAGCTTTCCTTGGGATATTGGCCTGCTGTTTGTGCAGCCAATTAACGGCACTAATATTGCAGAATATTGAAATTATTGAACAGCAAAAGAAACTACCCTATCAGCAAGCTATGAATTTTTCAATAAACTACTTGCGAAACTAAGGCAATTTTAGCTAGATCTCTTGAATTTGAACTTTATGTGCACAATGAAACTAAGATCTAGAAAATTGAAGGGATCTTGATAATTAGATCTATGTATGCTTTTCTTTATGAGATAGATCAGATTTAAAAAGAAACCTTAAAGTAACCAACTTGAGGAAATTTTAATAATTTTTAAAGGAGGAAGAGAGAGAAAGAGTGTTGGTTTCCTTGAAGATCCACAGTAGAGCTTTCAAGTGGAATGCCGAGGGACTATGCCTTTGAAATTTTTTGAAGAGAATGAAGAAGCAAACTAGATCAGCATCCTCTCCAAAGTGTAAACCTGCAACTCAGCTGAAATCAAAGATCTTGCCAAGAAACTTGTGAGATCCAATTAGTACATACAAAGAGATTCAAGATAACATGCATATAAGCTTATAGGACATGCTAAATATAGAACTCTAAACATGGATCAAAGGAGAGTGACAGCCAATAAACTTATTGAACAACACCTTTCCTATCAAGATTTTAATAAGCTAATTACCAATCTTAACCACAGATCTACAAGAAAATAGCAAAAAATGACCACAGCTACAGGT